>VZTE01006108.1:1051906-1062203 GCA_013397775.1 Eulacestoma nigropectus | reverse complement strand
TTTTTTTTTTTTTTAATGGGAATCCTAGTGATAGGCAAAATGTATCTTACGGGATGTTTTGTCTAGATGTGGCAGGCTGTAGAACTTCCACTTTTTAAAAGAAGAATGGACCATACAGTTAGAACCATCTTGTTAGAGATGTGGAGAAATCACAGATACATCTGCCTGGCCTGTATTTGAAACCCAACTGTATGTCCATTGGAAAAAGGACCATAACTGGCTTCAGGGAAGACACATCTCCTCATATCTGTGAACAAGCTGCAACACGATTGGTAAGAATAAAATTAAAGAAAACTTCTGCCTGCAGGTGGGTAGAGAAAGGAGGCAAGGTAAATTCAATAGATAAGAACTCAAATGCATTCTGAAAAGAAAACAGGAAAAACAAATCACAAAAGGAAGAAATTAGATTGCAAGGGAAGCCTAAATTGCTGAGGTGGCTCTTCAGAACCCATCCACAAATTACTCCTGAGCAAGCAGTGGCAGCCTCAGTCAGTTTATGTCAGGTAGGGGACAGGACATGATAGTGATCCTGTGGACACTGCTAAAACGGAGAAATCTTCAACTCAGAGAAGCAGACATATGCTTACGGTATGAAGGCACATATGGACAGTCTCTTGAAAGAAACTGAAGCATTTCTTAGCAGACAGGATCCCTGATGCATCCAGTCTGGCATCTTGCCTCTGGCAATAAATCATACTCAGCATTTCAGAAACAGCTTCCAAAATACTATAGTGTATCTGCCCATTTATGTAACGTGAAATATAAGTAAGCAAGGGGAAAATTCCTTTGTGATCTTTTTTTAATCATTCATTGTGGACCATTAGACTTTTACTGCTCTTATCGTAGCATGAATAATCACTAATGTTGTTACTGGCAATAAAATTGGTCCACAGTTGAAAAAATTAAGTTATTGCATTTCAGGCTGACCAAGTGGTGCCTGCAGTCCAATATTTATTTTTATTTATTCTATTTGTATCTGATATAAAAGTAACATGCTCGTGTAATTTAAAAAAATGACAGATGGAGAAGAATCACTTAAAGAAGGATTGCTTTCATCTCAAGTTATAATATAGTTAGTGTGAACCCAAATGTTGTGCGCAGCAGATCCACAGGCAAAAAGAAATGTGATCAAACATCACTTCTTTTCATCTGTATAATGATGTAGGTGGAAAAAAAGTCAACTTTTTACATCACTCTAATACATTAAATGTGTATTAATGTATTATGAGTATTATATCCTTTTGAGTTAAGATTTTTAGCTGATCCATTGTTACACATAACACAAAGCAGAAAAACTATGGGGAAGGTAACAAGTTCCAAGGCCAAAATAAAGCTTGATATTGCTCTGGAAGAGGCTCTTTGTAATTCTCATACAAACAAAAACTCCTGCTGTAAATAGATACATTATCTGTAAATAAAATATACAATAATTGCCACTCCATAATGACAAAGTTCCTCTTTTGTGTTGCTGTTCCTGAAAGAAAATTGCTGATTTGTTTTGCTATGTCTGATGCAAAAGCCAGGCATGACTCTTTCTAATTTAGTTACGTTTCCGGTGGGAAAAGAGGCTATTCACTAATTCTATTGCACCAGTATACTACATATATAATACCCATATCACGGACACAATAATCCACATAGTAAACTTAGTGAATACATCCAAAGTGTCTTCAGTGCCTCCAGAAATTCATGGAACTACTGAAAAGACATTGTATCATGGAAAACACTATATAATGCACAGCACTGTGTATTTATTTTGTGGCGTTAAGGTGGGTAACTAGCAATTCCCCAATCAAACAGACAATTCAAGTTTTCAAGAAAAATATAACCTGAGGAATTTCACGTTAGCCAGCAATAAGAACTTTGGTTTCGGCCCTTCTTCTTGTCCTACTCCTACGTAGTGTAGGCTGGTTTTAAATGAAAATGAAAGATACTTCAAAACCTGTACTTGTTAAATTGTATATTGAAAATAAGGGTGTCAGCATTTTCTAACTAAAACTGCTTGTTACCCTGTCAAGTTTCAACACACTTAATGACCTTGTTTTCTTTCTCTCCTACTGCTAAAATTACCTATTAATTTGTCTCTCAAATATTATTCTAAACCAAAATTTTATTTTCAATTATATTTTTTGTTTAGCCCCAGAATTGCCTAACTATGCAAATAAAACACCGTGCTTCAAGTCAGGTTTTCCCACATGTGAGACAGGAAATTTCTTGCAACAAAAGTTACATACTTGCACTTTAAGTTGCACGTATTTTGTTTTAATTGTTACTAACCACCTGGAAAAAATACTCAATTATAGAATATTGGAATTTGTGTGAGTGAAGTTGAGGAAAAGGATGTTACTGCATCAGATCAAATAGACACAAGTCTTTAATAGCATTCTATTGATTTAGTGGTAGATCAATCAAATCTTTTTACAGATGAATCTCATTTTGCATCTTTTGTAAAGAAATTATCTTCTGTCTTTAGATGTATTTATAACCCTTGTTTGGTACTCCTCCGTCAGCAATATTTTATGTTGTCAAGGTGGCAGAAAGATGTGCAGGTGATAATATGAACAAGAAAAGCAAAAGCAAACACTTTTAAAATTCAAAATTTTCTTTATCTATATATTTAAGGTGATTTGGAATATGGATCTGAACTCACTGCTCATGTATATTTCTTGATTTCAGAATAATTAAGAAACCCTGAACAAATAGGAATGTTTGATTAGCAGGGACTTATTAATATTTCTGCTTTGATAGCTGTTATGAAATAAAGTCCCTTGTCCAGCATAACCAGTTTGTGGGAGTTGATTCTGCAGACTCCAGAATACCCACCCTGTCCATCAACCAGACATCTTGTAGTCTGTTTTCTGTTCCAATTCTACAGCAAGAGGTATGGCCTGTTTATGGCAGGACATGAGGGAATACGTAGTTTGACAACAAACTTCTAGAAGACTAAAAGTTAAAGGAGAGGACACAGAAACTGAAAATGATTGTGTTGATTTAATATTGAAGAACAATATGCAATCAGAACATGTTGTTCAAATACAGCATTAGGGTGAGGCATTTAACATTCTTTGCAAAGGGTCTGGGGAGTAGAAACCTTTTTCAGAATAAAAGTATGACAATTAACTGTTCTCTCTGCTAGGCTTCTTTTGCTTTTAAAAAAAAGCCTAGAGATTTTAATTTGGTAGGATTTTCCATATGATTTATAGGAGCTGAACAACTCAATACAAGTTGTGCTGAATTGGATTCTTCAATCTGTCAATGCCACAACCTGTGACCATGCAGCAGTCCCTTCGTTCTCAGTGTAGTGGACTATGATATTTTGTTGCATACATAATTTCATAACCTGAAATGTGCAATTGTACTTCATACATCCAACAAATTGCCCTGCACAGCATGGAACATGTGGTCTGATCTCTCATATTGTAAAATTGCCTAGCAAGGTAAGTGAAAAATGAACAATTTGGGAAAAACTAGGTAGTGTCACTTCACCGCCCTGATCATAACAGGGAAAAAGATTTGCAGTCTACAACCCTTTTTTTCCAGTCTCTGAACACATACCTCTATACTCAGCAGTCCCCAAAGTTCACTGAAGCAGTGGTGCTTGTGCTGATTTCATTTGATTCCTTCTGCAAGATTACCTTAGAACATCTGGTAAAAATTAGACAAACAGATTAGTTACAGTTCTGTTTTCAGTTAATTACTTGAAGCCTCTGCCCTCACTTGTCTATTGCAGAGGAAAGGCATACATTTCTGACAGGAATAAAAGTTCTAGTTAGGGATTGTGCAGCTGGTGTCAAACCTAATAAGAATTCAAGGACTCCAGGTCCATAATTTGTGATGATGGTAGTGCTGCTGCTGCACCTCAGCTGAGAACACTGTTTGTCCAATAAAGAGAAGCTCTCTAATCCAAAGAAACGTGTTACACACTTGCAGTTTAAATGGAAATAAAATCCGCCAGACCTCAGCTACATTTCCTCTGTATTATGCCATGCAAAATTATTTGGTGGTCTACAAAGACAGCAACGGACTACTTAAAAAGCTCAGGTATGAATAGCTTCCTGGTTTTTAACTCATCAGTGCTGTAATTTTTCCTCTTACTATGAGACATCTGATAGCTACAGTAGGGCTGCTTTAGGAGAGCAGATAGAAAAACAAACATGCTATTTTCTTTGACATCTCGCAGCTGTCAGGCTGTACTCGATAGGGATGGGCAGACATTATTGTCATTGTGTCTAATGGACAATAGGAAGCATGAAGCAGAATCTGCGGCCAGGGCTGCCACCTGCATGGTCCTTTCACACTTCTGAGACTGTGCTATGCCTGACTGCATGTAAGGAAATGACACAATTGCTTTTTGGCAGTTAATAAAAATTAATATCAAGACTGGCAAGAGAAGCTTTAAATATCCAGCCTGCCTGGAAGTCAGGTGTTTTGAATGAGGGTGCAACACTGATGATGAGTGAAAGTGTTACCTCGAGCAAAGCCTTTTGTCACTCCCTTTGTTGCAAACCTTGAGGTAGGAGCTGTCAGGAGTTCCTGGTGCACACAGAGGGCAGCCTGTCTTTCAGGAGAGACTGCTCCCTCGGATTACTGTGGGCAGCACTTTCTGCTCCAATAACTTTTAGGTTTCTCTTAATTCTGTTGTCCTTGTCATTTGGGACTTCAGCTGGCTTCAGTCAGACTCCCTTTCTGACATTCAACTGCTAGGTTAAGTGTATGTGTGTGTATATACATTTTCACACACACATACATATATATAACAGCCCTATACTTAAGGTGCAGTTTCTGAGGATATGTGTATGAAACATGAGGATATATTAGGTTTCACAGTTGCTTTCCTTGATTTTCACTTAATAAAGAGAGCTTTGTTTATGCTTTCAGCTATAAATTGTCTGTTGCCAAAACTGCAGTGTCCTGCCTGTGTTTGCACAGAGCCTGAAATCAGAAGTGAGTTCTGCTCACCTCCTCCAGATGTCCTTCACCTCTGAATGTACCCTGAGAAAAAGTGTAGCCAGAACAGAAAAAAGTTCATCATTTTCTTTGCATTCAGTTGAAGAAAAGAAAAAAGAAAAAAACTGAGTCTGGAATGCTAAGTACTAAGGCTGGGGAGGGTGCAGTTGATATGATTTGAATCTGGGGTTTCAATTTCAAAACACTGGCAACTGAGAGCTTAAATAAAGATGATCAAGATCTGTCAGGAAAGAGCCAGTTCCCTTCAGGAAGAAATTATAGCAGCTTCTAGGCCTACAGTGTTACCTGACTTTCACAGCAGAGAATTTAACATGTAGTCATGACACGTATACATGAGTGGGAATCCAGTAAAAAGCAAAGGGAAGAATTCTGAAATCCCCCATTTACCTTCCTGTTCCTAGGAAATTTATTTACGAAAAGAATTACAACACCAGGTACACTTATTTCTGTTCACCCATGCCATGTAAGTAAAACAAATGAGGCACATAATGGGTGCTGAGCTCTCACCCATATTTTTTTCCACTTGACCTTTTTACACTTGCATGTACACTTTCTCTATGCAGTGATTGTACAATTATATAGATTTATACATATACATATGCGTGACTAGATGGATTTTGACTTAAAAATGCTTAGACTTTTTGCTGCCACATTTTCCTGTTTCATTTCAGAATGATGAGCTGCATTTCAGAACATCCTACTAATGTGTACTGGCAAAGCATAAAAGCATTGCATTATACGATAATTATAATCATTACTAGTTCCCGGTTCCCTTAGATTGTTAATATTTTTTCTGATTTTAGAAAATATTCTGATTCATAAGGAGAACTCTTAGCACTCCTGCGGGTCAGATAGAAATGAATACAGCCATTTAATTAACTACTTTTTTTAACAAAGAACAAAGATTTTATACTTTCTGTGTTACAGTGAACTTTAGTTCTCTTAAAATGTGTCATGCCATTTAACAGATACTGGTTGGAAGGCATCCCACCTACAGCTATCAGGAACATTTTGAAACTGAACTACCTTGCAGCTTTAAACCGTGGACAGTGAATAAACCTCTACTGAAGGAATGATCTCCATTACAAGAACTTTTCTGGACTTTTTACATCTCTTTGATCATTTCTGTTTGTGTGTCAAAGCTGATCACAATGTTGCCATCTGAAGGTCATACGGCTGTGTTTGAATTAAATAAACAGCATATTTTCTGCCTTAACATAAGCATTTCATCCCCACCAAGATGAATGTTGTAGTGTCTGTGCTGGGTGTGCTATGGTTCAGCTGATCCATCTCCACTCTTGGACAGGAAATGAGAACAAGGAGAGAGAAAGTAAGAAACATTTATTCACCTCCTGTAGGTTTATCAACTCAAAATAGATATCATTTGATCTTTCTCTGAGACAACAGGGAAATTAAGACACGTGACAATCTTCCTTGTGCCTTCCCCTTGATATGCTCACAACCGCTTCTCACAGCATGCTTTGACTCCCTTTTCCCTACATAAAAAGCCAGTCACAGAAGTCATAAACCTTTCATCCCAGCTCGTGTGGTAGTTAACCTAAATATCTAGCTAATTAGGGTCCTTTTTTCCCATTTTTTCCTCTTTTTCTTGGGACAGTGGAGAGTTGTTAAGCCTTTTACAGGAGGGAGCACAGATGTCTGGGGGAGATGAATTTTGTGGTCTGAGCATGTGCAAAGGCACTGACAGGGCTGGAGCAGCCTCCCTGTCTGCCTGCTCATTGCTTGGCTCTGCCTGCACCCAGGGCACTCAGCATCTCACTCTGCCAGGCAAGGCAGCAAGAAATCCAGCTCATGCAATGAAGGCAGCTCTGCTTTCACTACTGTGGAAATAAAAGATTGAATTTTGTGGGTACAACATCAGACCCACAGATAGTGCATTGATAACATGTAGTGTGCAGCCTTTTTGTGATTGTACAGTGACATTTTTCTTCCTGGATCCTGTCTAGATGAGATTTACTTCAGGTCTTGAAAAAGACATAGATTTATACTCTTCTACAGGCAACTGCTCAGCTGTATCACAGGCTGTATATGCTGAAAACCTGGGAAATTCTGAGCGTTAGACTGTACTAATTCAGTCTTTTGACAGTTGAGGAAAGGACCTTGCCATTTTACAAAGAGACTGGTAATTAAAGCAAAGCAGTAAGAGAGCAAAAGGAGGATGTATTCCAAGTGACACTGTACTGTTACAATTTGTAACTGATGTTACAATTTGAAAAATGTAAACTGCCTAGGAGAAAAAAACCAAAAAAAACCACTAGAAAACCGACAGAGAATAGTCTGAGGGGAAAAAAATCTGCTTTGGAGAATAAGGGACAGAGAATATTCTAAGAAAAGATAAGATTTTAAGACAAACAGCCCTGCTTCATTTTCACTCTACTGGTTCAGCCTGTTGGATGACATACTGTCATCCTCACCTGTCTACCATTTCATGTGCTGACCACTGACTCACAAATATATGGTGTTGGTTCTATTGTGTTTATTGCCTTGTTTTCTTTCCAAGCCCTTGATGTAAATCTGATAATTCCACAGTTACAGGGAAGATAAGGTTAACACAAAAGACAAGATTCCTGTGAGCTGGTGCTGCTTCACAGCAAGCCCTGTGTTTACTGGGTGTAGGTACTGACAAACCATACTGTGCTGGTTTCCTTTTTCCCAGCACATACCATTGGGGCAGCTTGTGTGGCATCTGTAATTCTAATTCAGCGCAGGTCCACCAGAGAAGAGTTTGAGAAGAGTGTATGTATTCATTCAAAGAATGACATTCCCTAAAACTGTCTATGGAAAATATTTTAATCACCCTATCAACTTAATACTACTGGAAATTCGTTTAAAGAAAGGAAATACCATGTACAAAATGTATTGGGTGAAGTTTTCTGGCTTGTGTCTTTCAGGAAGTAAATTCTAGCCTTTAAAGTCTATGACTCCATGAAGATGGAATGATTCTCTTTCATGACAGCACGCATTCTTAAAGTCATCACAGCTGCCTGGCTTTTATATTTACAATTTCCTGAGAACTTGCTGTTCCGTAGTGGAATCTCTGCAGATAACCTCTAAGTGAACACAACTCAATTTTCCTTTAGAGCTTATCAGATAATTTTTAAAGGAACTTTCTACTTCTCACCATGCACAGCTTTCACTCACAGGATCTCACACGCCTCAAAACAGGGCTTTGGAATTTTTAAAAGAAAGATAAAAAAATCAAACAACAGTCACAACAAATCCCAGCATTTCTTTCCTAATGAAATATTGTCCATAATTCTAAAACTGTGGTACTTCTGTCTCCATAGCAGAAAGCTGAATTTCTAGGCCATTTTTATTTTTGCAAAAAAAGGTTCTGACCTCTTGAGGTGCTAGAGTTTTCAAGGGACAAAAAGTTTTATCATACTCTGTAGAAGCTGAGAGTAGTTGATGACTTTTAGAAAATATTTTGCAGTATGAAATATTGAGTGCATATCTTCAGCAAAAATGATGAAGACGAGATGGTCGAATAGTTTTTTTATATGTTAGTTTCATTTGGAAGTTTAAATTAATTTTTACTTGGTTCACTTTAATATTAGATGTCATATATGTGTGTGATCCCTCAGTTATCTAGCAAATTACAGTATTCATGCTACCTGTCTTCCTTGAACTGACATCCTCTCCAGCCCACTATTAAAAATTTCAAATTAAGTAAGAGATCACTTTTTCTTGTTTTGCAGAGGTGTTAAGGAAGCTTTCTTGTCTGACCATCTAGGAGCAACTCCAGCATTACACGTGCACCACCCGAGATGGGACCAAAGCCCCTTCACTGCAGGCAGCTCCAGGGAGCCTACAGGGGCCCTGTTTGACTCCCTACCCTAACACACTCACACAGCCAGACAAGGTTTCCTTATTGGTTTAACTCTTGGTTTCCCATAGCAGAGTCTCAGACATCTCAATCCTTAAAATAATTTAATCATGGTGCAATAACATAACAACTCAAGCTGAGAACGTTTCCTTAAGAGAGGTACAATTTTCATCAGTGGTTTTTGAATCCTTCAACCCAAAAATCTTCTAGGAGAACTCTTCATTGAGATGGGAACTCAGGTTCAGATGCTTCTTGAAACAGCATGATCTACCAAGGCAGAAAAGTGAGATGATAACTGTCACTGAGGGGCATGTCATTTCTTCATATATGACCACTGTATGGAAAAATTAATAAATTAAGGCATCCTTTAACATAAATTTTAGAAGTCTGAAATGGCAGCAGCAACAGCATACAGAGCTAGTGAGTGACTGGTCAGTCTTTCCATTGAACCTGGCCAACCGGAGAGCCACTGCAGACATATGAGAGCTAGGTCACTGGGAACAGCCTTGGCCTTTGGGATGCATGGACACCTCTAACAAAAAATTTACCACAGTCCTAAGCACTGAAGCACTATCTGAAACTGCCATTTTATTTTGATTGTGAATTTCTTCTGTGCTGATGTTAGCCAGATATTTTTTTTTTCTGAAGAAAATAGCAAGTTGGTCATTACACATTTCACTCTTGTGCAGGAAGTCACATGTTCCCGCACTTTTGCTCAGGTCATTTTTTTATTCCTCCTTTCTACACAAAGGAAAGAGTGGGAGTGGGGATTTCCCACATTATATGAGAAGTTCAAGACCGTCCCTTGGTGGCATGTGGATTTCTCAACCTCTTCCTTCTACCCAGTCGCAGTAAGAATGAAATGTCAGGATAGATGGCAGAACATGAATCAGGAAAAGTTCTGGGGAGGCAGAGCAGGTTTTGCTACACTATTCTAAACCATTGGAGAACAAGCTGAATCCCTGTTCCATCTATTTGTCTACCTGGAGAATGCATATCTTGTCAAGTCAATTGCATAAAGGTAATCAATTCTGAAACTAGGCAATAAAATATTTTAAACATCAAGCATATTAACATGGTCAGAGAGGGAACCTATTTTGCTGAAGTCCTCTTTTCCTATCTGTTCATGCTTTATTAACATCCTCTGCTCTTCCCTTCCAAAATCCTTTAGTTTTCTGGAAAATGTCCAGCCTGGGGCAAACCTATTTAAAACCAAAATCTTTATTGTGAATTTCATCATTTTTATGGCTGGATGGGTGCTTGTTCATGAAAATGCTGAAATTTCACTCTGGAATAAAGTTCTGAATTCTGGCAAGTATAAGATTTTTGTCTGTTAGCACTAACGAGGTTGAACTTGGCAGCCTTGCAGAGCTCAAACTCAACACGTGAGCATATTCTGGCACATATGGAGGCGAGAGACTGAATCCTTGCAGCCTAAATTTCCTGTTTTAAATGTGAGGAGAAGGGGAGGGGAGGGGAGGG
>VZTE01006108.1:1003348-1051863 GCA_013397775.1 Eulacestoma nigropectus | reverse complement strand
GGGAGGGGAGGGGAGGGGAGGGGAATTGAGTTCAGGGAAGTTCTGGGAAGGGAGGTTCCAGGAAGGGAAGTTCCAGGAAGAGAAGTTTCGGGAAGGGAAGGGAAGGGAAGGGAAGATTCATTCACATTCATATGGTGTAGAACTTACCATAGGACCTATGCAGGGCTGCTTTGGCAGTCGATAATCAAAGGACTAGTGTCCGAAACAAAACCTTGTTACAAAATGCCAGTACAGACAACACCAGAATTGGACAAATTTCCTTGTTGAATATGCATCTACTGGCTGGTCATCAAAATAATGTGACTGGGAATAATATAGCACACTTGAGGTTCGAGTGCTTCCAGAACCATTGAGGGACGTCCTATATGTGAGGCTGATGGGAAGGAAGGTGACCTGGGTGGCTGCTATGCTACAAATACCACCCAGCACAATGGGTTTTGGCTGCTTCTGCAGCAGCTGTTTCTGTGGTCTGGCCTCTGTCCTTCCCTCTCACATAAAATTAAGAGTATGCTGTAGCTAACACCTTCTGCATATTAACAGGTAATATCTGACAAGGAGCACAAATTCCTACCATGTCAGAGGGTTGTGTTGTAATTTTGTGGTCAAAAACCAGACATCTATAACTGAGTGAAGCTGAATCAGAAATGCATGTGATGTTTTCTAATACTCTGCTTCCTTTGATCTTGTCACATCTCACCATATCTAAATATAACTTTGTATTTTCACCTTTTCCACAGAAACTTGTTTATTAAAGGATGAAGTGAAATGTTTTTAAGAACAGAAGAACGTACGAAATCTCTGCTGGAGCTGATCTGCATATCTCTAGCACAATGCTGTCTCCAGCAGTGTTGTTGAGCATCCCACAGGAGCCTGGTTGCTCCCTGCAATCTGCTGCCTGACACTTTCTCAGCATCCATGTCTGGTGTGTCAAGGAACATATTCCCCTGCCTCATTCCTTTAATGTCTGTGCTTGAAGGCACCTATTTGAATGTGCTAGTCCTGCCTGTCTCCCTCACTCACCTGTGGCAGATGTCACTCAAAGAGGTTCCCTACCCACAGTAGGAAGAGGAACTGCTCTTACTTCTCTCAGCTCCCTTGTGCTGTGGAAGCACCTACCAGGTTTTACGTTGTGAGACTCATCAACCACCTTCACAGTTTCAAAACATTTGTCATATCCTCCCTCATCTGTCTCTTCTCCAAACTTGAAAAATTCCTGTTCACCCTCAGACAAAAAACCAAAACCCAAACAAAAAGAAAAATACAAACCTGAAATCCAACTCAAGCTCCCTGACAAAAACCAGAAACAATAGTCTTTTACGCTTGTTCTAAGTGGCACTTATCTCACAGTGGTTTTAAAAATGTGCAATTTCCTTGATTTCAAATAACAACAGTTGGTTTTGTCTTGTATAAAAGATAGAATTTCAGAGCTATTCTTTTCACCAAGATAATTAACTAAATAGTTATATCTGTAATTCAACAGCAATTTTAATAACTTTTAGAAACATACAGTATCTCTTCGGGCATTCTCTTCATTTCATCCTAAAAAGTTAATAGTGTCATGTTACATTAGGAAAAATATGGTGCAATTATTGACAAAGACTTCATAAGAGAGGACGATAACAAGAATACCTGGGGGAAATTTCTGTTTCTCTAAGGACAGAGACATAAGACAATAAAATCAATGTGATATTCATTGGAATAAAATAGAAGAATTTGTTGCAACAGAGTCTGATCCTCATTAGAGTCTTCTTTCCTTTGTTTAAGATGGAAGACTGCTTAGAGGAAAAGCTGGATAAGATACTGGCTCTGGCCAGAATGTTTGTAAAAAAACCCCAAACTTTTAATCAGCTACAGATTTTCTGCTTCATTCTCTGGAGATGAGTGGGGGATTATAGATTAAGCCTTGTCCCTATAGTTTCATGAAGAAGAATCTTTCCTCTTAGTGTAGCTTTCCAACACAGATATGTATGAGTTATGCATGGGAGGGGTGGAAGTACAAATGCTTTTGCAGCTCTTAACAAATGTTAGGGGGAGAGTTTCCACTTGGACTGATTCAGCATTTAATGTCTTCACAGTTAAGTAATCTTCAGGAAAACTTGTGAAGGAGGGAGTTAAGTTTTGCAATACTCACTTTACAGATGGAGAAGCTCAGGACATAGGTAATCAAGGAAATTACTGCAGAATAAACTTGGCTTTAAATTACACCATGGCCTACTACTTGATAACTTCTGGACATCAGGCAAAAGCTTTGAAGGTACTTAGCTGCACAATTCATTAGTTACTTCAGTCTCACTGTAGCAATTGGCTGTTTCTCTTTTACAAACACTTCCCAATTTGTAATTTCAGTAAGAGCTAGGTAGTCAGCTCTTTCAAAAATTTTAACACAGCTTGCTTGTGCATGGTTACATATATTACTGGTTTCTCCTCTGCATATTTGGCAGTAAAATTCCTTCACGTCCAGTGTAATTCTTGTCAGAGGACTGAGAAATCTGTGGCAGAGGCAGGAGTAGAACGGAGTATTTAGTTTCTAGTCCATCCTTCATGCAGTCGCCTACTGCACGTATTGCACATATGTTCAGTAGTATTAGTATTATTAATCACAAATTTAAAATTCAATAGGTGAAGGAAATTGTGATGAATGTTTATGGCTCATGACAGATTACCTTTTAACTGTCTCTCTTGCAAAACAGTAGGGCAGTCGTATTTCTCATTTCATTCTCTGTGTTAGTCATTAATTGAACAGACCACCAAATAACAAGCCAGGAACATTAATGGGTTCAATGTAAACTCCCTTTTCCAAAAATCAAATGGACTCTGGGTTTTACACATATAAAAGCTGTTTTTCTTAGCTACTATTCAGTCAAGGGAGTTTCATCTTGCATTTTTCAGAAATGTACTCCTTTAAAAATTGCCCTTTTAAGTGAACTCCTGTCCAGTGGACCATTTGGAACCATTTGAGACAATTGATTATTTGCTACTTTAGATTAATGTTTGTGTTTGTTCCCCACCAACCCTTTTCCCAACAGCTTCTCAAGGCAGTAGCTAAATAGCTATTAACTATTCATGAGTTACTGGTATGACCTACTTCTAATCTTTATGTCTTGTATCAGGCACAGCTGCAACATGGAGAGGCAAGGGGCTGTAGTGAGCAGCCCAGCTCCACTGCTAATTACAGTGCTGCTTGTAGCTGATTCCATGTTTTTATTTCAAGCCTGCCTTCCTCTCACACCTAATTTAAAGAGGCTTGTATTAGGCCACATGCTTCAAAGATGGACATTAAATGCAGGAGAGCTCAAAATGATTAATTAACAGTTCAAAGGGAAAGGGAAACAGGAGAGAAAAGGTGCTGTTAACAGAGTCTGGAGCTCTTAAAGTAATAACAGCATCATCATGGTGAAATTATATTTACCTCATGAAATTATTTGCTCTCGAACTTGGAATATATGTTGGGAAATATCAATCTTCAGTTCACTCATTTTCGCTTTGAAATCTGCCATTCATTCTGTATAAGGATGGATTAGAAATAATAAAAAACAAGAGCAAGGTCTGAACTTCTGACCTTTTGATGGCTGCATGTCAGTCAGGCTTCTCTGCTTCCACTTCCTCCCTCGGACTAGTTGGAAACATCTTTTTTTTTAATTTTTCTTTTAAAAAAATAAAAATTAACCAGTCTTTCAACAGATGAGCTTGCAGAAGAAAAGTGTTGCCATAATGGCATTTTAAAAATACTGCTGGCAATTGCTGATATGACAGTACTTCTTTTCCTTCTCCTTCCCAGATGGGCAAAAACTTGCCACCTTTTTTTGCCTGAAAGTTTCCTACCACATGATGCTGACACACATCACTTTTTTTTTCTTTTTTTTTTTTTTTTGCTAAGAAGATGATGAATCTGTTATTTTTAACTCTTTTTCTATTCTGAAATTAAAAAAAAACCAAACAAAACCAAAACAAAACAAACAAACCAAATGACAGTCTGCAATTGTTGCTTTTTCTATAACATACAGCTTGCTCTTATTTTCCCATTACACAAGTTGAAGTCCAAGAATGCTGGCACTGTCTTGGTAAATGTCCCTGCATCTGTAATAATGCTGATTATCCCTCCCAAAATACTCCAAGTCACCATGCCAACTTCTATGGTGGAAAAAAGCTACGTTTCAAATGCTTTCGGGTAAGGAAGAAAATGGAAAGAGAGACTCCACTTCCACTACAAGTGAACGAATAGCTAGGCTATTGCCTAGTACTGCTCAGTCTGGCACCACCGGAGAGCACTCTGTGCCATGGGCCTTCTCGCAGAATAACTCACCTAATGATTTGTTTGCCTAACACCTGTCAGGAGGAAGTCATTCAGATGCAGTCCTGCCTAAAGTTTCCTGTTGGAACCCTTAGCATACAAGTTTTCACATGTACAAATTTTCTCCAGCGTTCTAGAGAACCTACGAGCTTTGAGGCACAGTGATGGAGTTCAGTACTTCACTTTCGTCTGTGTAACTATCTTTTGCTAGTATAACTAGCTAAGCTTTGCAGATTTTTCTTCATGTGGTTTGGGTTCGTAAGTGTTGCTATCACAACAAAACTAGTGTATGTAATTTAGGCAGCTAAATGTTACTTCAATTTTAGTGATGCTGTAAACATTCTGCTTTGTAAAAGACCAGACTTTTGCAAGACCACATTTTCTGTAATTCGGGCTCCTGTAAAATGGGGTTCCTGAGTTAAGTCCTAAAATTAGACAATAATTTCTTATTATTGAAAACCTGAACAACAAACTTCAGGCATTTATTGGGTAGCATTTGATAAAATAGTTGTCTGTTGGATTCACTGTTACTATAGTAATCACAAATGTGTTGGGGATGGTGTGAGGTAACTTCTGTGTCCCCCGACGGACAATCTGTCTGGATGGTGTGGCAAAGAAGAGACTAAGAGGGCAGGTCAATGGAGAAAAGTAGCACTCAATAGATCCTGAATAGAGATAGTGACTAATTTGTCAACAATAATTTGATAAAATACACTTTCCAGAAAAGTTAAATTCTTCTATCAATCTGTTCGAAGTGCCTTGGTATTTCCTAGAGATTCCCCTTTGGTCTGTATTTCTTTCATGCTAAGCTTGTCATTCGCTTCCCAATATCTAAAAGCTGTGATGATTTATTAGCCTTAGCTCTACAGAAATATTTCTGTCTTATGTCAGATATTTCATGGGCATAACATCTGACACCGGAATCCTGAAAACAGAACAAAACTGAATGTATTTACTCAAGTTTCATTCTCAAAGGTCAAGGATCAGGGAAGAGGCATTATCCTGTGTTTATCCCACTGTTAATTTTAAAGTTTACGGTACTACAAACAACAACAATACAGTTTTATTGTACAAACAGATGAAAAAAAATCACTTGAGCTGTCTGGCCAAGTTTAATTAAGTCTGCAATTTAAATAGTGCTTTCAAAAAATGCATGAGGTTAGCATTCCTTTTTTTTTGCAGACACTAAGCTTGTTTGCTAGACTTGCCACAAAAAGTGGGTAAAAAAACCCCCAAAACAACCCTATGTGGATGAATGTGAAGCAAATGTATCAAAACAACTGGAACAGCTCTCTGTGGAAAATGTGTTGCTCAGCAATAAGGACAATTCATTAATATTTCCAAGCTAGGAAGATTTGGAGAAGAACCCACTTGGAAGGAAACCAAGTTAGAATACGCCCAATTACTGGGCCTTAAATGCTTCCAAGGTTTTTTAATAAGGGTGCTCTGGTTCATGTCAACAAGTGTTCCCTTTTGGCATCCCAGCCCTTTCCTGGGCATACCAGCAGTGCATATGCAACAACCTAACCTCATCAGCTGAGGGCACCAGTCCAGCCTTCTCCTGGCAGCTCTGCTTCCCAATTGTCTTCACTATTTATTACTTGGCCAAGTGATAGCTCACAGGGAGGCATTGGTAGTGTTCCTGCAGCTATTTGAACTGACTCTGAAATAAAGTTGTCCCGCAAGGTACAGGGGAAAGAGAGGGATTAAGGACAATGAAATCATGCTGTTTCATAAACACTTTGTCATTACCTTTAACTTAGTGCACTAAATAGCAGCAATATGTCATTGTGAGGCATTTCATTCCTATTACAGCACGTACAGCATGTAGTAGGAATCTGATATACAAACCAGAAACATGAAAGTTGGCTTGAAACATCACTGTCTTAAAATGTATAGCATTATTCTTTGTACAGTGAGATGAATCTAACTCTAAGGTGAGCAGTAGTTTCACAGAAGGACAACAGCTCTGACTGATAAACACGAACTTGCTTTTATCTCCAGATATTTGCACAGACAGATTAGAGTCAGATCACCATTAATACTGTAAATATTTAAGGACCAGTTTCTCAAACAATGCCGTAAGAGATGAACCAATTGCCCTCTACTGACAATGTGGCAGTCCACTCTCCCTCCGCTTGGTTTATACTTATGTAAGCTATCTCCACCCAGGTCAGTGATATGAACGTGGAATCAAGTCCCTTACTGCACTTTTACTCTGATGTATTTGAGTTTTTCATCTTTCTATGTCTTCTATCAAAATAGACATAGTCTCTGAGCTCAACCTATTTGACAAGGTGCTTTAAATGGCCAACAATTTTATGCAGGTCTCATTCATTGCCATTGTTTCAAGTATTTTTTTAAAATTTAAAATCAAAACTCCCTTTTCCCTTGTTAGTCTCTCAAATCAAAGAAGTCTTTCTTACAGTGACATTTACAGTGGACACTTTGCTGCCACCACATATTTCATATATCAAATATTTAACTAATCATCTCAAGCATCCTAATCCTTCCTTTTTTTCTTTCCCTTTATCATCAGTAATTTTGCAAGTTGTGAAAAGTCAGTGTTCTCTGTCATCTCTTTTTGAACACTGCATTTAAATACAAGATACCTCCAACACAAGCCTCTTCAGACCATTAAAAACTCCTTTGTCATCTTAATGTAATGGAAAGTATATTGATTTGCATTTCAATTCAGCTAAGCATATAATTATAAGCATATAACTTTTACAAACTGCAATGGTAAATTGAAGTTTCCATCTGAATGTACACTCTTATTTTAGGCACATTTTAGAAAGACGGTGTCATTGGCATGGTCAGAATTAAATTCATGATCCAAGGTGGATGAATAGTCATGGAAAAGGTGCCAGCACTCCATCTAGAATAACACAGAACAGAGTTAGGTTTCTTACAACCATTCCCCCACAGACTACATGCAGACTAATAAGGCCATCCATAGATTGCTATCTCCACTTCTGATGTGCACTACATAATTTTAAAAGAAAGTTGATAAGATGGAGAGGGTCTGGAAATGAAAATGTAATAATTCAAGTGTTAGAAGTCTAGTTCAAAATGGATGAATAGGCCAAATCTATGTATCAGAATAAATAGAAAGTCTTTGGCCTGAATGCGATTTCAAGCATGTTCATAAAGGAAATATCTCAACATATGCAATCATTAAAGGAGCAGAAATTACTATATTACCTGGAAATTGGATATTGCCACAGTTCCAGAGTTCTTTTCCTAAATACTGGGTTGGTGTTTTGATATTAAGTGGAAAGATCTGAAGTCTGTTCTAAAAAATTTGAGAATGTTGAAAAATAAATCAATGCATTATTATACACATTCATTTTAGGTACAGTTATTGATGCAATATTTTGTTCCCACTATCAGGAATATGCCTTGTTCAAAAGTGATGACTCATTGTCTCAATTTTTATTTCTTATCTTGAGAGGTCTTGTTCCTTCTTTTTCTTTCTTTCTTTCTGTCAGAGGAAGTAAGTACACTGCAAGGTCAGACGGCAGCTTATTCTGATTTGTAATAACCCCAGCAAAGGAGCTGCAATTGGACAGACCCAAAGTTGTAATCAGTTTGGAGATGAGACCCATGAACAAGGAAATTCCTCTGTTTGGAGGCATGGTTTCATGGGTGATGGGTTCTATCCATATAGGAAATTTAAGCAGTATAAGTCTCTCTAATATGTCTCCTAAGTAGCAAAGGCTACAATCGACATAAAAGATCTGTCCTCCTTTGATTTCTCAAGAGTGTCAGTGCAGCCCAAAGTCCCAGGTACTGTTCCACAGGAGTGTATAGATTCCTAATGGTCTTTGATTTCAGTAAGGCAAAAGCAACAAAATATTACAGGAGGTCTAATCCCAGCCCTGGTAAAGATAACGAATGGCTGACGTTCAGTATGTCTGAGAGTATTGTATAAAGATGAGGTGTTTAGCAGTTCTGCAAACTTCCTGTAGAGTTAATGGGGACAGATCAATACCACTGTAAGCTGCTTCATCCCAGCTCTATGATTACTGTCTCAAATAGGGTGAAGAACTTGCCCTCTGCAAGGCCTTAATTCTCTGCAGAAGGAGCTTGGACAAATAATTTGGATCAAACTGTAAACCACTGTGAAAGAGCGAGTGAAAAAGTGATATAAGAGCAAGATCAAGCAATGACTTATTCTAAGGTTTAACCTTACAGAGTATAACGCATCCCAAAAAGTGGTCACAAAATTTGTAAGGGCTTTTGCCAGGAAGTAAGCAAGCACAACTAGGGTACCTTCATCTTTTGCTTTAGGGGCAAGGTACACTTCTGCACTTCCTGTAACACAGGAAACAGCCAGACACATGCAAGTGAAAAAAACCCCACGAAATCGTGTGTATGTATATATGTGTACCCATATATATGTGTGTGTGTGTGTGTGTGTGTGTGTGTGTGTGTGTTTTGCAATAAAGCATTTGACTCCAGTGACCTCACTTTGTATCACTGGATAATGCATAGATATTAGGGATACATGCAACCTAAAATCCACAGTGAATCAAATTGAAATATATCCCTGGAGATCTCATTTCAGGAAAAACACATCTCCATTCAGCTTTCAAGCCCGTGTCTCAGACCACATCTGTAGGAAAGGACTGAAATGGTCACAAGCTATCAAAAGAACTCAAGCCCATTTTCTCAATACTGAATGATGATTCATGCATTTCTAACAAAATCAGGCAAATGTAGCAGTTTCAGATGGAGTCGTGGTCTGAGAATTTGAAGTGAAACTTGAGGATTAGCTGTAAGCAAAGTGTCATTGTAGTCTCCTTCAACCAAGAGTCAAGGTTCTAAGCAGCTCTGGCACTGGTGATGAAAGGAATTCCACCTTGCAGAGGACCGTATATTTCATTTGTAAACCATTGACAACAATTACAATCTCGCAATGGCTAGACTTACTGCCTAGAGTAAAAAAAATTCAGAAGCGTTCATGGAAACTAGAAGGAATAGCAACACTATCATTACTACTTTCATAAACTATGACTGTGAATCTCTACTCATTTAAGTTGTATTGAATAAGAGCAGTTAGACTTTTTTTATGAGCACAATAAATATATCTTGGAAATATTTACAAACTGCTAATTTTATTGAAGAATAGTATTTGTTAAGCTCTTGAACTATGTAAGTTATGAAACTTATTTCTGGAGCTGATGTATTTGAAGAAAAACAACAGTAAAACCTTGAAAGAGTTTAATAACACCAGACCAAAGAAAAACAATGAAATCTAGCTCTTTCATTGCTAATGAAGAACTTGTTCCTTCCTTCCTCTCAGCTAAAGAGTGGATTTCAGTAACTAGAACCAGAGTGTCCTATTTCAATCCTAAGCTATCATGGTCTGTAAGCAAAAGAAGTAACCTACATGTTAGGTGTAATTTTTCTATTATTCTGTATAGCATAAAGTTGAATATCAGTGGGAATAAAATTAGTGCTTTAACGAGCAGGAATAAAACCCATATCCTCCACTGTCATATTTGCAGATGATAATATGACCCAGGTGCTCCTGTATTCATAGGTTTTACTAATTAGAGCCAAAAAATGAGAGAGCGTAAATTTGCAGTCTTTCCTAACAGTCCCATGAACTCCTGTAGTTTACTGTTTACCTTGATATTCATATGGTATATTACACATAATAACGAAAAATGTCACTCTTACTTTTCCAACCTAAGTGGAGAGGTGTGATGCAGAAGACATTTTGAATTCATTAAGGTCAGTCGCAGAAATGGTTGCATTGAAAATATGCTTACGAATATGCTGGAGAAATATTGCATATATATATGGATACATGCAGGTAAATAAATACATATTCATGAGGCAAGACTTACATGCTAAGTCAGTTATTTAGTTTTGCCATTATTATGGTTGTTCATGAGTTTATGTGATATATTCTGCCCTGACACACATTGTTTATACCACATTACATGCTGTAGCTCTTAATTAGCTAATGTCCTATAAAAAACAATTTACACAATGCCTACAATCAATAAAAATTATGTTCTATCTAAAATTAATTAAGCAAAGTTCTAACGAATGAAAAGATGTGTCCATGACTTCTCTTTAGCAAAACTGGAAACATTAAAACACATTTTTATGTACAGATCAGTTACTTACACCTGTGCAGTTTTAGCGCACTTGCTGAGTCCCCGAGACACGTCTTCACACATACAGGGCATTGTCACATAACCACCCCACACTTGTGTAAATGTGTAACTTAAACCCGCTGAATGGGTGCACACAATGGCGTTTATTGAATTGTTTCAAGTTTCCTATCAAGGCTTTGTTTCCTTCCCTCCTGTCCAAGTGTTCAGATTTCTAGAAGAGTTTCTTTGATGTGTGCTCATAAACAAGAAGGGATTTCCCCTCCCTTCTCCTTCCCTTCAATTCCCTCTCTGTGCTTGGAATGGCAATTCAACAACTATCCTTTGTCTATGACTAATTTATTTATTTATTTGTTTGTTTGTTTTGGCTTGGAGGGATGAGATCCACGCAGAAGAAGTGTTTTTGGCATCCTTACGGTAGAGGAGAGCAGCCCCTCTAATGGAGGATCTTTTTCAGTCACTTTTACTGCTTCCCAGCAGCTGATGCATCAGGATACAGTTATTTTCAATTTGCCAGTGTGCCTTTACAAGTGAGACTATAGCATTTATTGTAAAAAAGAGCCCTCCCTTTTATTTTGATAGTACTTATTGCCAGTCAGTTAAAAATTATTTCCGCACTCCTGCATATGTGTAAAATGTTCTCTAGCAGTGGAAAACCTCTCTCCTCTCTTGCTGAAAGTTCTTATAAAGGATACAACAAAATCACCTCTTTCCTTCTAAAAATACAGGGTCTGCTCTTCTCCTCCACCCAAATTTTAGTAGAAGATCTTCACAGATCTCACATTCCACCTTCTTTCTCACCCAATGTATTAGATAAAATGAGGATTTCTGACACTTTGTATGTACTTCCTCTTGAGAGAAGCATAGTGTCATTTTTTACTGTATTTTTAACAATGGAAGTTTGAACTTCCTTATGTGGTTTTGCTCCTTCAACATGCAATACTCCAGCTGCCATGAAATTTATGGGGTTTTTTTTAATCTAAAGCCCTTACGATGTCTGCCATTAAAAACATTTGCAAATCTAAAGGGATTGTGATCCCACATCATCTCCTACTCCGTAAAAATGCTGTGGCTACTGACATGGTGGGCTGAATAGAGATTCTTTAGTGAGATCTACCAAGCCTTCTTCTCTCTGCTGAAGAATTTACACCTTCTGTGAGCAATGGTGGTGAGTTCCAACCTAATATAAAAGAAAAATCCCCACAATAAAGAACATAATTAACAGTAGGCACTATTCCCAGCCCTTAAGTTACTAGTTTTTTTGAGAATGGCATGGCATTAGAGTGATGCATACTTAAATGTATTCGACTTGACTACCATACAATTGGTTCTCCTCTTATTCTATTTTTACACTTAGGCTTATATATAAGTCAAAAATGTGTAAGAGGGTCAGGGTTATGGTCTTTTGCCTAAAGCAAAACCAATGTTTCTTTAAGACTGTGTCCTGATCCCTTGCTGCTATCATCTTCCATATAACCTGAAGAAGTAATGTCATTGGAGTAAATGATGTAAAAATTTCAGATTATGGATGTCAAATTCACCATTTAGAGTTTTAAGCCCTTCTATTTTCCCTGACGATCTTCCACACAAAAAAAGAAAGAAACCTTGAACGATGGGATATCCAATGCTAATTAGGACTCAGTTCAGAGTATTCATAAAGCAACCTATTTTTCCAAGGTAGAGTGTCAGAGACTTTTGAAGGGAAAAAAAAGCCAGAAACAGATGGACACCACACACTGTTCTCCTAATATTTCATTACTTTTGAATCAAAAAGACAAGTTTGAGGGATATTTTTTGCTTACTTACTAGGATACTCAAAAGTTTTCTCTCAGCAACTTTCATCCCAGGTGCAGCTGACCTATGTTGCTCTGGGATCATTCCCATCTCTACTTCATGCGGCTCTTCTGGAAAAGCAATGGCTTAAAAACTGTTTTTCTTTTTCTTTTTCTTTTTCTTTTTCTTTTTCTTTTTCTTTTTCTTTTTCTTTTTCCCTGGGAAAATACTTTTGAAGGAGATGAGGTCCATCAGTGTTGATCACTTTTAAAGCACTACCTAGCAAGAGCAGATGAGCAGCTGGGCAAGGGAGGAGATTGTCCTGCTCTGCTCCGCACTGGGGCATACTCAGCTCAAGTGCTGGGGGCAGTTTTGGGCACCACAATATAAGAAAGCTATAAAGCTATTAGAAAGTGTCCAAAGGAAGGCAATGAAGATGGTGAAGAGCCTTGAGGGGAAGCTGTATGAAGAATGGCTGAGGTCACTTGGTCTGTTCAGCTTGGAGGAGACTGAGGGGAGACCTCATTGAAGCCTAAAACTTCCTTGTGAGGGAAGGAGGAGGGGCAGGCATTGAACTCTTCATTCTTGTGACCGGTGACAGGTTCCAAGGGAATGGCTTGAAGTTGTGTCAGGGGAGGTTTAGGTTGGATATTAAGAAAAGGTTCTTCACTCAGAAGGTGGTTGGGCACTGGCACAGGCTCCCCAGAGAAGTGGTCACAGCACCAGCCTGACAGAGTTCAGGAAGTGTTCAGACAATGCTCTCAAGCATGTGGTGTTGCTCTTGGTGTGGTCCTTTGCAGGGCCAGGGCTTGGATTTCAACAGTCCTTGTGAGTCCCTTCCAAGAAGAATATCCTTTCTGTGGTTCTATGTTTCTTTTTTAGCTTGTTTGCTTTTCCTTTTCTTTTTCTCTGTAATTTATTTGTTTGATTTGTCCCTCATTTTCCCCTATTTGGTGAATATTTTTAAGCAGAAAACAAGTGATATATGTAGTTTTTTACATGGAAAAAAAATTACTGAAATATAAAAGATTCATTATATACAGAAACTGCAATGCATAAAGAACATTACTTGTCCCTGGAAAGAAATCTACCATTATACTTTTGAGGGGATATCAAAAATGAGCAATGTTTAAACATAAAAAAAAGGTCATCTTTGCAAATTAGAAGATACTATGATCTCTGTGTTCAGGTATAATTTAACTTTTAAATTCACCAGTTTGTGAGAAAAAAGTTGGTTGGCATTTCTTTAAAATGAGCTGTCATGACAGGGTGCTGCCTAAACTACCTGAAGTATGTCTGACTTTGCACTGCTCACCTTTGCAAGTGGCTGTAAGAGTGTACCCTGAAACTAAAGAGGAGTCTGGCATCACATTTGTACCTAAAAGCCGAGGCAATTAAATGAAGCCTACCCAAGCGTATTACATGCATGCCATTGTCTGCCACTCAGCCAGCCAGCTGTGGGCTCTACTTTTTATTACCACTACCACTACTACTATTATTATCATTATTACTATTATTACATCCTGTTTTCCTTCACATATTCTATCATGAATATATTTTTCCTGTGGCTAGTGCACGGACACCAAGGCATGAGTGGATGTACAAGCATGGGAGTACTTAGCAGGGCAAACTGGAGCCAAGGAGAGGGAGCCTGCTTTCTGTTTAGTTTCCTTATACTAACTAAGCTTGTAGCTCTGGAAATGGCATGAATAGCTGATGCCCGTCACAAACACTGAAAGGCATGTGGCTCTCCTCTGACTGCCTCCTGCTCCCATCATCGGAGGGGGGTCTGGGAGTGAAAGGTCAGGGGGATAATCCTGCACCTGCAGCCCACAGAGGGCTGGGCGCACGGTTCCCGACCAGTCCTGCTGTAATTGATGCTAATTGTTATGGAGCCAAGGCGCCCTTCCACGGAGGAGCAGGTGGGAGCCTTTGTTGTGCGTGGGACCATTATACTAATAACAAGCTTGCAATTCTCTGCACAGGCTTAGGAATACAAAGGCACAGGCAATACTTTGGAGAGCCCCTTAAAAGGTTTACTGGGCATCTCCTGACACAATGAAGTAGAAGTCCCTGAGAGTGAAAGGGCAAAACAAACTGAAGAATAAAAAGGGCAGTACCTGCCGGTTGATGAAGCACTGAGCAAACCTGGGAGATGTGACTTTCGGAGGTTTAAACTGCACCTGACAACTTCTGTAGAGAGAAAGACTTTGCACCCTGTTGTCTGTGGGAAGAGTCAGGTGGAAGCAGCTACTTCAGGGACCTAGAGAGGTCCCAGGCAAATTTTCTTGGGAGCTCCCCATCTGTTTGCAAGTTTTGATGTGAAAGGATAGGATCAGCAAGGGGACTGAAAAATGAGAGGAAAAAGAAAGGGATGGAGTCCAGCTGCTAATATGATATTGGATTATGGTCAGACAAAAACCTAGTGATTGCTTATACTGAAATGATGTGGATTATTTCTTTTTCCCTTTGTCTGTTTTCAGGGTTTGTTCCCTCCACCTCCTGCAGACTACCAGCAGGAAGAAAGGAGTGTAGCTCCCGTGAGTTTGAGAGAGTGAAAGCAGTACATACTGAAAGATACATCCCAGAGTTTTGCAATCCTATTTCTGGCACTTCAGTAAATATCACAACATTATGGACAAAATAAGAACTAAATGCCGAAAGCACTATAAATGAAAATAACACCTTAAAATGGGAAAAAATACACTAAATTGGTATATTTCTGTGTATGGTTGGTGTACCCTGTGTGATGTGCAAAAGAAATAATAAAATACTTCTCAAAAGCCCACTGAAGCATTCTTTTATTCAAGCAAACAGACAAAAGGAGGGAAAATAAAGGAAGAAAATAAACAAAGTGTAGGCTATTTTTAACAGGCTTGTAAATAAGTCTGGAAAAATCATGCAAAATGGCCTGTGAATTTCTCAGAAACCAATTAGAGTGTACTTTTAAAAATTCTCGAGTAGATGACCTTTTGGATAGGCTTTTCTCATCCCTGATACACAAATCTGTGATTTATAATGCAATCAGTGGATTGCATTAAAAAGTTAATGCATGCTGCTTGAGGATGTCACATCCCGCATTGAGTAGTATAGATTATATTGACCATTTTATGTAATATACTGTTCCTTTTTTCAGAGCCTGACACTGAGGTGTAGTTAAGCTCCTAATTTAATCATGTGCCTCTTAGCTTTATGGGATCGCTGTGCCTAGGGAAACTGACATGATGATCCACTAAAAAGTCTGTTACATGTCTGAAAACTAAAAAAAAAAAAAAAGTAAAAATAGAAAAGAAATATTCTTGCAGGAAATAAAATAGGAACAGAAATGGGAGAAATCATTTATGGAAAAACATAAACCCATTCAGGTACCACACAGAGACACTTTCAGATGCAGATGTCAGGTTACTCACCAGTCAACATTTACCTGCTCCTCCAAATCTATTCTAACAGTCTTGGATGTGTGAGCAACCTTTGGAATTCTAGAAACAGAACCCAAACCCTTGAATGTGGTCTGCAGAAATCATGAATTTGTATTAAGAACCATGGCAATTAAAGACAAGCAAACAACAAGCCCAAAAACACTAGCTGGGCTTCCTTTTATTGCTGTCTTCAGTTCTTGAATCATACAGGCTTGGCTTTTGCAGTAGCCCCAAGTATTAGCAATCTGTTTTGTTTCTTGAGAAAAATGCTTTTAAAAAATTTTTGAAGAATCACAGAGTTCCAGGAAGTGGAAAATCTGAGGTCCCATAGTGCTTTTGAAATACAGCAGAATTGGCTTCAGCATAAACTGAAGCCAAGCACACCTGGAAAATTCAGAACCAAGATTTAAATCACTAAGACATTGGAAAGGAAAAAAAAATCAACCATAATAACTAGTATTCTGCCTGAATTATTATGTTGGCATCTCTGTGCTGCATCACACTAATCAGTTAGCAAGTTTGCTGGGAAATGAATATACAGAAAGTATATGGTTCCTGGTTTTTTCATCTTGTCAGCTAGGAAGCAATGAAATGATGTTGGGTGGCCTGGTCTGGCCAACCAAACATAGCAGACCACTTTTCTTTATTTTTTCTTTTTTCCCAGCATGATTTAAGTCCCTAAGTCTTTAGGAGTGGAGTGGTGAAGTTTAAGGCATGTTCTTGGATAGAAAAGATGGCTTCCTAAGCATTTCTACAAGCTGTCCACTGGTGAAAAGAGTGTATAGACTGTTACCCTGCTGTAGGTATGCAAGCAGCTGCAGATGAGAGGAAGCTGCTCCCTGCAGAGACTTCAGCTGCAGCTTGATGCTGCAGAATTTCCCCCTTTTGTGCCTCAAGTTCTAGGAAGACCTGCTTGCCCTGCAAGGCTGGCAGCCTGGACCTGGCTTGTGGGTGGCAGAGAAAGAGAGCTATGGGCCAAGCTGGAAGAATAAGTGTGGAAAAACCCAGCTGAATGTTCTCAAAAATCAGAAATAAAGTTTTAACAGGCCTGTACATGTCTCTGTACCTAGGGACCAGCTGCATGATCTTATTTAGCCAATGAAGCATAGGTCTGTAGCCCATTCCCCACCACCTGGAGCTGGGAAAATTGCATCAGACACTCTGGAGGGCAAAATTATGTCTGGGATGTCCAAGATGATGCCTTTAAGCAAATGCTTGAGTTATGCTTGTAATGGTGGTGGAGGTAGAAGGGTTAACCAGAGAGTAAGGAGATAATATACTCCTCTTCTTAAAAGCATCTCTGAGACACAACTATCTAGAACACACAGCTCCTCCCTTAGCAGTAGAATACGAGCTGCAAGACTTATCATTTAGTGGCCTTGTTGGCTGCCCTTCACTACGAATTCAGGCAGGACATAATGGAAGTAACAGTGTAGTCACCAGCCAAGAAAATTAGAATAGTGGCAGCATCAAAGTGCAGTGCACTAATATGATTGCCTGAAAATTATAATGCTTTGCAAAGAGCTAATATTTGTATTCATTCTAAGTACTGAGGATCAATTTTCTCATGAGAATGGCAGCAACTGGGATGTTATTTGTCAGACATTCCTTCAGGATCCTATTTAAAATAAGAGACTGTACAAATTGTTGGGGGTGGCAACTTGTCTGTGTTTGGTTTTGTATCTTTTGTGAAGATTCTTGAGTACATATGAAGAAATTTACTGATCTTCAGGGAAACCGTGGTGTCAGGACTTCCATATTCTTATCCTACCTTGATAGAGGGTGCAGCACTTACTCTAGAAGCGAATAAAAGGTAAATCCCATACCCAAATGGAACAATCCAAGAAGAAAAAGGTGACTATTTAGGAACTTGGGTTTGCTGCCCCCATTATATCTATCAGAATTTACCAACATACTGTTACAATATGTCTGTTTTATGAGCAGCGGTGGACGAGGAGTAACTTTGCTTTAGTCTAGAGTTTTGCACAGACATTTTGGGGATCTTCATGGACTCTCCTGCATTGCTTTGGAGGTAGAAAATAGACTGTATCATAATTTGCACACCCTATACAGAATGCTCAGCTGCAGTCTTCCACCCCCTTACTAATATATATTTGTGAAGAAAATTCTTGCTCTTTGTTAAAACCCAAGGACATATATTTGAGACAGACTTGCCATGCAAACAAGAAGTTGGCATGTTGCTTTCAATTTTCATGGATTCTCATGTGCTGGCAGGCAATTTTCACAGGGATAAAACGTCTTTGATCTTAGTGAATGACTTCCTTCTATTTTCAATAATGCAATAAGCCATTTTATTTTCTTGCAAAGGTGTTTCCATAGAAATGTTTTGGTCATATTGTTTTCACAAAAAAAAGTACTAGGAATTAGTCAAGGAGTCACATTGGTCAAAGGTCAGAGAGATCAAATGGCTTTAATTTAACAAAAAGACTAATGAGTAGCTTGGGGGGGGGGGGTGTTACAATATGTTTTAAACAAAAAAAATGTGGAAAAGAGCATTTTATTAAGTTTTTGATTGGTTGTGAAACTGGAATTCACTTTAGCTTTACCCAAATTTGGAAATAGTTCAACAATCTGCAGTTAAATTTCAAATAATTTTTTGTCAGTTTCCATGCAAATGTATCTGTTCTGAAGCAATCTGAATGACTTTTGCATTGAGAAAAATATCTGAAATGGTCTTTAAAGAAAGCTTTCACATCTTACCTGCCAACCTCCACCAACCTAGACTTTTCTAGCAATACTATTGCAAAATAATTTATTGGTGAGAAGAAGGATTTTCTGCACTACCCATCACATATTCAATTCAGTGTCCCTGCAGAATTTTGTCTCAGGTAGTCAGCAACCTGAAGGACTAGATTGATAAGCTTATTTCTTCTTGCTACAACCTAATGCAACCATGATTTTTCTTGAACAGCTACAGCAAAAGCCATGAATGCTATAGCACCAATTGTTGTATTTCTGCCTTTGCATGCTACAGAATCTGTTAACTTGCTTCAAACGCTGTGAGAAGCAGCTTAAGCAATTTTGGGACTGCTATGAAGACCAGTAGTTGCAAGTTATTAAATGTACATTATTAATAATGGATAAGACTGCGAAGTAGTGTAGTAGGCATTATTCCCATTGAAGATAACAGCTCTTTGCCAATTGAGTTTGCAGTAATTATGCCAATTGTGAAATCTACTGAGCATAAACTGGAAAAAAAAGTTCTTCAATATATTCAGTAATTATTCTCCTAACTACATTTTAAAAGTGCATCTGGACACTGGACAAAGTCTTCAGAATCTAAATGAGCCAAAGACAAGCTCTCCTTGCAGCACAACAGGGGAATTCAACCAAATGCATGTATTATACTCTGAAATCACAGCTGACTTCTAGCAGTGCCAAAAAAGAGAGGTTTACACAAACTGCTCATAATTTTTTAAGCACTGATTACAGCTGAAGTGCTATTTTTGTGTGAACAAATTTTTTTACCAAGTGTCATATAATAGAATATAAACTTTGAAAAGTCCAAAGACTCACGTGTTAATACAAATGAAGTCATAAAAGGAAAAAAAAATAAAAAGAAAAAAAAGGGTTTTTATTAAGACTTAAAAAAAGCCAGGAGAAGCGGGGCGGAGGAATTCTCATAATCATTAGCTAACTTATCTTTGCAGAATTGAAACTTTTGAAGAATAGGAGACAGACGTTTTCCTTTACAAAACTACTGCCAGTCCAGGCAAAAATAGCTGGTTTCCTTGATTTATTTTGTCCTCCCAGAGTTCACAAATCAAAAGTATCCAATACAAAAAAAATTAATACGCTGACAAGAAGTCATAGATGCAGTAAAGTTTAGTTTTCTTAAACACTGAAGTAGGAAAAGAATTCATTTCAAAAATGTCCTCTTACATTTTTAGGAAGCCTCACATGTGTAACTGCTCGTGGAACAGACTAAGATAAGAAATATGAATTTGCTGTTAATTAAATTCTAAAGGTGATAAAAGCCAAACTCACACCCTGAAAAAGTAAGTGAGAAGTTTGTAAATCAAGCTCCCTTGGGGAAAATCACTCAAGATGGTTACACAAATAAGGAGCATCTTTCAAAATGCTTTGCAGTGATTTGGTCATGTATGTTTCAATGGAATTCCTTCATGAATGATTTTCTACAGCATCAATTATGTCATAGCCTCCTGGGGCTGGTTTCTTTTTCCCTGTGAGCCACTACCATCTCAAAAATTAAATACATTGCACAAAGCTTTGCTAAGTGTTAAGACTTGTGTTCTATGAACCTGTATGCCTACCACAAGGGCAAGCCCTCAAAAATCTTTGATATTCCAGTCACAATTTCTGTTAACTTTTCTCTCTAGGATGTATTTTGCCTCCATTGCATTCACATTTTCAGTCCTTCATTGAGTGATAGAAATAGAGAACATAAAATAAACGTTTCCTTCCTAAACACACTTCTTCCAAACACCTGAAGTCCTCTGACCAGCTCTGGAGCTCTCAAAGTAAGAGGACATGGACCTGTTGCAGTGAGTCCAGAGGAGGACCTCAAAGATGACCAGAAGCCTGGAGCACGTCTCCTATGAAGACAGTCTGAGAGAATTGGAGTTTTTCAGGCTGCAGAAGAGAAGGCTCCATGGAGATATGGTAGCACCTTCCAATACCTAAAGGGGGCGTGCAAGAGAGCTGGAGAGGGACTTTTTGCAAGGGGAGGTAGTAATAAGACAAGGGGAGATGGCTTTAAACTGGAAGAGTGTAGGCTGAGAATACATATTAGAAAGAAATTCTTTACTGTGAGGGTGGTGAGGCACTGAAAAATGTTGCACAGTGTTGTGGCCGTCCCACCCCTGGAAGTGTTCATGGACAGATTGGATGGGGCTTTGAGTAACCTGGTCTAGAGAAAGGTGTCCCTGCCCATGGTAAGAGATTGAAACTAGAGGATCTTTCATCCTTTCCGATCCAAACCATTTTATGATTCTATAATTGAAAACATTTTTTGTATTTGCTCAAGAAGTTTATTTTTTTAAAAAATCAGGCTTATACCAGAGTTACATCAGTCTGAATAAGTAAATAAACACAGATTGTTCTAAGAATTTCCTGTCATTTTGCTTATATATTTGATTACAAGTTTTGATTACAAGCAAGAAGAATTTTAAGGTTTTCAGCTTATAAAATTTAGTGTAATTTCTTTTCAGTCCTGTATTTAAGTAGAGAGAAGGCATTCAGCAACAAAATTTCATGTTTATTATGATGTTCTTTGTACTTCATCTGGTTTGGTTTTTGTTGTGTTGACACACTTTTCGTTCAGAGATTGTGCAGAAGACAACCACACATGAGACTTTGATGATACCCCAGTACTCAACAAACTCCAGGAAAAAATGGTTCACTAAGGCATTGCTTTATCTTTGAATATTTTTAGAAATTCCTAGGATAACAAAGAATAGATCAGACACTATGGTCCAAGACTCAGACTGGAACCCAGGGGATCTTAACAAGGAGATTAAGGAGGTAATTGGCAGCAGTTCCAAAATCACTGGTTTATCTCTGAAAAAAATAAGACTCTGGAACAAAGTTTGTGAACTCCTGAACTTGAGAGGCCTAGACTAAAACACTCATGTCCCAAAAGGGGAGAGTCTGAGCAGTGTCCTGGACTCTGAAACATGATTACACTTCAAGCTTGCCAGTTTGAATGGCAAATATGTCAAATGGCAAGGATGCCAAATGACAGTCTAAATCTGGGAAAACCTCTATACTCTCATGCAGGAAACAGCATGGCCCAAGCCTGATTCCAAGAAGCATTTGGGCAACACTCTTCAGGCACATGGTGTGGCTCTTGCGGTGTCCTGTGCAGGCCCAGGAGTTGGACTCGATGACCCTGATGGGTTCCTTCCAAGTCAGCACATTCTGTGATTCTGTGATTCTGTGACTTCCATGTCTAGAGAGTTTGACTTACCATCTCTCACCCTGAAGGCCAACCCAGGACATTCTATGATTATTTTTCTTCTTTTTTTGGTCTCTTTTCCTTCTTTTGGTTGTTTTGGCCATCTTTTTCCCATTGACCTTGATGTAACTTTCAGATGTAAAAATTTGTAATTCACTCAGAAACACTTGTTTTCTTGGATGCTTGCAATTTCTTCCCTTCTTTGGAGAGTTTTTTGGCTGTGTAGCTCCCAAGCCAAGCAGGTGCACATTCTCCTGCTGCATCCCTCAACTCAAAGTACAAAAACAAACAAACAAAAAAAATCAAAAAAACCCCCACAAAACAAACAGCTAACACAAATATCTTTCATACATATTAATTATGGGTGTGAGTAAATATTTGACGTGATATGCATCTCAGTCCTGAGAGAAATGATGTGCTGCAAAGACACTGCATGAGTGGGAGAACAAAATTATGGGGACAACTCTCCTTCAATGATTTAGTGTTTGTTATGAAGGTGGCAGCGAAAAGACTCAACCTGAGATCCAGTTTTGTGAGTTCTGCCAAAACACTGGACTGGTAGAGATTTGTTCTTTCAGGAGGGAACTGATGGCTGGGATACCACCTGTGCTGCTTGGCACCTTTCATCATTGCAGAGTTACCTCCACTCAAATTAGGGACCTAATTAGCAACCACAGGCAGGGAGTTTTGTTGAAAGTCTTTCCAGCTGTCCTGCTCCTGTATGCGTCAATACAGCAAAAGGGGTGGCTGATGCATTTCATCTGCAGTTGTTCCTACTGCAGCATCCTTGATGCAGAGGATGCTGCTTGTCATCCTGTCATGCAAACGTTCACCAGCACTGCTACAACCCCAGCAATTACAAATCAGACCACTGGGCTCATCTCAAGGGTGAGGGGTCCATCCACAAAGGCTACTGTTGCTGAGTACTGTATCAGCCTTTCTTAGATCAGTCTCTGAAGTGCTCAGAATAGGACTCAAGGGTCTGGAAACACTTTAGTTCTGGCTATCATGAACATTCCCATTCCCAATTTGTAAGCTATTCTAATTTAACCCTATTAACCAGTTTTGAGGAAACTTATTAGTACATGCACAATGGATTTAGCTAAAATGTAAGCACAGATTGTTTTGCTGCTTAGCTATCTTTTCCAGGATTTTGAAGCTCATGAAAAAACTCTTCTGAATTGAGAAGCCAGAGTATAATATTCTCAGCTGAGACAAAAATGCATTGAATCCTTCAAATCTTATAAAGCCACTCAACTTTGGTATTATTTCTGGCTACTAGGTTTGATTTCTGCTGGAATGTGCATGGCTGACTAATGCCATGAATCACTGGTGCTCCACTAACCTAAATGAAACTGGAATGATTCTATTTCCAGTTAGTAAAAAAAAAGCCGCTAAGTGTTTTCAGGCTTTTAAACTCAGTAGGTTCCTAAGCAAAATACATGTTTGTGGCCTCACTCATAGGTTTTTCTTTCCTTTTAGTTACCTTTTTTTTTTTTTTTTAAAATTAAACTCCCATTCAAGGGCAAGTCTGTTATGATTAAGACAGATAATTTTCCTTAGCTATAAAACCCTCCCTGTACTGGGAAGAACAAGGTGAACGGGTGTTGCAGCTCCTCTGAAAGGTCAATCAGAGGCAGTGGGTTTACTAAAGGGTAGTTGGGTTACAGCCCCACAGCTCCTCACATCTGCACTCAATCTGGAGTTGTCTCCAACAGAGATGCTAGCAACTTAATATTTCTAGTACTCAGCATCATAACTCTGACCCTGACTTCAGTGTCTTTAACTAAGCTCAGTCCTTTGCTTGAAGCCATCAAACCTGTCTGCAGACCTCTATGTGGCACCCTGATCTGCTCACTCCTTGATGCAGCTGTAGCTATGGTGCAGGGAGCTGAACTCATGTTTGATAGTTCAGTGTTGTCCAGTGATTCCCTGGGCCTATTGCCTACTCATTGTCTCCTGGGTTTTATGCCCCATAAATTGGTATTTAGTCTACAGCTTTAATTTGCACACCCCTGGACAGCTATTAAATACTCATCTTTCACTTTTGACATAACTCCATTGTTCACATTTCAAGAGTAAAATATGAGCAGGCCCTGACATTTCTGTATTCATTCAAGAGTAATACCAGCTGGAGGTAGGAAAACACATTATTCCTGCTTGTCTTCAATGCAGTGTTACAGTGATTACAAAATTACAGATGTGAAATTACTTGAAATGGTGTATGTTGGCTTTGAATCTGCAAATCATTGGACAATTTTTAGGAAAAACAAAACAAAAAAAATGTTGCACAATGAATAAAATGGGCAGGAGAAGAGGCTTGCCATTCTTAAAACTATACAAATGCAATAGTTATAGAGCAATAAAACCAAGGGTCTTTTTTCTGTAATGTAGCATCTATTCTATTCTATTTTACTCATATATCACCTTTACTATATCAATATTTTAGAACATTCCAGTAACAAGTACAGTGACAACACTAACATCAAACACCTATGCTTTGTGCTTACTAAACTCATGTTTTAGTATCCAAAACACAAACAATATGCCAAGTGTGGGATTTGAAGGGGTTGTAGAAAGGATTTTGGCAGATTTTCCAAGACTCAAGTCTAACAGTTTATACTAATCTCCAAGGTTTTAATATAAATATGAAATTATGACCCTAGTTCATGCCTTGGAATACTTCCAGTAATCACAGTGGAGTTCCACTGGGGATATACTTATCTCTGTTTTTTTTTTTTTCACACATCCACTTATCTGGTTCCTAATCTGCAGTGTATTATTTTATATTCTTTGAGGAAAGAGACAGAAATGCAAAGGAAAGCCATGTAACTGAGATCTCTCTCCTTGTATCCATAGATATTGACACGTTATACTCCCCTTTTTTCTTCAAATTGTTTACCAAACCCAGATCCAACTGTGTGACTATTTTACCAGTTTTCTAGACACATCTGTGGTTTGTTTGTTTGTTTGCCTCCAGGTTTTACTCTTGTCCCACAGCCCTGTTGGAGTGCTTCTCCAGGACTAAATACTCTCTTCCTTATCCTGTATTTGGCACAACTACCTTGTCTGCAAAGGTTGTAAATGTAGCAACCAGGCTTGAAGACTTCAGGCAGAAGCATCTGCCACAGAACAGTGCACCAGACTGGAATTCTGAGTGGCATCATCACCTGCTGTGCCTTTTTACCATTGCCTTTTATGCTCTTTTCCCAGACTCAGTGCCAAAATTTTGTAGACATTGCAATAACTCTGTCTGCAAAACTGAGCCTTCTTGAAGTTTTGGATGTGCCAGAGTCCCAGAGAATGGATATGTTTCTGAAGTATTCAGTGCAACAATTTCCTTCTCCTAGTCTTGTGCTGTATGCTTCCCCCAATATTTGCTACTATTTTGAAAGACTTTTATTAAATTGGCTATAGAATACCAAGGACACTTTCATGAGATGGCAGGGTGAAAAGGGGAACCATTACATAAATATTAAGAATCCAGTTCTTGATCTTGGATTGCATGGAGTTTGGATAAGTTACTAAGAACAAATCCTTAGAAGAAATAATATAACAAAGCAGTTCAAATACATATTAAATATAGTTCATACATGGATTTGTCTTATATGTTTGTATGAATAGTTATATATGCCTGTCTTAATCTCTTGCCATTATGAACTTTCACACATTTCCAAGCAGTCCCTGTATATATACACATTCAAAACATCATAAGAATCTAATCAAATAAATAGTATTGCAGACAAAAGTTGAAGCAAAATTAACATTAAAAGACATATCACAAGCTTAACAGTTGGCATAAAATAGTTATTTTTTTTAAGTTCGTTTTACTGGGTGTTTGCTTGTTTTTAATAAAGGTGACACAGTATTATTTTGTCAGAATTCTATTGTCACACTCCAGTTTTGCAGTTCATCTGCACAGACAAGGAACAATGCCCCATTAAAAAAGAACAACTAGCATATTACAAAACTCATCTTTCTTTCCAGAAAATGAGAAAGCTTCAATTAATAGAAATGTTTTTATTGTGGGTTTTTGCCCTTGTGATTAACGCAGACACATGGGAGAATGGAGACAGATAGAGATTTCAGTGCCAGGCAGGAACAGCTGGTTTAACATAGCAACAGCAGCGGTTTATTGCTCTGAGGGCATGGTAATCAGTTCATGTAATGAACGACTTTGCTTCTCTCTGCAAGTACTGCCTTGCTTAATACAGCAACAGGGTCCAGAAGAGAATTTATATAGCATTAATCTCACAACAAGCTTTCTCAGCTAAATGTGTCTTGGCTTACAAGTAGGGTTCAGTTTAGTCTCAAAAGTGAAATAAGGTGTTGAAGTGGGTTACTGAAAGTGCTTTAGACCACTATTTCTGTGAAAAACAATTTCTCTTTTAGTCTTTTGCTTCTTTAATCTGCATTCAACACCTGTTGCAAGCTACGATGGTCTAAATGTTCCTATCACCCGAAGATTACTAATTTTTAAATCCAACATATAACATGCTAATACTGAGCCTAATAGAAAAAACTTCTTACAGATACTGCTCTTCATCTTTCAAAAACCAAGCCACCATTAACTAGCAATCAGTAACAGCCTTTATTGTGCAGCCACAGGAAGGTCAGGAAAGTTACAAGGAATAAGAAACTTATAAGATCTGCCTTTATTTTTTAAGGCTAATGCACTGAGAAGTCACAAGGGAGAAAATAAGTTTTCATTCCTTTCGACTCTTAATGGCAAGGTGAAACCTTCCTCTTTCCATGAGTAAAATTCTGTTTGTTTGCACTCCCCAGAGCTGCTGAATCTCAATTCACAGATGACGACAGTATACGTACATGGTTAGCTCAGGGTCAATTTCTAGGGAGAGTCTGATCCAAGGAAAGATTGACTATGTAATCCCAATACAATAAATCTGCTGTTCCAAAGAGTGGGATTTATAGTGTGTGTTCATGCCAACCTGGATGCATGTGCCAGGAAAGCCTCAGAATTACAATGAATGAGTTGAAAATAGTTGCAATCTCTACAAGCAGAAAATGTCTCAATTTCTGGAGCTATGGAAGCTCATGAAGGATGGCCCAATGTTCCTGCACTTAAGCAAAGTAAATAGACAATGAGCAGTAACAGTAGAAATTTCCCTCAGGAACAGATCTGCGATGGGAAAGGGAGTTCTTGATAACAAGATAAAGAAAAATGGATAGGAATATAGGAATAGGTAGAAGACAGAAAAAAGTGCCCTGGAAGGGCACATTTTGCCTCTACAATTCCTTTCTTCTATGAAAACAGTTCAGTCCTGTGAGTTTGAACAAAGTTCTTGTCTTATGAGAAAGAGAGTAAGGTATCCTTAAATTAAAAAACCCCAATATTATAGCTAGGAGTTGGGGCTTTTTATTTGTTTGTTTGTTTCCTTTATATCTTAAAAAAAAAAATCAGAAAAACAAATTTTCATTTTAACAACCAATATTTTTTCAAGGTTGAGGTTTTAATGGTATTTTGGGAAGTTCCCTCTGAAAAAATATATCAGAGTAGAAATATTTGCAGCTTCTTCAAAACTTCCTGTAGTAAACAAATTATGTTTTTCTCTAACCTGCTGTAGCCACCATTTAAAAAATTCTGGAACTATATTTACCCTAGAAGCTATTATTGTGTCCTGTTCTCTAGCTATAAACCAATCTCACATTCTAAATAATGGGGCATTTCGAAATACTGCAAATACTGTTTAAATTTCAAGTATTGCACAAGTTTTTATCCTGCTTTCCTTTTGCAGCACCTTTGGGAAAAGGCAATTACGCTTTTCTGCTTATGGCCCAGGCTCATGCCTACTGCTTCATTTAACCGCCTTTGGGATTAGTATTTCTACTCCATTGTCATGGGCACGCCCAACAATTATTACTCCCAAAGGAACTATTGCAGTCAACTCGTTCATAAGGCTTCAATTAAAAGTCCTGAGGGAGGGCATTGAAAGAGGTATTTTATTTTAAAAGCCTTTAAACACTGCACAACTGCTGCATTCTGAAGAGCTGCCTGCCATACCCTCTCAGCTTTTTCTGCCTTATAGTCTATCTCAGTCATTAATTCTGGCATGCTCTGGCAAACTGCTTTTTATTGCTGTTCACGTGTGCAATCATTTTGGTGGAGTACATTCTGTGATGTGTTTGTGCTACTAACATTAGGTACCTAACCTCTATGCCTAGATTAGGGGTCTCATCTGACTAATATATCTCTGTAGGCAATAGGAAAAAAGGTAGGATAATCCAGAGGGAAATGCAGGGCAGAAGGATGTTCTCAGTTCTGTGATTTCCACTCTGGAGAGGATTTTCAGTATTCATTGAGGGTAGCAGAGAGATGTCCAGCTCTTGGGTCATCGAGCAGGCAGTTCATGACCAGCAGAGCCAGGCTGGCAGAGCAATGCTGGTTACATTAAATCCCCATCGCAGAGGTCTGGCAGACAGTACAGGCAAATGAGAGCATCTTCATCTCATTAAAGAGAAATGGCTTCCTGTCCTTCTCCACTCACAAAGTGTTCATAGTCTCCTTTTACCTCTGAAAAACCATATTGCATGTACATCATGGTTCTAAACCATGGGAATGTTTTGGTGTTATGACTCCTAGACCCAGAATATGTCACCTGTCCTGATTTCAGCTAAGGTAGAGTTAATTTCTTTTCAGTAGCTGTTACAGTGCTGTGTTTTGACTTAGGAATGAGAATGCTGTTGATAACATGCTGATGTTTTGGTTTTTTGCTAAGCCATGTTTATCCTAAGTCAAGGACTTCTTTTTTTTTGTCTCATGCTCTGCCAGTGAGGGGGCATACAAAAAACCAAACAGGGAGGAAGCATAGCTGGGACAGGTGACTGGAGCTGACCAAAGGGGTGTTCCACACCATAGAACACCATATCCAGTATATAAACTGGGGGCAGTTAGCTGAAAGGCAGCCAGTCTGGGTTTAGGAAAGCAGGTATGGTGTTGGTCAGCTGGTAGTGAGCAATTGCATTGTGCATCACTTGTTTTTATTATTTACCATTATTATTGTTTTTTACTTTTTATCAATTATTAAACTGTTCTTATCTCAATATATGTTTTATTTTCATTCTCCTTCCCATTCCACTGGAGCGTGGCGGGGGGAAAGGGGGTTGAGCAAGCAGCTGCGTGGTGTTTCATTTCCGGCTCAGCTTAACAACACAACAGTCCTTAAAACCACAACCATCACTCCTGCTGGTAAAGAACTGTGGAGCTACCAGCCTCTAAATTGAGGTTTTTCATTACCTAAATTTGGTATGTGAATATTATCTTCATACTACTGAACAGTTCACTTCATACTTCACTGGGAATGATGTGAAGATTTTTGAAACCGATTTCTAGTATACCAGGCCTTATTTTCTTTCTTTGTTATGATTTCTGTTTTGCTAGAGATGAGCAGAAGCTGACCATGCATTGCTATACCTACCAAATATAGGTCTAAGAAATCATCTCCCATGACCATCATACATCATCAGAACTCTAAGATGCAGTCCACATTGCAGCTGAAGGCAGAAACTGAAAATTTTGTGGGGGTCTGAAAGTTCACATTTTTATTTTTTATTAAAGAATATGAGTGTACGAAGCATCAGAAAGGAAGGACCTTCAGCATCTCAGAGGAAAGTAGGTCCAGTCATATACACAAAAATTATCTAATTGCTCTTGATGAAATGAAAATGCTGAATAAAAGGCTGGCTTGCTTACTGATGCTCATCGATGTCAGTCTCAGCCATACTTTAGGAGTCAGATTTATGTCAATTGCAAAATGGTTGGGAGCAATCATAGAACATCATGTGTTGCTAAAAAAAAAGGAAAAAAGTAGGTAAAATCTACATTTTTTACATTTTTCAATAAAATTATTATTTCCTAGACTATTTTAACAAACAACATTCCATCAGCATTATGTCAATATGGTCATATTACTCATCTCAGTTCTCATGTGTTTTATTTAGTATCCACGAAAAGAATTATCCCTATCCAAACTTATTTTAATTGAATTACAAAACAAAAGGAGCCTTTTCTAACTTTCTAACCTTCCTGACAAGCCAGAATAGGGTCAAAGATACTTGAAGAGTCATGGAAGAACATGTTTTAATTTACTTCAGATAGATTCAGGAGAACTTTATTCCAGATGGTAACCTTAACCTTTTACAACAAACTCTCTATCTGTGGTAGTCCCTTACTACAATTAGATCCATATTGGTCTGATATTTTGGTGGTCAGGAATTTCCTGGTGTCATACCACCTATGATTATTTGGCATAATTTATTGTGAATATATGTAATAACAGAGGAAAAGGTTTTTAATTCCAGTTTCTCTCATGTGACTGTGAATAATTTTTGAAGTATACTCAGAGTAAACACTTCAGAAAATCTTAAAAAATCCTCATGCATAAGTGCTCTTTTTAGCAATTTTTTTGTTGAAACAACCACTTAATTTCTACTTTTATTTGCAATTTTTGACCCTAAAGAGTATTTAGAACAGTTTTATGCCAACGGTCAGTTTTAGATCTTAAAGCCACTTGTGTGTCTATGAACTGTGTGCACAAAAAAGCACTGAAGTATTCCTGGGGCATTAGTTCTGCTTAGTATTATTATTTGTATTTCCATTTAGGTTGACACAAAAAAGCAAAAGAAATTACAGTCTGTGCAAATCTTGAAAACAAGAAGATTTTGTTTCTATCAGCACCAAAATTAAAATATTTACCATGTTTAGGCTATGTAATGATGATTTATTTTTATTTCGTAGAATACCTAATATTGTAGGAATCACAGCTGTTCACTCCTTATTACAGGACACAACTCCCTGTATGGATGTCTTATCTAGATCATTACCCAAACCTATATTTCTACATGATACACATGCAACTGACCCATGTTCACACCTTTATTATGGTATTGTACAGGCTTTCTCAATTTAGAACGTAAAAAATAACTTTTTTAAAACCTTGAGAGAAATTACCGCCTTCACCACCACCCCTACTAAACTAAATCAATTTACCTTGAATATTGAACAGCAATTTTTAGGCTGGGATCCATGGATACCTTGACGTTTGTGGTCTATTTCCAAGGGATTTCTGTAAGGTAACTAAGGAAAGTAAGAGGAGCATCACTAAGCTTAAATTCTCTCCAGCAGGTTTAGCCTATCTGCTGGTAAATTTTACATGCTTGTCAAATTAAAAAAAAAGAAGTTGAAAATCACCTTATGGATGGATTTGATGAATTACAGAAAAGCATTAACATTTCTGAAGAAGTCCTGCTGCAAATAAAATTATCAATCTTTTCCTCTCATAGAAATATTCCATTCCAAGCTACAGCACGTTGCAAGTGCTGTTTTTACTTTAATTTCTTTTTTCTTACATTAAGATATTCTTTTTCTGCAAATATTTTGTACACAGTATTTTCAACTGCATGCTTAAGGTGCTTCCATTTCTCCCATTTGACTTAATTATTTTGTGAATTTGGTGAATTTTTTATTTCCCATAAGTCATTACACCAGTGGCTGTGCACATAATTCTAATTCAAGGATTACGTTGTTTCTTTATAACTAGTATGCTACATTCAAAGTTTCTCATAAATTTTAGACTGGTCTTTAGCCTACGCATGGTTTACAGTAACAAAGATTCATTCTTTGCATGTTATACAAACTAAATTTCTCAATTTTTCCGGCGCTAATATTTTCCTAGAGATCCTGTCTTGGTAAGGTACTCTTTGACTGGAATAAACAAAATGAATTTTGACGGAAAATTCTGTGATGATGGTAATATCTCTGACTTAGAAAATATAGGCCTTAAATCACACAAACAAAAAAATCTTTTTATACCACCCTCCCACTCTCCCCCTCCCCTATTTTGCCGCTATAACGAACACTTGCTATTTCCTATTTTCAGTTATCAGGCTTACGCCTCTCCTCAGACCAATTTATTCATGTTTTTAGCTAGTTTCACTTTATGGCATTACTTGCACCACTGTTGGAACACCACCTGGATGTACAATTTTCTTTGTGCTGCTCTGTCAGGCAGAAACATTCCATTGTTTCGGGTTTTTTTTCTTATATATAATCCTTGTCAAATTATTGTTTTCCCCTGCAAATCTGAGAAGCTCTTATACTTTAAAGTATGGAGTATTTTAAAATCATCTTCCTATCTCTCTCTTATCTTCTGTTGAGAAAAGCTTTGGAGGCACAATGAACACATACATACATGTGTGGGCACCAAATGTCTGTGGAAAAACAAGCAGTACTTCTGTCTAGTACAGAGACAGCCAGTCTGGGAAGGTGCATCCCTGATCATGGGACACTGCTTCATCTTTCCTTGGTGATATCTGTAAGGCTATGTCTTCTTGTTACAAAACATCCCACTTCAGAGACTGCTGGAACAGAAGAACATTCATTACATTGTGGCTGGTTGGAGAGTGGCGTGGGAGGAAGGATTTCACAGCCCTCAATGCTTCCCTGTTACAGTCAATGGACAGATATAATCGATCTGATCTAATTTAAAAATTTACTAGAGAATGAGTTGAATTAGGCCCTAAATTTTACTTTTTTTCTTAACTATTCCTCCAATTAGTCTGTAATGATTTTCTAATACCATGGTTATCCGGAAGCCTGAGAGCAGAGGTTGGCTTATCTACCCACTTAGTACTCCTCCAGTAGCCTGTAGGAGATTATAGGATATGCTCAGGTATGCATGTAAACCTCTGAAGAGACTGTGTGTCTCAAGCCATAGTTGAAGCTTTACTAATTGGGTACAATTTAAAAGCTCTGAACATCTTGGTCATGGGCTTGAGTCAAGCACCTCTAATTCCAGGTTCAAAATTCGACTGGAAACTGCAAACTAGACCCACCTTTACATAGAACTTAGCATGGAGCTAGAAAGAACATTAGTTTTGCACGTAAAAGCCAAGACCTAAATTTTTTTACTGGAGTTATGTTTCTAGTGATCCTTGTCCTGATGATTTTCACAGTCTATACATGTGTTCAAGGGCTGGGATTGCTTCTCATCATGTTCAGCAGCATGGTGCTTTGTGAAAAACAAGGTTTTGTTGATCAGCCTGATGGGGGCACATGGTTTTGTGACATAGGCTGTTGTTCCCTTCCCACTGGCATGACTGATTTTCTTTTCAATGGAAACCAACATGAATAGAAATGGGAAGCTGATAATTTTTGAGCCTTGTTCAACATATATCCAAGAGGTAGCTAGTGTACATGCGTGAAACCTAAAAACTGGATATCCTGGAGTTTATATTTAGCTTATGATGGCAGTGTAAAGATATTTTCAAGGACTCCAGCAATGAATTATACTCTTTATTTCATCCTGTTAGTTGCCTAAGTTAATTGGCATGCAAGAAATACTACAACTTTATCTTTTTTAGCAACCTCTTCATTTAGAATGTATTAGATAGTGCAGATATCTTAGCCTGGATTTTCTTTTGATGTAAGTTCCAACAAAATCAAGAAGTCTTATTATATTTTTCTTGATAGGAAATATGCAAAAGGCTAAAATGTGACTTAATGCTCACATTAAATGCAGCAATTCAAGAGTAAATCAAGTCCAGTCACTTAGAACTCATCACAAACTGACCATTATATCCCTTTCATCGCAATCAGGGAAAGAAAAGCTTTGCGAATGATATTCACCAGACATAGAACCTTAATGATAATGTTTCTTAGGATGCTTAATCAGGCATATTTTATTGTAGGACACCACCATTAAAAAGACATTGAGAGCTGTGCAGTGCTTTTCAAGTGTAATCCAGTGAATTTCTGAGAGGAATGTATGCTTACGAGTATGCCATTTTCTCTTGGATATTTGACAAAATCTCTTTGAAATCTTTGGAGTCATATCAGGGATAAAATTAATCCTATTCCCGTTACACATTGATATAAATCAGGTGAAAACTACTGACAAACTGATGGCACAGATCTTCGGCTGGTTTCTGTCAGTTTAGCTCACTAAAGCTAATGCAACTATACCTACATAGAGTCAATTCATTATTTGTTTTCATCACTGCATACATGCATCTTCAGTTGAATAAGTGCATGTATTTCTTCAGCTGAATTCCCACTTAGTTATACATGTGCTATTTGTTCTGCATCATCCAACATATTGTATAACCTTTCTGCCCTTAATAATGCTGAAGGCATCTGGTATGAATGAGGCAATTCTTAAGGAAGATCTAATGGAGATTGAAAACATCTCTCTGAGTAATTTTCACTGTTGCATCTTTTATAACAAATAAGTCTTTATCATTCTAAACCATGTTTTGCACAATAATTGCTTTCTAGAATACATGTGACTTATTGTAGAGCTCTTGCTAGTCTCCAAGTACACAGTGATAATATAGGAGACCAAAGGTCGTACGGCCCAGTATCTCTTCTGTAAGAGATAGCTCTTCGGCTACCAAAAGTGAATGCTTTAGGAATATAAAAAACAGGAAAAGGGCACATCCCCAAGACTCTCCTCTTTTCAGCATCAAATAAAGCCAGGTCTGTTCCCCTGCAACAGCAACAGCAAATCCAAAAGAACACTAAAAACTGACTAAGAATTTTGTGAAGGATGTGCTGGTCATCAGTTGTTTTCCTCTTTTTCCTTGTACTTGTTGAGAACCCAAATGTTAAGCCTTTCAGCAGCAAAATAAGCTAAACTAGTCCAAAGGCCAGGGTGACTTGGTCTAGAAATCTCACCCTGCCCCTGATCCCTCACACTCCCTCTAGACACAAGGATATCAGGCCTGATACAGTCTTTCAAAGTTCATAGCAGCCTGAACTATCAGCCATTGACTGCCATTTAGTTTATAAATAGGTGAAGCATAGTGAAATTGTTCAGTTTGGTTTTATCAACTTTGACAGTTCTTTGTTGTGAAGCTAAGCAGAGAAAGAAGATGGGATGTATTGTGTCTTGTATAGTAAGACTGTGATGCAGAAGAAAGTGCAAGTATGCATTTTGCTAGTCATCGGGGTATTTCAAAAGTGACTCATGTTGTCTTTAAGGCTAAAATATCCACCCATTTTAGATGAGGAAAAAATAGCAGAAAAGCACACCTATTTTCAAAGTGAATATGCTTGATATACTTGCTGCTGTTTTGAGAGTTTCACTGTATAAGAAATCCATCACCTTTGACGGATGGCAAAGACTATTTCAGGAAAAGACAAATATACAGAATTTATTTATTAACTTGTTTTTCAGCTCTTACTCTGAACATGTGTGTGGGGTGTGAAGAAGCACTAACATAGAAGAAAGATCAAAAGAGATGAAAAAAGATCACAAGGAAAAGGAAAAGAAGCTCCTCACCCAGCCTGTCATCTCCAAAACATCAAAAATTTTTCTAGGAGGGCTGCATATCCTTATATTTTATTAACCTTAGAGTGCAACAGCCTGTGAGACAATGTAGTCAAACTCCTTTTATGTCAGTCCTAGCACAAGGGGGAAGAGGGTAACTCTCTTGGACCAGGAACTAGTGGGTTAGCTTCTGCCTCACCACTTGTGCCAGGTCACTGCCCATCTGCACTGCCACTCTGCCTGTTTGTCCTGGCTCTTCTGTTCCTTGGTGGCTGCTGCCACCTGGGCATGGCTTGCAGGCTGCTGGGAGGGAGGAAGAGTGGAGCCTAGCAGCAAACAACACATAAAGAGGAGAAGAAAGAAAACAGCTGGGAGGAACAGCAGCAAGGAATGGCTGCTTGCAGTCCTGGAACAACTCCTGGCAGCCCTAGACACCTTATTACAACCCAGTGCTCTCTTCATGGAGAGTGGATTTACTATACAGCTATTCATTAAGCATGCAGCCACTCACTCCTCTATTGTTTGCTTCCGACAGCATTGGGAAGCTGTAAAATGTGATGTATGCAGTGTGTTAGGTTAGGATGGAGCAGCAATTGTACTGTGCTTAACGTTCCTATTGTCAAACAAACCAGACCATGCCAAATGTGAAGCTTGCCCTAAAACACATACTGCTGTCATTTGATATTGTAGATGCTAGGTTTTTAAAGCCACTATTATTCAAGAATGAAAAGATATAAATCTTGAGATAAATGTGTAAATATTTCCCTTTTTCTCTGGAAAAGTGCTTGGAGATGGAAGCAAAGACGTAATGAAAAATGTTGCAAATCCAGTGGACAGCATGTTCAGCCTGCTTTGTTATTTCTATGGCTTTTATTATCAATATTTGCTGTGAAAAAGAGGACATTTGGAAGATGTGCTTCGGACACCTAGAGGGTGTTCAATGCTTGGTTCAAATGGGCTGGCAGTCAGGACTGCAGTTTGCACTGTGCAGCTGCCAGTGTTAAAGCAGGAGAAGCAAAAAGACTCTGTCTGTCTCCTTAGCTTTTCCCACCCTCCCATAAATGCATCCTTACTGTAGCTTGATAACATTCCTAGCTAAACCAGGCCCCCACAAGCCAGTTGTTTAATACTGACACAGCTTGATGCCCTATACTCCAAGTATATTGTTGCTTTATATTGCACGTGTAGCTGCATTTCAGTGACAAAGTAAATAAAGTGTTGCTTATGTAGGGTATTGTTACTCTTGTTTTTATTAACGAAAAATTTGGTCTTATCCAGGCTCTAAAATCCAAGATTCCTTCACTGAAATAGAAGTGTCTCACTATAAACTGCTCCTCAAAAATAAATGGCCTAGGGATAGGAAATGGGAGTTTTATTTGTTTTTTCCTTTCAGCTTCTAACTCAAAGGAGTGAAAACTTGGTTTTAATTAAATGCAGAGAATAAAATGCTCTAAAAGAGGATTTTTAAAACAATACTGTTTAAGACAAAGAAAGGATACTCTCTATGACTCAGATGAAGAGTCTTTATATTTGCAATATCAGCAAAAAAACCATTCTGATGAGTAATGGTTTGGTAGAGCAGCTCATGACTTTAAAGTACCAAAATCCAGTTTTACAGTATTTAGTAAAAAAAGCCCTTAGTTTCTTTTTGGTGTAAATGAAAACTTTCTTTTAAAATTTTCCATTATTTTTTTAGTTGAAAGTCAGGAGAAAACATTATGCCACTCTCTAAAACACTAAATCAAAATCTGTACATTATTTCCAAACGTACAGATCATATACTGAAATATATTTCAGATGTGAAATAATAGTAATCCCTTTTAATTTTCTAACCTGGAGTGGAATATTAACTTCCTAATTCTGAATGGAATGAAGCTTGAATTTTAAAATAAGACTAGGCCAGGTTGTTAATATTGATGCCTTAGGTTTTAACTTTTATATTTTTCAAATTCTGTTTCTCTTAGTGTGTAGCTCTGAAGTTTCTTGTAGCTTGCTAGCTGCTTTCCTAGGCCAGATAGACACAACAAACCTTCTGTGAGCTTGCTATTCAAGGACACTCAGGCTGTCCTAGGGCCAAAGGTGTAAACTAGGGCCTCAAGAGAGGTGGAGAAATTGAAGAAGTTACATCATTAGGTAAAGTTTTAATTGGTGAATTTATGCTGATATGCAAATGGACCAAACCTATAAAAGTGTGAAGAACTCATGACTTGTTCATCTTGGCGTCCGTCTTAGGGTCCATCTTTGATGTAGCCTTTGGCGAGCCGGGATGTACTTTTGAAGGCCTTTCAAATAAATATCTACCTTTATTCCCTTACTCTTGTCTAGTCTCTGTTGCTAGGTAGCCACTCAAGGCATCAATATCCAAAAAGCAATGTTTTTGCAGTCTCTGAGAACCCACAAAAGGAGAGCCTTCCCTGTGTGCTGTACACTTCTGGTTTGGTAGTCACCCCATTGGTGTCTGTGCTGCAATATGAACACCCTGCAATATGTGCTGTATTCACAGGATGAATTTCAATGCATGAGCTTGTGGAACTCATTGACAAAAATACAAAGAATAAAGTGGTTCAAACAGCTTGGGTTTTGTAGGGGGAAGGGTAAGTTCATAGTATGGTATCATGTGTTTTCATTTACTTCAGTGAGTAATACGTATGTTTCAGGACTAACCCATAAGAGAAATAACTGATGCAAAATGAGATGAAAAAGGAGCATTATGGAAAAGATTCTTAGTTATTTTATAAGCCAGAGGACAATCTTGTCTTTCTGTCCTTAGAAAAGACTAAGTGAGAAAAAGAGAGTACTTCAAGTGGGAAGGACTGAAATCTTAAACGGAGTCAGTAATTAAAAAAGGGTAAGTAAGTCCTAGGGCCAGGGACTCTCCTTTCATTATAGCCTTGTACAGTGTCTGCCACAGCAGGGGTTCCTCCTTCCCATTGGGAGCTCAGGGTGTTGTTGTGATGCAAGCAGTAAAACCAAAACTAACAATAGTAGGGAGAAAAAAATAATAAAAAAAACCCATGAACTACACTCAATATGCAGAGTCACTTTATCTCTTTGGTCCTAAATACACTGTAGACTAGAGGAAAAAGCCCAGCCACAAAACTGCAGAAATATAACATTTGATGATTTTGAACTGTGAGATAAGAATCTGTTGCTGCTTTAAACTCCATAGATCCATTTTCCTCAACCAGGTCGAAAACCCTTCCATTAGTAGAGGATCACCTTTGGCGTGTCTTAGTGTTTGCATCTATCACATCAAGAAATTACATGCAAAATACTGCATTGTGAATAAAGGATTGTTTCATAGATGGAAATTTTGTTGACCAGGAAACTAAGGAAAATCATACTTTTCTTCTGCAATATGTTTTAAACGGAGATGTTGTACGAAGTACATTACTCTGCTAGTAAACTATTAGAGAAACAGAGATATCAAAGAAAAGAAAAATAAAAAGAGAAGGAAAGTGTCTAAAGGGATAGGGAGAGGAAAGGAGCTGGAGGTGATATTTTATAGAAATTTTTCCTGTATGAAATGTGTAGGATCAGGTTTAATGCAGAACAGGCACCATGTTCAGGACAGTTAAATTCCAGCAGCACTGAAAAACAGGTTTATAATTTGCATATGTATGAAGGACCATTAGACTCAGATTCAGAATGAGAAAATAGGAAAATTTTCCATCATGGAGACATATACTCTTCTCTTAGTTTCTTTAGTAGTCATCTGTAAATATTGTTCAGCGTGGGTGAATCACAAGGTAGGAGTGTGAAAAGTCTACCCAAGATCTGACAAAATGACTATCCCCAGATTCTGCTAGGGAAGTAGACGCAAATTCCTAAAGCCAGAACAAATAATTTTCCTGCATGAGTTTGCAACCAATAGACTCAATGGTGATAACAAGACTTACCAATATAATCCTAATTATTTTGTACATGGAAACCTGTAGCACGTAAGAGTCTGCGTAGAATATTGGGACTAATGATAAAAATGGTACACTGACATAGGTGATTTTTTTTGAATATGCCATCAATGTAATCTTCAATGAAAGTCCTTTGGAATTCTCTGGGTTGACACCATCTTCCACAGGAAAGACAATCCCCACTCCCTGAAATGGTAGATTCAGATACAGCAGAGTTGACAAGCCTGCTTCCTGTGTCCCAAACTGCACAGTCCTCTGAACTAGACAAGCATCCCTCAGTTACTTTTTACACAGTTTAATTCCCTCCTGCACAAGTTTGATCACCTATACCAATCCATAATAATTTATTTTCTTTCTTTTTTTCCCTGAGCCTTACTAGCAAGAACTTCTTGTCAAAACTTTTTCTTTACAAGTAATAAGAGAACAACATGTATTTATTTTTCTTCTTTTTTTCCTAATTTCTCATTCTTATATTATTCTCTTTCATTTTGTTTTTCTTTTCTTGCTTGTCCTGTTTATACCAATTGCAAAAAAAAGTTTTGAAAACCCTGAATCTCTGACATCTATGGCTGTTGCTCACAAATACCCAGTATCAGATTTGGATATATGGCAAATAAGCTTTATATATCAACTAAACATTCCTCTTGATTGTATTAAATGAGTTAGTAAGCACACCGAAACAATCATCTCAAACCAAAATTTACTTTCTTCTCAAGTAATTAGAATCGGAGTTACTAACTGTTGGTGATTGTGCTGAGGATCTGTTTCTGCATAGCAGATGCAAACAGCATTGTCTAGATCCTTGTGTCTTCAGATGACAGTAGCAGCATTGTGCTCAGAGAAACCAGATCTGTACTTACAGTGATCCTCAGGGCATGTGTATTTTCATTGGCCTATGGTGATGGGGGGTGCAGTTACTTTGGACCTTATTCCCCCGAGATCTTAAGCACAGCTACTGAAATAAACAGAAACTTTGTCCCAGATTTAAGAAAAAACGTAAGAATGTTCTCGCATTTTGGCTTTTAGAATTTGATCTCTGCAGTAGAGTCTGTATCCCTGAAATACCATTATGAGGGCTTCCTGTACAACACCCAGGGGTATTATACACCCCTTAACAAGATGTTTAACAGCCAGTATGCTGAGTATGGAGCCATGCAAGGGCACCTGCAAGAAAATGCACATGGGGGAGAGGCCATAAGCAGACAGCCCTTTCCCTACATCAGATCCCTAATCCCTGAGCTGTAGGGCTAACCAGATACCTGAAGCAGACACTGATAGAAAAACATCAGCTTTCCATTTAAAAAAAACTGGCTAACCACCACCAGCTTTCACTCAGTGCATTTTTACTCGGTGGAGTCCCAGTAGTTACTAGAACAAGCTGCCCAGATAACTCTGACGGTGAAATTACCTGTTTGTGCATACAAAGTAGTGGTTAAACATGAACTAGCCATTGGTATGCTCACCATTGAGCTGCTAAGGATCTGCAGTGATTAAAGTATCGAATTATTAAAGTATTGCTCTTGAGTGATTAAAGTATTGAATACTGATGGTGTGTGTTGATCTCAGGTACCTGATACATAAATGTCAGAGAGGGATAAAAGGATCATGATTTTTAGACTAATCTCCCTCAATTCTACTAGTGTGGCCCTAAGAACTTAGAGATATTCCTGAGTTTGTACTTTCGACTTTTTTTTAAGTGGAAGTTCATAAACATGGAAGGTTCATTATCCTTTAAATCAGTTCACATACTTTGTCTATGCCAAGCCCTGTTATTTACACAGGAATACTTGCATTATGCTGAGTGTGGGGTGAGTCATCATGAGGAGCTTTCAAATTAGATATTAATCAGCAAGCTCTACAGGCCCTAATTACTAGGTACCTGTGAAGCTGGTACTGCATGGATGACGGAGATAGCTGCACATCTTTCTCACCCATTCTGGTGAACACAGCCTGGGAACAGCTAAGTGAACAAGCTAACTCATTCACTTATATTAGAAAGCTAATATTGAGGTACCCAAGCTTCTGTACTCCAAAGGAAAAGCTTTTTTTAGCTTGGAGAAGTGTCATAACAGCTCAGGTGAAGACAAGTTAACAGAGGCTTCACTGAGAAACAGTATGTGTTCAGCAATGAATTTTTGACATGCAGGTGTCTTAGTAGCATGATGCACAATGACTGTTTCTCCCCATGGAAATCACTCAATGTACTACACTAACCTGCTCCGGCTTCTTTTGACTCTCCCTTTTTTATGATACAGTCAAAGAGAAATAACTTAGCATTCTTTGTTGTCTGAATATCTAAACTAATTACAAAGAGGCACTAAAGCTGTATTTGCTGACTTGGCTTCTGTTGACTCAGCTTGTTCAGTGTATAATGAACTGCTTTAAAATCAAGAGTGCTTAGAGATGGTTTTGCATACGGAATATATGTGATGTAACTGTGGAGATGTTGTTATCTAGTTGGTTCTCCTCTACTCGTACATGATTTAGAAAACAAAGGTGAAAATATCAGCCTTATCAATGGCCATAACCTCAGAAATATCATCTGTAATTTGTACTACAGGATTTAAATTTCAGCAGCCATATTCTGTCCAGAGGCATAGTCACAGCTGGGACAAAACTCAGAAGGCTAAATCATCTGTATAGAATACTTGGATCTTAATTTGCATTATTCTCATACTTTATCTTAAGAATTCAATTTTTTTTTTAATTCCTTAGGGATGGCATTCTCACCAAATGTAATGCAGAGAGATATAAAGTTAGAGGAGAGCCTAGATTAAGCCTGTCCCATTCCGTGACCCAGAGGACATCAGCTGTGCAGATAGAAGGATCTCTTAAAGAAATAATGCTAGCTTGTGCATTTCTCTCAGGATGAGAGGGTTCCTTCTTCTAACACACTTTTTTGAGTAGTTGGATGTGTTGAAGACTCTCACAGCTTGTGTGACTACAGCTTGTGTATATAGTGATGGAGCTAACTGTTGCTATATTTATTTTCTTCTCATTTTAAAAATGATACTTCTGGAGAAATCTGGATGACTTAGCAGGTAATGTTTGTAATTATCAGAAAGATTCTGATATTAAAACTCCTCGGGTGCAATATCCAGGGAACACTTCATAAAGTGCTTGACAAAGTAAAGAGAGGAGTTTTAAAGGAAGCAATATTCATAATTACTCTATCTTTGCCTCACTCTAGCTTCTGGAAATGGCTGTGTTTTATTTGCAGAGTAGATTCCTAGGAATCCCTTCCTCTTTTCCTCCCTTGCATCTCTCCTTCCATCCTTTCAACCATTTCTCCTTTCTGCCTTCATCTCTTCCTCCCTTCCTGTTCCTCCCACCCTAAGCTGGATGGGGAGCACAATAGGAAGACCTCTCTGGGGTCTTGGAGCAAGAGGAGAGGTCCTGCATAAAGATGATGGGGTGCCTTGAGCCAGGCGTCGGGTTCGGACTCTTGCCTCCTCCCTCATCAAACAGAAGGGAGCTGAGCCAAGGGAAGAATGCTGCAATTTTCTGCTGGTTTCATACATAGAAAAGTCTAGGTTTTTTTTCCCCAGCTCAGATAAGAGGCGCTAAGAATCTGACTGTGCTTTCATATTTTCTCCATAGAGTCCTTTCCCTTTTAGGTTCTTGGCTTTTAGGGCTACATAGCCGGCTCCTCCACAAAACTTGTGACAAGGGCACAACCAAGTCCATTAAAAATATATTGGCTTGCCAAATACATGCATTTTTTGCTTTAATCATAGTTTTCTGGGTTATAATGAGTTCCAGCTCTTGAGGTGAATGCGTTTTATTAGGAAATATATGTGATGATTAAGATGGATTTTATAATGAAAATATGCAAGCCACTATAAATGCAGTGGTACTAGGTGGTGTCATTGTAATGTCATGCATTCCTATTCTTATGTGGCAGCCACAACGTGACATAATTTATGTGGGGTATTTATAGTGTGCAGAAAAGAAATTGAAGGCACACTGCTTTTTGAAAACAAATCACAAAGTATTATTCTCCACTTAATCTATTCTGTACTTTCTGTAGCTCATTTAATTACCAAGAATTATTGTCTATCTCAGTTTTCACGTCCTGAAAAGGGCAAGTGCATTTTGAGAAAACAAATTAAATACTCCCAATATATTTAAATTCTCCTAGATGCCTCTAAGTGTTAGTTTTGAAGGAATTTTTTCTAGAGTGAAGACTGAGAGAAGGTACATAATTGTGGGACTAATATTATGTGGCTTTCTGGAGAAGGTGGTTTGCTCAGTCATTTACACTTCTGTCACTTTCTTGTTATTATTGTACAAGAAGTACTACTTAAAATTGTCTGCTTCAATAGCGTCATAAAATGAAATAACAATCCACTTTGCTGTAACAGCCTGAAGACTTCCTCTGTACACACGCATATAATTTCACTTTTAAGTAACATAATTTCCATAAATGTCTCTAAGTATGAAGACTCAGCTAGCAAAAATATCTCTGTATGGCTTTGCAGGGTGAAATAATTACAACTTATTCTGTGTCTTTATTTGAGGCCTGATGTAGCAAGGTACTGTCGTAGAAAATGGTGAAAAGTCTTTTTATTACAGAAATGTCCACTGTCTTTCATACTAATCCTAGTTATATCAATGTGGAGAGTGAAGTACAGATGTAAGACATTCAGTATGCTACCAGTTCAACCACTTGCTTTGAGTAGGTCCTATTATACTTAGTTTGACCATTTGCATGAACTTCCTTATCACATCAAAATTATATTGGTTGTAAAGATTGGATGAGGTACCTGAATACGTTTGCCTATTATTCATCCATTTTTCATGACATTTTTAGAAAGGCATTCCTGGATCTGTCTTGTCACAGATTATTTTGTAATCTAGCTGTTCAGCTGGGTCATGTGGTCTCGTTGTTGAATCCATGCCCTAATATTTAAAAAGGTTGGGAAATATGGGTCAGAAATCCCTCACTCACAGAATGAGCCCTGGAAACATGCTTGTGGATTGTGAGTATTTTCTCATAAATCTGTGGGGTGACACTTCCCCCATGCTTGCTTTTAAAAGAAAATATTATTCCGTTTGTTCTGTTCTCTTTTCCTTTTCTGCTTTCCTGTAGCCTGTGGCATTTTTTTTCAAATAAAATGTTCAGGTATTCTCCTTCAGGAGAAGGCATCAGACAACTGTGTGGACTAAGGCTCACACCCCACAGCGGGGAGCAGGGTTCAGGTCCTACTCATACCCAGGATTTTTTAACAGCCAAGCTGCTCTGTACCTATGGATTTCCTTCTCAGACATGCCCAGGTCTAGGGAGGCAAGTCACCTTGCTGGTTGTCCCAGTGCACAGCACTGTAGCATTGAAGCTTCTTTCAGCACCTCAGTTCACTATCTGTCAAGGGGCAATTATTGCCCACCTGTAGCTGTGCACAGAAGAAGGCATCAATTGCACAAGTACCACAGCAACAAAGGTAAGATGGAAGAGTATTAGTTTGCCAGACATTATAATGAACACAGCAAGGAAAAAATCAAAAGAATAATCTGAGAGACTCCTGAATGAAGAAAAATGATAATTCCTCTTTTCTCATGCTTAATCATAAGTGCAACGATCGCAGAATAAATAAAGCTCAGCATTTTCTTGAGAAAGCACTATCTAACTGATGTAAAAAAGAGCTTCTTGTTTTGCTTTATGATCTTGAAGGTCAGCCATTTACATTCTACTTGCTGACTTTCTAGGGTTTTCCTAGTCTATTTGTGATCATACATAGGTCTCTGTCTGAAAAAATGGTAGAATACCAAAAAGGACAAAACATTTTCCTCTCTCCTTATATGTACACCTAAACATAGATGTTTCAGGAAGTAAAAGGAGAATGTTTGTGAAAAACTGTGAGCACTGCTTGGCAAAAAAATTGATTTGACTCTCTAATTGCTATTTCCAAAGTAATGTGCTTGTGTTCTACTTGTCAGATACTCAGTTATGACTGTCATCCAGAATTGTAGTTGAGCTGGCTTAGCATAAAGGATGCAAAACCTGCTTTGATTTCCAACAGCCAACAACACTGTGGCCCAAGGCTTTGGGAGAAAAAGTGACACTCCAGCTTTCTCACATGCTACTTCAGACTCTTGAGATATGAAATCTACAAAATGAAAAGATTTTATTTAATTTTTTTTTTGTTTATTTTTTTTCTTTGTTGCTCTATAGGCCTGGAGCTACATTCATTCACGACTTAGAATCTTTATCACAGGCAAATAAGCCCTGAAAAATACTTGTTTTGGGTTTGGAGGTTTTTTGTTAAGACTAATTTTCATATTAAAAAAGGAAAAACACAGCCTATCTTAATGAAAGATTCTTTCCAAAGCAGAGGACCACAAAGAGAAAACAAGCAAACAGACAAAGAAACGAATCATAAAGCAAGTATGGATTTGCCATGGTGTGCTGCTTTTGTTTGGGATCAAGTTAATTTCCTTCAGAGTGGTGAGTATGGGGCTTTGCTTTGGATTTATGATGGTAACTGTTGACAAATGGGGATGATTTAGATACTGCTGAGCATCAAGGCCTTTTCTGCTTCTTACCTCACCCAGCAGAGAGGGGGCTGAGGGTGCACAAGGAGTTGAGAGGGGACGCATCCAGGCCAGTGGACCCTAACTGATCACAGGGATATTCCATACCATATGGCATCATGCCATACGTATAGATGTATGCCATATGTGTACATATATATATATATATATGTATGCATGTATGCCGTATCATGCCAGCATATCAAGCTGGGGAAGAAGAAGGAACAGGCAGATGTTCAGAGCGATGCCATTTGTCTTCCCAAGTCACTGTTGTGCACAATGGATCTTTGCTTTCCTGGGAATGGCTGAACTCCTCCCTGTCCGTGGGAAGTGGTGAAAGGATTCCTTGCCTTGCTTTGTTTGTATGTATGGTTTTGCTTTACCTATTAAACTGTCTTGATATCAACTCATGAGTTTTCTCGCTTCTACTGTTCCGATTCTCTTCCCTGTTTCACTGTGGGGAGAAGTGAGTGACCAGCTGTGTGTGGATGAGTTGCCAGCTAGGCTTAAACCAGGACATATGGGAGGGAAGAATTGGGCTCTAAGTCCAGTCTAACTAGTACAAGCTGTGAAGCAGGTCATCTTCTGCTTAATTCTTAAGTATTCAACTATGCAGATGCATTTTTGTTTTCCTTTCCCTCCATATTATTCGGATCTCTACTTATACTTACAGAACAGAAGTTTTGAGAGGTACAGGTATATATCTGCTTAAAATATTTACTAAAAGACCACACCTTCAAAAAGTGAGCTGTGCCGGTGACATATATACTGAACTGCTACACCTTAAACCCAAAGTTCTCAATTAAATTGGAGAAGAATCTGTCGAAACCTGTGCAGCCAAAATTTGCTAATTTTAATCAATCATAATAATTTTTAGTGGTAAAACAGTAATCCTTCAGCTTCCAATCCCTTCCAAACTTCCAAACAGATGTGTCAATTAAATGTAGTGGTTTTAGAGATGTAAATGCCCGTCATTCATACAAAACCCACAAAGCCACATAAGTAAAGTAAATTGATTTACTTGGAATCTGGTTCAGAAGCAAAATAATGACTTGTGGGACATCATGCATGTCATAATCACTAGACCCATCAGCTTGAAAATGTTTCTAAAAAGTATCATCACTCTGGAGTATATTCTGTGAACAAACTCCAGTGATGAGGTAGTTCTCACTGTGGCCCATGAAAGCTAAACCAGAAATCTGTTCTTCAGAGAAAGAGCATCAGTCTTTCTAGCGTTTGATGAAAAAAGAAGAGGCTGTCAGAAAGAAATAAAAAAGAGCTGAAATCAGGAATCACTTAAAGAGAATCTGTGTCATAAGTGATGTGGAAAGAGAAGCTGAGTAGCCAGAAATTAACTTTGGTTTTGCATGTTTTGAATTTTAACAAACAACGGTCAAAGAGATTTGAGTGGATAATCAGAGACATAGGGGAAAACTTAATGAAATTAATTTATACACTTTTTTCCTTCCTCGGTCATTTGATTCACTACAAAATCAAGTGAAGAAAGTTTTCCTTTCTGTGGTTCTGAAACACACCAGCTTAGCTTCCTGAGAACAGAGACCTGGGACAGTTGTCAAAGCTTTATCTGGCTCGGTTGGCCTGGTTGTGCAGATCTACTTCTGAGGTTAATGGTGGCCATCTCATAAACAATGACAGATACAGACAGCCAAAAGAATGTCATGAACTTAAGCAGCCAGAACTCCAACCATATTCAGGTCTTCCAATGTGAATGCTGTTTCAGCTGTTAACCTGAAAATAAAAAAGAGAAAAAAATAATAACAAAATTGAAGATGTTTCATTTAAAATCTACCCACAAAATCAGCATTTCTGTTTCCCAAATACTTATTTGCACAAACTCTGCCATTCAATTGGACTTTTAATGGGGAGAGAAGATGAAAGGGAACAAGGGGGGGACCTTGCACTTTTAGGCTAAAGAAGGAAGGCTTTCCTTTGTGCAGGGTGCCTAGCTCCCATTTACTTAGAAATTCACAGGTTAGAGTGTGTGTTGAAGAGACAAACATTTCACCCAGGTACAGCCTGTCTGCCGTTAGCAGGCTCCCTGCCTAGAGTAGGTTGAGAACAGCTGTTCTCTTCCAGGCTCAGTTTTGCTGAGAGTTTTCCACTCCAGCTACTTCTCACTGTGCATCCCCTGAGGCAACCGGCACCCTACACAGTCTGACTGACTACATTAGCTTTCTAACCCACTCTGAGGGCAAAAACCCAAAACAGGTTAACCTCAAAAGTTTAAATAAGAAATAACTACTAATTTTACTTCAGCATATTAAGGCATTTTCCCGTGAGGAGTTCAGTAGGCATAGTGGAAAAGAGGCAATTTTTTCAGCAGGTGACAAAAGAGTAGCTTTAGATAAGAGGTTTTTTTTCCTCTGTCATAACAGCTTAAGGCATAATTTTGTTTACTACATCAGAATCAAAACCAAACATTCATGAAAGCAAGCAATACATGTATCCCAGTGTATTTTGTTTTCATGGACAGATTTTGGTAGTGGAGGGGGGCTACAGGGACGACTTCTGTGAGAAGTTCCTAGAAGTTGCCTCTATGTCCAGCAGAGCCTATCCTTGGCAGCTCCAAGATAGATGTGCCAAGGCTGTGCCAGTTAGATATGGTGGTAGCACCTTTATGGTAACATATTTAAGAAGGTAAAAAAAAGTTAGTGCACAGTTTTAATTTCAGCCAGGGAAGTGTGGAGTGAGAATATGTGAGAGGAACAACTCTGCAGACACCAAGGTCAGTGGAGAAGGAGGGGCAGGACGTGCTCCAGGCACCAGAGCTGAGATTCCCCTGCAGTCCATGGTGCAGGCCATGGTGATGCAGCTCTGCCCCTGTAACCCATGGAGGACCATGGGGGTGCAGACATCCATCCTTAGTCCCTGGAGGAGACCCACACTGGAGCAGGCAGATGCCTGAGAGGAGTCTGTGACCTCATGGGACACACATGTTAGAGTAGGGTCCTGGTAGGGACCTGAAGAGCCATGGAGCCCATGCTGGAGCAGATATCCTGGTAGGACTTGTGACCCTATGGGAGATCCATGTTGAAGTAGCTTGTCCTTGAAACACTGCACCCCATGGAAAAGTGACCCACACTGCAGCAGTTTGTGAACATCAGCCATGGGATGGACTCATGTCGGAATAGTTCATGGAAGACTGTCTCCTGTGGGAGAGAATCCACACTGGAGCAGGGGAAGGACTCTTCTCCCTGAGTGACAGCAGGAAAAA
>VZTE01006108.1:977373-1003261 GCA_013397775.1 Eulacestoma nigropectus | reverse complement strand
GGGTGTTTTTTAAGACTTGTTTTACTTCTCATTATCCTCCTCTAATTATGTTAGTAATAAATTCAATTAATATCCTCAAGTCTGTTTTACCCATGATGGTAATCGGTGAGTGATCTCTGCTGGTCCTCATCTCAATCCATTGTTATATTTTTAATCCTTTTTAATCCTTTGTTATATCTTTAATCCTTTGTTATATTTTCTCTCCTCTGTCCACTTGTGGAGAGGAGTGTGGAGGCTTTGGTGGGTACCTGGCGTCCAGCCAGGGTGAACCCACACTTGAGATAAGTGATCCCAGCATGCTCATCCAGCATCTCAAAGTCTTGCTAGAAGAACCCAGGCTACAGATTGGCAGATACTCCTATCATGCCATAAGATTTTCACTATATTTAACCAACTGAAAGTATGTTTCACACACCATCATTGTAGCGAGAGAATTACAGTAGGCTACATGACAAAAAGATAACATAGCTTTTGGAGACTTAGCAAGAGGATCCTCCTTGTGCACTTTGTGTATTGCTTCGGCCTTAGAAAAGATTGTTTTTCTGAACTTCATGCAATTTTTAGAAAGGCCAGTTTTTGTTTGACTTTTGGAAGAAACAGATTTCAACATGTGTCAAGTGCTTTTAAACAAAATTCATCAGAAGGGATAACCTTAGACCTCTATTCAATATCTTAACCTGCAGAGACCCTTTGATTCAAGTGATGCCACTGTGAAATTGTATTTTGTATAATTTCCAGGAGAAAAGTATAAATATTTCCAGCAAAGCATACTTAATGTAAGTTTTGTTTTCTGAGTGTGTTTCTTCCTTTCTGGATCTTGTTCCTGTCATAGGAAACCTTTTTTGTTTTAATGGGAAAAACAAAATGGATGGATTCCACAGATTTTCATTTTACCCACTCTGCAAACTCACGAAGCCATAATATAAGACATTTGTGACAAAGCCTCAAGAATAATGTCTGAGAGCCCCTTACTACAATATCATCCCAGAATACTATTTCTGTCACTTCCTGTTTCTCACCATGCTGAAAAGAATTGTAAACATGACATTTCTCCTACTATTTGTGCACTTTTAAATTCTGATCTCAGCAGGAGCCAGGAAAAGCACAAGTCCACAAACTCAACTACTGCACTCTAAGGGAAAATGAGATTCAACACAAATGACCATTTCATTGATTCAGATTTATATTTCTGTACAAAATATTCAAGGCTTAGAAGAAATTTTCAGAACCTGGCCTATTTCTGACATCTGTTTTACAATAGGATGAAACAGATCCTAGGTGTGTTTCTTTCTTTCTGCTGACTACAAAGTTGTGACCAGCTCTGCTGTACATGTTTACACGTCATATGTACCCATTTGGTCAGCTAAATCCCTTCTTCTTTGCTTACTTACAGGCAGAGACATCAGTCTCTTCATTGATTTTTGCCTTTATGCATCTTGTAATGACCATATTGCATTGATTGAAAAAGACACCTCTATTTTATGTACATAATATTTTTCAAATACTGAAGAAGTTACAACAGTCTGCTTACTCAACAGCTGAGTAGAGCATCTAACCTCCACTAAGCAATTTCCATCCTGCAAATCAATACATATATTAACTGTGCCATTTTTTCTGTACCACAGTCACAGTAAGAGAATTATATGATTTTTCTATTTGGAAAAGACCTCTAATTAGGATAGTTGAGTCCAACCCAGCACTGAAAATCCACCAATAAACCTTGTCCTGAAGCATCGTATCTACATGTCTTTCAAATGCCTCCAGGGGTGGTTTCACCACTTTCCCAGTGACTGACCACACCTCCAGGGAAGAAATTTTTTCCTAATATCCCACCTAAATCTCCACTGGCACAACTGAAGGCCATTTCATCTTGTCCTATTGCTCGTTACCTGGGAGAAGAGATTGACCCCCACCTCACCACAACCTCTTTTCAGGTAGTTGCAGAGAGGAGTAAGGTCTCCCCTGAGCCTCCTTTTCTCCAGGCTAGACAACCCCAGCTCCCTTAGACACTACTTAAAAGACTTGTGCTCCAGACCCTCCACCAGCTTTGTTGCCCTTCTCTGGACTCATTCCAGCAGCTCAATGTCCTGTTTGTAATGAGGGACCCAGAAATGAACACAGGATTCAATGTGTGGCCTCACCAGTGCCAAGTACAGAAGGATGATCACTACCATAGTTTTGGTGGCCGCACTATTGCTGATAATAGCTATGCTTCTTTTTGTAATTGTTATTTGCTTAGAAATAAAGACGCTGTATGTTTATCATCCTTGATTCTCTCTCTTTTACATGGCATCAATGCCAGATTCAATTCCACATTATGAAGAAGAGTCCTAAATGTATTTGACATGCTATTTACTGTATGGTATAATCTCTAAGTAAAAGTTATCTTCTCTCTTCATTTAAGTGAAGTCAGAAAAGTGACCCAAAGAAGAAAAAATCAGTTTATGACTGACAGAACAAAACTGCAAATTTGGCCCCTTGTTGCAAAAGATGCTAGGAATGGCCAAACAGTGTTTGTTCAGTCATATGGGTCTAATTCTGAAGCTCCTGGTAATCAAAGAAAAAATTTCTGCAAAGCTGAGTTTCTCCATTAGGAAGGACATTCCTCTGCACAGCCTGTCTACTGTAAGAGAAGAGTTTCCCTGTGCTTAATTGGTAGCAGCTTGTGGAAGCAGCTGTGTGATAAAGGTTTCAGAGGATAAAATTTGGGTAAAATGATCTTAAAAATCTTCATTGCTACTGAATTATTTATCCATAAAAATAAATGGCTGTATGTTATAATAAATAATAAAATATTGGTTAATTAGGAAAGGACTCTGGTATTCTTGGGAAGATTTGAATGTCATCCAATGCCAATCTGTGGAGTTGACTGTTGGCAACTTAATTGCAAAACACATTTCCGTAGTAGATCAGAAATAGAATGCTTGAATTTGTGCAAGTTAATTCCTGATAGAATTTACAGTACACTAGGACAGATGTTTCTTCCTGTTTTTGTATCACAACTAAAATCCTGGGCTGGAAAAGGGATAAAAACAAAAAGTGCTTGTCTCCGTCCTTTTCAGTTATTTGTTTGTTTAAAGGTAATGGTAAGTTTTTTAGAACATTTTTTAATAAATAAGTAAAGCAACCATTCTGCAATGAAAAAAGGACCAAACTGCCATGGTAATTTTAGTCCTGGCGATATAATGACCACCAAATTAGTAGAGAAAACTGTGACTGCATTTCTTAAACATGTGGAGGGCAGTCACATGCAGTTGGAATGTCTGCAATCTGGGTTTGCATTCAATCATTTGACTTCAACTATAAGTTTTCCACTAATAAAAGTTCAAATGGCTCAGATTGGCTTCTTATACAAAGAATGTACTAAAGTCTTGGCTGTGATGACATTCATGGGCATGGAAATATGCTTTATATTAACTTAAATTTCTAGAAAGTGAAAACACATAGAAGCCTTTTCCTCCTACTGAATTTTTAAAATGTTGTTTGGGATTTTTTTGTTAAAAGTGCCTGGATATCATAAATATATTAAAGTAATAGAAGATATACAGTTTAGATATAATATCTTAGCTTGAACTCCTATGTTGATATCAAATAGTGATTATTGTAAGAAAATTAGGACAAATTTTACTGATGTGAAAATCTCAGAGTATTTGCTCTTGAGTGATTTGTGACGTTGCAGCCTCAGCGTTGGAGTACTCCACTTAATACGTACAAGAAGGCCAACTGAAGAAATTCAGTTAACATGTCTTAGTGTTTTCAAAAAATAATGTATATTCATGTGGAAGTTACTCACTTAAATAGTGTAAACTAAGACCAAAATTACTCTTTCTTAAAAATTATACATTCAGCTTTTCAAATTTTCCTCTCTTTGCAAATTTCAGGAAATATATTTTTAATAGAGGAAGTTTATGACATTCAAATGGTGAAGAAATCAATCGGAACAGGCTCTAATATGCCCCAGTTTGTGGTTTCTCTGATCAGTCCACTTGTTTTTATAGGATGCTTATGATAGTTCTCAGTCGTTGAAGCAAGCCTTTGAGTAAAGTATGACTACAAAAAGTAGTAAGATATAAGACAGAAAGACATTAAAATAGTGTTAACAAGTGAGTCATACTCATCCTAAATATAAACCAAACCAAACCAAACTGAACCAGAAAAACCTCACCAAACAACTCCTCCCCAGAAACTGCTACCAAAAGCAACGAAACAACAGCAACAACAGCAACAAAATCCAGCAAAAACAAACAAGCAAACAAACCCCAAAACCAAACCGAACAAAGCTTATTTAAATTTCTCCATCTTTTCCCAATTACAATCTGAAGATCTGGTCCAGTAAAAGTCCTAATTATGTGTTGAACTGATAAATTCCATGAGATTATGTATGTGATTAACTGCTTTGATGTATCCAAGACTTAATCTTTAATGGTTAATTTTTGCTGTGGTGTGTTTGTAGTATGGCCAAAAGTAGTTTAACTGTCGTATTTAATTTTGATATGCAATATATAAATACTATGATTGCATTAAAAATCCGAAGTGTTATAGAAAGAATTTATTATCAAAACCTGTAAAATATTTTCAAGTAAGTTTGCAAGCTGTGAATACAGAAGTATATAAGGTTACTGTAAGCCTGTTGCTGAGAATTTATTAATTGTTTTGTAAAATAAAAAAGACCAGCATAGATTCAAATAAAAGAAACAGATTAAAAAAAAAAAAGTAATAACAAGTTTCCTCTGTCTATTTAAAAAGCAGTCTTCCCAAGGTAATCAAGCATTGTTTAACTGGCTTGAACTGATTACTTAAATCTCTACTTTATTGATTAATTATGTTGCTACCTTCATTACATCAAAAAGTGTCTGACATGGACTTTATAAAAGATTATTGTGTTCTAACTCCAGAGAAGTATTGCTTCCAACAGAAAGAAGTCCAGTATGAAGCAATACAAAATAGTTGAAGAGAAAATCAGAGATCAGAAGTGAAAATCTGACTTACAAAGTGAAAATGTAATTTTCAGGGAAGCTAACAAAATCAACCCTGTACCCATAGATGCTCAAAAATTCTTCCATATCTACCAGAAACTGATATTCAGTCTTTGACCAGTCCCTTTCTCATTGTTGCAAACCCATCAGGAATTTTATTGTTTTGCCTTGTGGGTCCCTTCAAACTCAGAATATTCTGTGATTCTATCTTTTAATGTTCTTTCCCTGACATTCTTGTACTCTCCAATTCTTCAACACTTTGGAATTTTATGTTATATGCTTGATACTTGAAAGTTGGAAAGAAAACACAAATTGCAACCCTGTAGACTACAGTTCTCACACTTTTGTGGCATATGACTGTGATTTCATAAGTACTGCATGTGTATGTGAGCACTGTATATTTTCACAGTAATAATTTACGGGCAAAATCCCAAAACACTGATATGAAAAATAACCTGAAGGTCGACATGGTAATCAAAAGAAGTAATGATGATCAGCAAAAACTGACTCCCACTGGGATTTGTTACATATTGAGAAATTCCATCAGTATGTTGTACTTTTGACTTTTAAACTCATAAAAGGTCTAGAAGAAAAAGTACACATATATTAGTGAATTTGTGGTGAATTTCCATACAATATAAATTTGCAAAAACCAGACAACACAGAATATTACAAAGAAGTCCCAGAGCTGTTAGCAAATGCATAGAGAACAACATTAATAAAGTATAAGTTGACAGATACAAAAAAAAAATTCAAAAGCCCTGCAAAACTGTAGAAGAGAAATTGGAAAACAAGAATGCCAAAAGTAGCTCTGAGATTATATTAGACAGCAAATAAAGCAAAGCAGGATTTTACATCATGATATGGAAGAAAATCACCAATGCAATTTTAAAATGTCTCCGTAGAGAAATCATGTCGTGGAGGACAAATATAATACCTATTTATCTTATCCTGCAGGAGATATACCTTGGATAGTTAGCTAAAATTTGAGGACTGTGTTATCAATCAAAAAAAAAATTGTAACTGGACTGTTTACAGAGATTAAAAAAAAAAAAAAGAAAATCAAGGGAGTTAGAAGAAAAACTAACTAACTCAAAACACACAATAAATGACATTGAATACAATGACACTATTCACTCACTTTAAAAACTCTTAAAGTTCTGATATTCATTTCTAGATACGGATGAAATTTTATGGTTGAGATTTTGTTTTCTAGGAACATATTTAACAGAGAATGCTGGTATTTTTGAGAAATGTATGAAAAACGAAAATTTTAGCTCATCATGATGTGTTTGTAGTGAGAGAAATATGGCATGGAAACAGGAATGTGCAAACAAATAAACTCATATTTAGAAATTAGTCTTTTTAGTTGCCATCTTTAGTTTCTCTGTGCCTGTCCTCTGAACACAATAATAATTTCTCTTCTTAGTACCTTGAAGCAGAAAGTCCTTAGAGATTCCCATCAACTTACTTTATTGAGGCAATAATCCATTGCTCTGATGGGAATAGGCATGATGACATACTGTAAGTACCAAGGTTGCACCAACATCCAAAAATGAGATGATACTGATTAAACAAGAAGGTTAGAATTTGGATTCAAGAACAGATATGAAAACAGGGAAATTAGGTTAGAACATTAGGGGAAAATTAGCAGAAACAAAAAATTGGTAGTTTAATAGTGAAGGTGTAAGGACTCTGATCAAGTGTACATGGATAAAGCCTGGCACACTCTACAGGAAAATGTGGACATAGTAATAAAAATAATAGAGTTCAGGAAAATTCCCTTGAGAACATTTAAAATTAAGCTGTCTGCAACACTGGTGTCTTTGTGGTGAATGGCAGTTCTTGCACTAGATAGAGAAGGAACAAATAGACCCTTTTCATTATAGGTGTCTGGGTTTGTGTGAAGAAAAGTTCTTTTAAAAATTTGGGCTTTCTCAAGAATGTGGTGTCTGCTGTCAGTATTACAGGGAGATTGTTTCTCTTCCTCACTTAGTATTCAGCCAGTGTAGCAAATAATCTAAATGCTTGTGTAATTGATGCAAGATTGTGTAGTGGATGCAGCCATAGATGGTTCTGCTGCAGAAAACAGGATGGGAAAAACACAAATGAAAACCAAATACCATGTCTGGATTATGTTGTACACGTAGTAGTTTGTATATCTGAGAGGAGGAGGGAGAGAAATTGAGCCAGTGAGGGCAAATTCCTCAAATAAACAGGGAGAGGTTGTGGTTTTACCTGAGGGGGAAGGAAGTACCTTGGCTTCCCTGTGCTAAAAATGTAATTCATCACTGCCTAGTATGCCCTGTGAGCATGCTACTTCATATGGTATTGGTGAAGAAACTTCAGGGACAAAACACATTACTGACTGCATTACAGTGTCACGTCCTTTCCCTCTCCCTCTGTCCTTGGCACTGGTGAGGCCACAGCTTGAATCCTGTGTCCAGTTCTGGGCCCCTCACTACAAGAAACACTTTGAGGTGCTGGAATGAGTCCAGAGAAGGGCAACAGAGCTGGTGAAGGGTCTGGAGCACAAGTCCTGTGAAGTTGAGGAAGCTGGAGTTGTTTAGCCTGGAGAAAAGGAGACTCAGGGGACACCTTATTGCTCTGTACGGCTGGCTGAAAGGAGGCTGTAGTGGGAAGGAATCAGTCTCTTCTCCTGGGTAACGAGTGACAGGATCACTGGAAATGGCTTGAAGTTGTGCCAGTGGAGGTTTAGCTTGGATATTAGGAAAATTTTCTTCCCTGAAAGGGTGGTCAGGCATTAAAAGAGGCTGCTCAGGGAGGTGGTGAAGTCATCATCCCTGGAAGTACACAAAAGGTGTGTGGATGTGGCACTTGGAGATCTGATTTGGTGGTGAACAGAGTGGTGCTGGGATAATGGTTGGACTGGATGATCTTAGATTTTTTTTCCAACCTTAACAGTTCTATGATTCTGCTCGAGCAAGAACAATTAGAAGCACATGTGCTTTTTTTGTGAATTTGTTTGGATTTTTAGTTCTTAAAGCTGGTTCTTTTCGGTTGTTCAGCTCCTGAATAAATATTTAGGCACTTTATCATAGACAGCAAAACTCTTTAATGTGTTTGTTTTCAGTTTGCTCTGTAAATACTGTATGGGATATACAACTCAGGGGCCAGGAAAGCAAGCAGCTGAGAGGAGACCTTCTCATGTGCCATGGCCTGACTACTGCTGAAGGGTCAGGGTGAGCATCTTAGAGGGGTGTAAGATACTCTGAAAAGCGAGAACAGGCTCATAGCTAAGCCTTACTCATAACAAAGAAGTTAGACTCTTGGAAAGTAGAAGGAAAATAAAGGGTCTACCTTAGAAAGATACTGTTGCAAAGTAAGAAAGTCTCTCTTCAATAATTTAATTTATTATGCTGGGAGCACTGAACTTTCTGCATATATTTCTGTGTTCTGTATTTTCTGCTTAAATTTAGGGATGGGAAGTTGTTTGGGATTTTCTGGTTTTAGTTTTGTTTCATTTAAACAAGCATGTTTTTAGATACCAAACAGTGTCAGTGTCATCAGGTGCAATAATTTCAAAGGAAAAGCAGGGAGTATGAAGTTCCACTCTGGTCACTGTAGGATACTGTCACAGCTCAGTGAAAGTTTTCTGATATTTACATGTTCCAAGTACTTATGATTCATGTTGATTTAGCTGTAATTTGTGAAACCTAAGCAATTAAAAAATTTAGGTGCATTTTCATCAGATGAGTCAAGGTAGATTTTTGGGCCCATCTCCAGGTGTGTACACTTGAGGTACTTTGAAGTCAATTTGAGAGGTTAATTTTTATTGACTACCAGTGATGATAAAATGCAGTGGTTTTTACTCTTGAATCACCTTTCCATCCACTGAATAGTACAAAGTCACTTTAATGAAGAACTCTGACTGATATTGCTGAGCAAATGCAGAAAGGTTTAACACTATTATCTCTCAGCACGTTCTGCTCTTCACCTGTCAGCTTTCTTGGAAGAGGTAGCAGAAGGCGGCTTGTTCTGCTTTCAATTTCTGCAAAATTAGTCTTCATGTTCATAATTATTCTGTTGCATAATTTCACAAGCAGTAAAGAAACTTCTCCAAAAGTTCTGTGATAGTGACTTTGTGTGAAAATCCACCACTCTTTGTTCATGGTGCTTGATTAATCTCCTGGCTCACATAGCAGTGTTTGTATATTTCTTTTTTTGAAAAAACCGTAACCATTAACACATGTGAGTGACTATTGTTTTAGCAAGTTGTTTGCTTGAAAAATGAGCATTCATTCTCAAAATCCTCAAAATAAACTTCCTTAGAGAAGGAATTGTGAAGCGTGAATAAATAAGAAGGACACATGAGCAGTGAAATCGCTGGTGGATCAAAATTTGTCTTAAAGGTTCTTCAGAAAAAAACAGCAAGTGCTAGCAGATTTCCGGGTAGGAATAAGCATTCTTGATCCTCAGAGAGCAGCAGCTCCAGTGAAACACAGCAATAGGTGTACACGTATATATAAATATTCAAAGTTAAGGAGGTGAGTTAGCCATCTGAATCTCATTGAAGATAATGAGGAACATGTGGCCAAATCCCTGTTTGTAACATGGAAAATTTATCCTAGTAGTTCTACGTAACATGAAAAAAATGTTAAATGATGAAACATTGCAGCTTTTAAAGACTTTTTAAATGCAAAACACATCTTACTCAAGTTACTAAAAAATTGTAAAAACCCCATAAACATCTTGGCTGTGCTTAAAGAAACTGTAACAAACATCAATCTCTGTAATTTAGAAAGATAATCTCCATCTCATGTTAATGAACTAGACAAAGGATGCTTTACTATCTACTAGCAGTACATGATGCCTGTGTCTTCTAGAAGGGATACAATGTAAGTAGGAATACTCTGAAAAATTTTGGCTTTTGCAGAATCTACAATTACAAGAGAATGAAAAAAATATGCCACCAAGTCATGCATTCAGCAATGATACCTAAGTAGCAACCATTTACCCCCAAAACTACAAGCCAGTTATAAACTGAATGCTTAAATCACTAATGACATGCATTTTTTTTAAGACTGGCATAGGCACAGACACCAGCTGCAAGAGAAAATATTGTAAGTTAAAAAGATCTGTTATGTAAATGGAAGTCTAAGGTGAAAAGTCACCTTATTGGAGTGATGTAGAATTTGAAGAAGCTAAATGAAAAAACAGGAAATTTTTGTTGCTCTTTGTGTGGTGTATACAATTCTACATTTTAAGCATCATTCTTTCAAGACTTTGGAAGAGAAAGAAGCCAAAAACTCTCTTTGTTTTGCTTTTATTGTAGTGTGGGGAGAAACCCAAATTTTGCAGGACAAAATGGATGATTATCGCAGCTTGGAACAAGATAAGTAAAAACATGGAGGAGAGGAGTTGTCACGGTTTGATGCTGGCTAAGTGCCAGGCACTTACGAAAAACTATTCACTTATTTTTGTCTGCTATAGCTGAGCAGAGGAGGGGGGAATTAAAACAAAAACTTCATGAGTTGAGATAAGGACTATTGAAAAAACACTTTAAGGCAAAACAGGTTCAAAACTTAAACAGTATAAAGAACATTTATTATTAACAGAATTAAAAGTAAAAAGGGTAATGAGGACCAAAGCAAACCTTCAGAACACCTTTTTTTCCCAGTCCCTCTGTGTTTCCACCGATCGCACAAGGAAAAAAACATGGGGTTTTGGTCAGTATTTCACTTCTTAAAAATCTTTCTTCAGTATGCTTAAGGAAAAGAGTTTCTTCTGCCATGCCGTGAGATCCTTCCCACAGGAGGTAGTTTTCTCTGAATTTTTCTAGCATGGTTTTAACTTCCACAAGCAGCAGTCCCACCCGAACCTGCTGCAATGTGAATCCTTCCCATGGGTCAAGCAGTCTTCCCACAATAGCTTAGCGCGGGTCATTTTAGTTCATGGGGTTTAGTCTTTTAAGAATGAGCTGTTCTAGTTTGGGAACGAAGGCTCTCTTCCTCTGTCTCTAAAAGCAAGAGTCATCTCCCTCTATCCAAGTTCCTCACTAGATTACGGCTTTTCAGCAGCTGCACTCTCCAGCATGAGTACTCTTTTTCACAGGCTGCGTGTGGATCTCTGCACCCTCCCCCATGCACATCATGAATTATAGGGAAAGAGTTTGTTGTATTATAGTCCTCACCATGGCTTGCAGGAAAATCTCAGCTCCGGCGCCTGGGACACTTCCTTCCTCTCCTTTTTTTTCCACTGACCTTGGTGCCGCCATGTTGGTTTTCCTCCTGTGTCCTCACTTTTCTTTTTTCTTTGACTTGGAAGAAAGTTGGTGTCTGTAAGTTGCAGTAGAGAGGTTGATCTGGTCTGGGCTCTGCATTGGGGAATTGCTCACCATGTCTCTCGCTGCTGGCCATGTGGTCCTCGCCGGCACCGCACATGTGGCTCCAGCCTCAGGAGGGTCCTGGCCGCGTGGTCCCAGCCTTGGGAGGGCCCCGGCTGTGTGGCCCCTGGCGGACCCTGCTGGGATGGGCCCCAGCAGCCGCCTCACCACCCCTCGGGAAAAGAAAGAGAGCTTCCTGCGGTTTTTCCTTTCTTAAATATGTCATCACAGAGGCGTTATCAACTTGTCTAATTGGGCCCGTAACCTGCCCATCGTCAGAGCCTTCAGTGATTGGCTCTGTGCCGGACATAGAAGTTTCGAGTGGCTTTTCTCCTGCCCCTACTAAAAACATTCTGTGTTAAACCAACACAGGAGTACATCTGTGTATGTCAGTCAACAGATAGTCTTTAGACTTAGTCAAATGACAGAATATATGGAAAGTGAGAAAAGTCCCACAACTCTGGATAAAACTTCCCTTGTGCTCATTTCTATTCCAATTCAAAACTGACAGACTTTTCAGCAGGCTTCATGACATATCAACTCATCTGAATTGAAGCATGAGTTTTCCAGCATTCAGACTGGAATCTGTAATAGTTTCTCAAAGAGAAACTGATTCCCAGCAGTTTTGGTCCTTAACCAGGCAATGCCTGTAGATTGTGATTGGTTTTAACTTCACCGAGAAGATGAGCTCACGCTTAAACAGAAAGACACCTGTGCTATGCAAACCATGTAGAACCAAAACCATTTTAAAAATGCACAAAGTTTTAGGGCTTTTCTCACAGAATTTTATGAGACATTTAAAAGGTTTCATTTATAAACTGATCCCTGGATAGACTTTCTTGTCCTCTTTGTGCACTAAGAGTATATATATTCAAATCATGATTTTAATTTTAAATCCATCTGATCTCTGATAGTATTACTCTGGTCATACAAGCATACAATCAGTTTATGGATGCAATCTCACTGATTTATATATACTGTACACTCTAGCCACAAGGAAGTTAAAACACAAGGGAAGTTGACTACCACGGACTTTCTTCTTTCACTGCAAAGCTCTTACAGTTTTGTCACCTTTGTAGATAAGAGCCACATTGTTTTCCTGAGTGGTACATATTTTAGCCAGGATTCACTCTGATGAATGATATTTTGATGAACTATTTAACTTCTCTGAACATGTGAAAAAGTTACATCAGACAGAAAGCTCTATTCACGCATATAACAATGCCCTTCTCATTGTACAATTCTTATTGGAGCATAGGTTTAATTATATAAGCTATAAGCAATTCACTGGTTGTCTGACACCCTTTGCTTTTTAGTTAATAATTTTCATACATCTGGTTCTACTCCTCTGTTACTCTCCATGTGTAAAAGAGAAGCACTTTGTTTCTGTCTACAAAGTAAATTTTTTTTCTTTTTTTAATTTAACACTTTTTCCTTTAGCCTATGAGTTCATCATACTCAAAAAGAAAGAGTGTTTGAAGTGTGTTGAGCTGAAGTTGTGAACTGTTTGGATACATGATTGTGGATTTGGTGGAAAACCTAACATTTTTCTTAGTCAGATGGATTATGATTTTTCCACTTTGCTTTGGCAGACGCCTCACACCGCAGTGCACGTATGCTTTCCCATAATTACTCACTACCAGTTGTAAAGCATTGGTCTTTATTTTGAAATTAGGTTTCCATAATGCATGTAATATAAGATGTAAAATTACAGAGTGCTGAAACTGATGTAAGAGTACATTTAATCTTTGACCTATACAATAAACTGTTGCTTTGAGACTATAAAAATTCATTTAGGCCCCAGGTTGTTGTCAGGGAGGCATATCAGACAAATAAACAAATGAAATTTTTTATGCTGAGTGTCTACATGATGACTAGATAGTTTTGTTTCATAGAAAAATGTAAAATCTTCCTCATCATCTTTACTTCTTCCAAACATAAGATTTTAAAAATCTCAGTCACCGAAACAGAAACATGCACATGATTTCCTACCACACTGACAAAGACTTGATTTCTTTCCCTTAATAGAAGTTAAAACTGTCAACATATTTTCTCTTGAAAAGTATCTCCAGTTAGAACATTACTCTCATGTTTTACAAAATCTCCTTTTCTATGCTATTCTTACTTTTCTAGGTATTCAGAAATCAATACTTACCTTTGATAATTGTGTACAACAAAAAAAGCCATAGGATGAGGAAGATGAGGAAGATGAGGAAGATGAGGAAGATGAGGAAGATGAGGAAGATGAGGAAGATGAGGAAGATGGTTTATCAGACATAAAATAGGAGAAGTCTACTTAAACCATGAGAGAAACTCATCCTACAGATATCAAGTGGGAATAAGCCCTTGTACACCTGTCAAGGCATACATATGTACTAAGTGTTTTTGACCGTGCCCTAAGTTTTATGAATCCTAAAAAATCATATTCCAGACTGGTATCTTTGGGTCATTCAGGCAGACTGATCTCAATCCATAGCAGTATCTAACTCAGTGATATCTGAGTCACTGTCATTTGCTATCTTGTTTTTCGAATGTATTTTACCACGTTTTTAAGGCCATAAGGCAAATTTGTGGTCTAATATTAACTTCAGCATAATATGGACACCAAAAAAAAAAAAATTATTACTGTCTTGATCTTCTATGAACTGAGATATGAAAGCTGGGAAAAGTTCATAGATTACAGATGGGAAACACGTTGGCTATTGCGGAAAAGGCTTTGCAGTACGTATGCAAAGTACATGCATCCCCAGATCCAGCAAATACCAGGAGATGTATTTATCCAGTGTTACGTGGTTACTTAGTGATAAGACTCTCTGAACACAGCTCTAGTGCCTTTATGAGATCTCCTGAAGCTTTGGTTTCTCCTGTCCTTCTCCTTTTTTGCTGGTGGTTGGTTGTTTTGTTTTTTGTTGGATTTTTTTTGGTCCATAAGAAATAAATAAAAGCATAATTATCTGTGTTGGTCTGTATTTTGGGATTGTTCCACATCACACTGAAATGAGCCGAAAGGCTTCCACTGAATTCTTCAAGTCCCTCTTTAGGCTCTGTTTCTCTTCATTATATGATATCAGTTAATGCCTTTTATTATTCTGGACCGCTTTTTAATGCATGCTCATCATAGTTTCTCATAAAAGTAATTTCAAGCACTCTGCTGACCTGACTACCATTGCAATTCCAAATCTATCTATCTATCTATCTATCTATCTATCTATCTATCTATCTATCACACCCATGGCAAGTGTACTCATAAATTGTCATACAAATATAGACAGCTGGTAGTCCTACTATCGTCTGTGTGAACAACACATTTAAATATTTGAAAATATACAGAAGACTCTGTAAGAATATCAGGATACTTGGAGGACTGTTTTGATAGCTCAGAACAAGGTAAATCTTCTTGTCTTGCTGAAAGACATTCAGTAGGAATAGACACAGCAGTGGGGGACCCATGGAATCCTAGAATGCTAAGGGATTGGAAGGGACCTTAAAGATCATTTGGTCCCAACCCCCTGCCCCCCATCCCCGCTATGGGCAGGGACACCTTGAACTCAGCCATGTTGCTCAAAGCCTTATCCAACATGGCTTTGAACACTGCCAGGGTTGGGGTGTCCACAGCCTCTTTGGGCAACCTGTTCCTGTGCTTCACCACCTTCACAGATTTTTCTGTATATCTAATCTAAATTTCCCTTCTTTCAATTTGTACCCATTATTCCTTGTCCTATCACTACAATTTCTGATGGAATCTGTCTCTGGCTTCCCTGTAGGCCCCCTTCAGATACTGGAAGGTTGTTATGAGGTCTACACATAACTTTCTCTTCTCCAGCCCTAACCTCCTCAGCCTGTCTTCGTAGGGGAGGTACTCCAGTCCTCTTATTGGCCCCTCTGGACTTGCTCCAACAGTTCCATGTCTTTCTTAAATTAGGGGCTCCAGAGCTGGATGCAGTGCTCCAGGTGGGGTCTCCCAACAGCAGAGCAGAGGGGCAGAATCCCCTCCTTCATCCTGCTGGCCACATGGCATTAGATGCAGCCCAGGATTCTACGCCAAGATATAACCACATTAATGTGATTCCCCTACTTCATTCAGTATATCTGAGAAGAAAATGAGACTGTGCAGCTCTTGAGAGTCTAACACCTTTGGGATGCACTGGACTTCTTTTATGCGAGCTGCGTATCGAGCATAGCATTAATCACCTGCAGTTTGTATGTCTGGCTTATTCTAACCATACAGAGAGGGCGCATGTGCTCTGAGCATGCCCTGAGGCTGTTTGGCTGGCACCCACGGAAGATCAGCGTCTCTGAGCAGGTTGTCCTGCTGGGGCTGCTAATAAGGGGCTCTCACACATCTTGGCTCTGTCAGTAAATCCATACCGGCTTACCTTAAAGAGGTTATACACATGCAAATATCCCATACAGAAAATAAGCACGAGAGTCAACATACTAAAGGCAGAAGGCTCTGTTTTTAATTGTTTTCCTCTTGTTACAGTCTTCCCACATATCTTTCCAAGTTCAGGTTTTGTAGTCTCACAACCCGAACAGTGACTTGCTTTACCTTTTGGTGGGATTCTGGCTGAATGCATTCACCTGCATTCATCTGAATACTGTAAAAGGAACACCCAAAAATGTTGCCATTAACTCCTCCATGATTTAAATGGTGGTGAGCAGAAGCAGACTTTTTTCTAAGGGGGAATCTGCAGGGCTTGGTATATTTTAACAAACATGGTTTAATTTAACACATTTAGTTCATTCAATTTAGTTTTCCAGTGTCTCCTGGGAGACAAGTATTTTAACCACATACTGTTTCAGCAGAGACCATAATTCTGTTTGCCGAGTGTTTAGTGCAACTCAGATCTCCACAGTGCCTCTAGGACCACTGGATTACAGAAGCTAAGTAAAAATATGACAATAGCATAGCAGCTAGATGCATTAAATGTCACAATAGCATTCTTTCTGATTTACAAGGGGTTGTGAAAAGTCAAGATTAAGCTCCTAGCCTGTAATAGATGTCTGTTACAGTGAGCAAAGAACAACTATTTTATAGAGATCTTAAATTGTGTCATTTTTGTCTGTTTTCTAATGTTTTTTTACTTGACTAAAGAAACTGCTAAGGACTAGGATTAGTAGCTGTAGCAGCAGCTTTAGAGGCTCAGTGTTGTGGAGAAACCTTCATGTTACTCAATTGATACATTTCCTTGCAGACTAAGCAAGGGCAGAATTGCTTATCATCCGCTGATAGAAACAATCAAACCACACTTTTCACAAACAGCAAAATGATCTGTCAAGTTGTAAAAGTTAACTGAAGTTTACTTTTCCTAAACATCGACCAGAGACAGTTCCTAATTCCCTGGTGGCTGGTAAGGCCCAGCTTCAAGATAGGAATGCTGAAAACTCCTTTTAGTCTTTTGGTGGACAAAGGAGTGTGGAAATGTGGTCTCCCACTCCCCGGAAAAGGACTTTCACTGCTGTTATGAATAAGAAGATGGCTGTTGCCATTTTAGTAGGAAATAATATCTTGTAGACACATGAAATAAGAAAGTAACTCAAATTCTAAATTTCAAGTTCATAGCAGTATGTCACAGTAATCCTGAGACAAATGCCTGTAGAACTTATTCCTCAAATTTTCGTTTGTCTGCATTAAGACTGCCTTTGGGCTGACTGTTCTGAACACTAGTGATGCCTTATTTGCTTTTTTGCTTACACTGCTTATTTGCCTCAGCTATAGAGTGTGTCATTGATTCACACACCTGATTTAAGACTCAGAAACTCACTTTAGAACCATGTCCATTTGACTATGTTTCTGTGCAGCAGAGCGTCACCTAAGTCCTTTGACTCTGGACATTAATTATTACTCTGGGTCTTTAAGTTTCTCCTGAGAGATCTCTTTCACTCTACCTGCAATAGATACAATGAACTCTCTTGAAATGGACTTTCACTTATTTGCAAACAGTGGAATAGTCTTTACTTTCTATTTCCATCCCATAAGGCAGAAGATTGTACACTAAAGGTGCATTCAGTTATGAATTCTGCTCAGCTTTGTGCAGCTTCAGTGAAGTAGGTCACTGAGAGTTCACAAGAAAAAAGTTCAACCAGATGTACAGCGCAAGAAATATTTAGTGTTAAAGGGTATGGTGTTCTTTTGAATTTCAGGAATAAAAAATACAGAGATGCACAGACAGGAGGGAAATATGAAGAGACACATACAGCTACGAGTTCTGCTTCAAGGATAGTTTTGTGGGATCTAAACAATGGTATGAGAATATTTCCCTTTTAACTTTATTTTATCCATCTCTAGGGAATAAGCCAGAAAACATAGTATTTGATTAACATATAGAAGCCATTTATGTCAAAGTATTCACCTGGGGAATAGGCTTGAAGAAGAGTAAGATCCCATCTACTTACTGATTTCTACGTGTAAGTTTCATGGCATCAGATGCAAGATTGGTGTGCCTAATTCAGCAAGAAGTAGAATGAATTATGAGTCTTTACCTAAGGCCTGTCTTTCCTTATAACATTGTCTCCATTGTAACTTCAAACTTCTTGGCAAAATGGAGAACGGGTGTTTTGATCTGAATAGTCCTACCAAAACAAAAGAGAGAAATACAGTCAGTTTAGACTTAGGAGTCATCCTCAGCAGTAATCAGAGGTAAGAAACTGGAGGTGCTTGAGCAATAGGGAAGCCTGCAGGAAAAAAGAAAAAGAAAGGCAACAGGACGGTTGAACTCAATCTTTGGAAGCACGTAGACCTGGATCTGAAAACTATTTTTCTAATGTGATCCATAACTGAAACAAAAAGTTAGTTTACATTGAAATTATGAATTTCAAGCACAAACTCTCTATCCATGAAATGGATACAGTTCATGCTTCAAATATTATATGAAAAAATGCAATGGTAATCTGATATCAAACTGTTATGGTGTCTTTGTAGCGACAGTGGCTGAGAACCAGCAAAAGACAAGCCGTAGCAGAAATAAAGAGCTTCCTTTTTTTCCCCTGCACCTTACTGAGAAATACTTTTCCTTTTTTAAAAAGAGAATGGTAAATAAAGGAGAAATATCTGTTTGCATTCAAATTTCTCAACTTAATTAAAGACACACCATAACAAATTCAATAGATTTCAAGGACAGGTTATATTAGATATACATTATTAATAAGCTGATAGAGATAGAAGTAATTTTTAAATAAGTATTTATCATATTTCCAATAAGATGGGAAATAATGTTCAATACTGCACAAAAATACCATCAAAATAAACATACATTTGTAAATGTTTAAAAATGAAAGTGACAGTTATTGACTTAAAATCATGAGATGTAAATAAAGGAGTGGAAAAAAGGAGATGCAGAGATGCAAGTTCCAATTTTCATTTCCTTCACAGAGAGGGAAAAAAAGCCTGAATGACAGAGTCATTTTGTCATGTCCCGTGTAGATATCTATGATGTTTCCATCATGTAATATGACACAGACTGGATTTAACTGTGCACTTGGAAAAGAGCTAGTTCAGACGAAGAGAAAAATCAGTATCTAATAATATGGAATAACAGAAAAACATTTCTAGTACAAATAATGTGAATTTCTAACTATTTTTCTGCAGATTAACTACCATGAGAAAAGCTATATGATATAGTCAGAATTTACAGTGAAGATGAAAGAATATGAAGCCACAATCTAAAGGTTAAACTTGGACAAACTTGCCTTTAAACTTTTAAGGACATTATATGAAGCTGTGGAGAAATTGTCTCGTTTCTTTTTCATCTCCTGAAGGATTGTTTTCCCTGTTTTTTAGTGCTGTGCAGGGATTTAAGACTTATCATCACTATTTTGTAAAACATGAAGGCAGTAAAGCCTCTACTATTGCACTAAGCCTAGGATCAGAAAAGAACAAAATAATGAATATCTGAGTATCCTTTCAAAAATGCAAAGAAACACTAATATTTTTGCTTGTGGCAAGTGCTAGGAATTTTGCAAATTATACTTTTCCTTTATATGTGTTAGTTATCATTTTAAAATTGTTAGTTACCAGTTTAAAATTTCGGCTTAAAAAGGAATCTCAAGATGCTATGAAGCAATTCTGCAACACTGAAAATATCTGTTTTTTGCTGATTGTACAATATAAAGATGTATCTCCTGTTTGACCTTTCTGTAGTCCATGCCAAGAATCCATCAGCAAAAATAAGGTTTGACATGAGAATTGAATCGCAAACAGCATTATCTTCATGTACATAATGGATCTTTTATAAAGAGACAGAGTTTCTTTTTCTTAAGACTTAGAGAGATTAAGGTCACATCACAGTATGTTAAAATACACAAACCTTGATAATTTTTGGCAGATTTATTACCTACCACACACTCACAGATCCCCGTGAATCTTTGCAGTTCTTAACATGAACAGCTGGTAGTAAATAACCAAACAGAAAGTGCTTGATGGAAAGAGAAAGATATCTACTTATAGTCCCAGCGAGGTTCTTCACTGGATAACTAATCAAAGAATGATTCAGAAGCAAATCTAAGAACAATGTTCAGTTTGTTTTTGCAGATGTTCCAACTTCTAAGCTTTAATTTTTGCTGCAAATATTTCGTAAAACAACAAATACTAAGGTCTAAGCTTGATGAAATTTATCAAGAACTTCCAGTTTATATTCTTTAAACCTATCTGATTAGGAAAGTTTTCTATTTGCAAATACTTCAGCTAGTTGCATAGGAGAAAGCATTTAGCACATTACAAAGTCAAAGAAAGACAGAGTAAATTGTTAGCAAAGTATTAAGTAGCATTAACTAAATATGTGGATTTTAGGGGTTTTTTTTATTTATATACTTGCTATATTTAAGTTGTGGAAGGCTTCTGTAGGAAGCTTCTTTACAGGGTCTTTTAAGAAAGACTTTGAGAGTTTTTTTTAATGCTTTCTAGAGCTGGGTTGTTGACAGACATCATGTCTTTGCCTTGTTTATCCACAACAATTGTTCACATGAACAGGGTGAATATTGTATTCCCAGCATGGTGCAAGGAACACATACTGTTCATAGACTGAACTCATGGCAGCCCTGTAGCTCCTGTAGAGAGAAATTGAACCATTTTTTGAACTATTTTTATAATTTTTGTCATTGGCACAGGACAAATTGCAGCCAGGCCCACTGAAGGAGTGGGATTTGGAGGGAGACAATGAGCAAGTGAAGGAAGCTGAATTCTAGATGCTCTCAACAATCATGTTTTGCCTTCTGTCAGGTCTTCAGAGGGACGGGGAGTATGTGAAGTCCTGCAGAAGGAGTATGTATCCACATTAAACTTCATTTTGTGAAAAACTCATATTCACATGTATTTTGTAGTGTTTTTTTTGTTCAGCAAAACTCTTTGCTTATGAAACTAATACTTTATAGCATCTGCAGTTTTATAAATGATGACTTCATTCCCAGCTCTCTTTATGATTCCTCATCTTAGCAAAAGCAAGACAGATCTGGGAACAAAGCTGTGTCACTATCAGAAATGCTAAGTAGCACAGAACACAGCGTGCATTTCTCAAGACTCAGAAGCAGCATCAGTTGCATCCTCTCTTGTTTTTACTGGCTTCAAAGAAGGTACTGAATCAAGCTCGAAGTGCACATTGCTGTCTTTTAAGCATTCAAGAAGTCCAAGGCATACTAAAATTAACTAAAATTATAAAACGTAGATTTTCACTCTTTTGAAAGACCAAAAGCCATAGTAAAACACACTTTTCCAAGACAAAAAATTTTCTCAGAGACCAGAATATATTCCCTGGGGAACATAAAGCTTTTAAAAACTGCTTTCAATAGCCTCCTTCTCCCTCTATCCCGTGTTTGCTATAAACACGCATACCAAAACCAAAATAACCTTATCTGTCCTTCTTCCCTTGGGAAAACAAGAGAAATTACAGATACGACTGTCATATAGAGCAGCTGGGTGCATTCAAGTATTAAGGTAATAATCACAGAACAAGATGGATTTGAACAGAATACAATAGCATAGCAACCCCATCCACAGGGAATGGTATATTTTTGGCTCACTTACAGGGTTTGGGAAAAGAACAGTTAGACATCTTGCTACAGCTCTGCATGCTTGAAATTAAACTTCATTCTGCAGTCATGTCCAAGATCACTCTCAACCTAGGTAGCTGTAAATGAGTAGTTAATCAGTGGTCTAGAGTTTAAGACACTTGGCTATGCTGGCTGATTGCCTAGACACCTTGCCTGGGGAAGTCATATAAATGTGTTGGTCAATGAATCTTCTAAATTCAGATGGACATCTGAGCCTGAGCCTCAGACTTCACCTCTGGTCTCAGTCCCTGTGCGACTTTTACACTTTTTTTGAGCTAGATACTTTGCTAAAATCAGCAACTACTTTTCTTCTACTGAGAATCTGACCCATTTCTTTCTGCCTTATCACCTCTCACTAAGGTCCAGGAATCAATTTTCAAAAGCATATCCACATCATCAATATGGGGTTATGAAATTATAGCCCATGAGGAGGGAAGTTAGACTATCATCCATTTCCATATTTGGATGTCTAAAAACTCATCAGACAAAACATAACATATCAGAAGAAGTCCACATGGGTTTTTTTGTCTCACAAGATCTAGGAGTGGAGATACACATAAACTTCTTTGGATATTGAATGATTTGAAATCCTTTTTCAACAATCCTTAAAGACAAAAAAGTCACGGGTTTATTGCAAGGGAACATGACAGAAAATACACATGCAGGTTATTCAGCTTTTAGCCCTGGATATGAGGATATTTAATCACCTGTACAGTTACTCTTCAGAGCAGATCAGAAGGAAATGGCTGATACTTTGATTTTAGTCAATTCAGCTGCTTGAGTGCAGTTGCCTGAGTGAACAACCGGACTACTGCAGAGTGAAATTGAAATATTTCTGTTACTACAGGCTAGTATTAACCTAGCACTCACACAAGCGAGGGCTTGTTCAGGTGGGCTGAAGTATGACTTGGCGTCCCAATATCTCAGTAACACTGTCACAATATCTCTGGATCTGGGGTTGCGTAGCTCATATATCAGCCCTTGTTCAGGTCTCTGCTTAGTCCCAAAGTCTGTCCTTACGAGAATAAAGCAATTAAGGTAGAGCTAGAGGTTTATACATTGAACTCTTTTACCATGCATTTTGCTTTTTGCTATGTTCTTTGGTTTGAATTCTGTTATGCCATCTCCTCCCATGTATGTGTCTCAGCTTCGCACAGCTCCCTGAGCACAGTAAGCCATGGCTCTTGCATGCTAATTATTAGCTATTTCCTCTTACCTTAGGAATAGGAATGGAAGAAAGAAAAACTTTGGCATCTGAACTTGTTTCACTTCCTGCAAGATTTCATTGTTCAGTTCCAGTGTAGAAGTGTCTTTCTCTTCACACAGAGAGCATCCTATGTTGAGTCTTTTGGTTCTTCTCCCAAACAGGCTTTTAAACCACGTATTTGCATTCATTCCAATTGTGTCATTTTAAGCTTTCCTTTCTTCTCTCTTTCCATTCTTCATCGTCCATTTGAGTTGCTGACTCCCTGGTCATTTTCTGTGGGCAAAAATAAAAGTTAGATGTGTATATAAATTGCCAGAATGACTAATTCTTCATGACTGTTTCCTCTCATCTTCATTTCCATTTTCCCAAGTCTTTCCATATGTCCTTCAATATTTCATTTCAATAATTAAAGTTTCCCACTTGTTCTATAATGCAAAAACCATCAGCATAGTCTTTTTTTCCTCTCTCTCTCTTCCTCTTTCTTTCTTTCTTTCTCCTTGGCATGGTGGCAGTCACTATTTCTACAAAAGTCTGCCACAGACACTGGGCTCTGTGCCTTTGGGAGAGTGAAACAATGTTGGGAGTCAGTGAGAAGCTGTGTGTGCCAGGGAAACCCTCTATTTCCAGTGTTCCTGTTCCACTGTTATTTTTTCCCCTCTGGATTCTTTTGATGGTTTCCAGGTCTCTCTTCTGGCATTTGACTGTTTTATTTGCTGTTACTACGAGGAAGCATCATCAAAATGGAGAACTAAAAGAATCTTTCAATCCTTTTGGTTCAGTTCAACTTGATTGCGAATGAGAAAGAGTAGCAAAAACATCGAATAAATGTGAAGTTTAATTATAGCTAGACTGTGGTTAAATTGATATCAAAATCCTCTAATGCTGAAAATAAAAGAAATAGGGGGGGTATTTTTTAAATCATAAATTCATTATTAAAAGTGCACTTTTGATAATATGTTGGCAACTGGTGCAATTATGTGATTCTTGTATTGCTTTTCTCCAGTTTATTCTTCCATAATTAAGTACATTAGACCACGTGAATCCAGGACTGTTAAAATGACAACAAGACTATATGACAATTTTCAATGTAGTGACTTTATTGTCCCATTCATTATGGTTTGAGGCTAATATTTTACTGTTTGTGTTGTTTTTTGCTGCGAGTGTCCTGTCTCATGTAATCGTTACACTCATAAGGTCATAGGTCCTGGTGGAAACTGTGCTGCATATACCAGCACATCAGCAACATCACTTTCCATCAGACTCTGAAAATAAATGTTCTGACAAGGAATAGGAACTGCAACCCACCTTTTCCACTTAACAGAGATGTCAGAAATTGTTCTGAACAAAAGAAATCAATACCAAATGCCTACAGTAAATCAAATCCTGAGATTTGATCCTGGGCAGGGAACCAGGACATTCAACACATTTAAGGATATTATTAATTTGCCTTAAGGAACAAAATTCTAGGTGCAGTGCTCTCCATGTTTTCACCAGGTGATAGGACAGTTCTGGTTTCATTCAACTTTGATGTCCAGGCTGAACAGTTTAACTGATATCCTCAAAAAGGAGCACTAAGACTGAAGTCTCATAGCATTTATACAATCAGGGTCAGTTCTGAAGAATATAATATTTAAGCATTTAATAATTAATTTTAATATTACAAAATATTGCAGACCACTTATTAGCCACAGTTCTCTTTAATGGTTTAGATTAATTCTGGCATTTAAATTCTTCTGCCAGTGAAAGTGTCAACGATTAGGATTAGTCTGCTATGATCTTGGCGCTCCTTGTCCTCCCTCAAACACATTTGCATGCAGAGCCAATTCACACTTAAAATAAAAAAACTCCTCTCACTTACAGGTAATCTGCCATCTAACACCTTTTCCTGTACTTAAGGTACATTTCTTTTCCCAAGAGTTAGTAACAGGAGATGTGTATGAAAGGCATAAGACAGATCCTCCACAACTACTGCTTCACATCCATGTGGACCCATGCCTTTCTTTGACATTTCTGGTCTTGTCCTTTGCAAGTGATTCACTTCCTTCGCAGAATCGCTGAATCACAGAATAAACTGTGTTGGAAGGGGCCCACAAGGATATCAAGTCCAACTCCTGCCTCCTGCCCCTGCAAAGCACCGTCATGAGGAGTCACACTATGTACCCAAGAGCATGGTCCAAACTCTGTCAGGTTGATGCTGTGACCGCTTCCTTAGGGAACCTGTTCCAGTGCCCAACCACCTTCTGGGGGAAGAATCTTACTATAATATCCAAACTAAACCTCCCCTGACACAGCTTCAGGCCATTCCCTTGGGTCCTGTCACTGGTCAACACAAAGAAAATATCAGTGTCTGTCCCTCCTCCTCCCCTCACAAGACTGCAATGAGGTTTCCCCTCAGTCTCCTCTTCTCTAGGCTGAACAGACAAACTGACCTCAGCTGCTCCTCATACAGCTGCCCCTCAAGACCCTTCACCATCTTCATGGCCCTCCTTTGGGCACTCTCCAATAGCTTTATATCTTTCTTATATTGTGGCACCCAAAACTGCCCCCAGCACTCAAGGTGAGGCTGCCCCAGTGCAGAGCAGAGCAGGACAATCTCCTCCCTTGCCCGGCTGGTGATGCTGTGCCTGATGCACCCCAGGACACCATTGGCCCTCCTGGCTGCCAGGGCACTGCTGACTCATGTTCAACTTGCCATCGACCAGGAGCCCCAGGTCCCTTTCTGCAGCACTGCTTTCCAGCCTCTCATTCCCCAGTCTGTCCATACATCCAGGGTTGTCCCATCCCAGGTGCAGAATCCGGCATTTTCCCTCACTGAACTTCATTTGGTTGGTGATTGCCCAGCCCTCTAATATACCAAAGTCTCTCTGTGGGGCCTCCCTGCATGTGAGGGAGTCAACAGCTCCTCCCAATTTTGTATCATCTGTGAACTTGTTCAGTATCCCTTCCAGCTCTTCATCAAGTAATTTATGAAGATGTTGAGGAGCACAGGGCCAAGGATGGAGCCCTGCAGAACCCCACTAGTGACAGGTCACCAGCCTGGTGTCACCCCTTTCACTACAACCTTTTTCCCTTGAACCATGCTTGAGTACCTGGATGCTGTTGTACGCTTGGCAGTGGAAGCCTATTAGGATACAACACAATGGAAGCTCTCCAGGGTAATGGCATCCTGCTCCATTCACTTCCCTCCTCTCTCAACATATTTTTAGCACAGCTCTGTGTCATCAGTCATGTCCTGGTGCAAAAAGTGCCTCTAGGATTAGGGTGACCACTCTTCTGGCTGTCCTGCTCACTCTAATTTAATTAACTTCTTCCCTT
>VZTE01006108.1:958989-976987 GCA_013397775.1 Eulacestoma nigropectus | reverse complement strand
AACTTCCCTTCCCTTCCCAGAACTTCCCTTCCCAGAACTTCCCTTGTCTTCCTGGAACTTCTCTTCCCTTTCCTTCCCCCTCTCTCTCTTCTCTCTCTCTTCTTCCTCTTCTTCCTCTTCTTCGTCTTCTTCTTCTCCTATTTTATTTGGTTTTCTTTTTCCATTTTTCTCCTCCTCCTCCTCTTCCTCCTTCTTCTCCTTCTTCTTTCTCCTTCTCTCTTTTTTTTTTTTCCTTTTCTCTATCTCCTTTCTTTTCCTGCTCCTCCTTCACATATAGGACTTAGAATGGCCAGAGAAAAAAAACACAATCACTATTATGATTCATTAGGATTTCTGACAATGAAAGCATGATCCACATCAGATTCTTTCACTAAACCAGAGTGCTACTTGAATGAGAAAATCCTGTCTTAAATTGTGAATCACAGACTTGCCTGGAGGTGCAGTTTCAGTTTCAAGCTTTTATGTTTCTGATTGACTTCAGTTGATTAACAAATGTGCTTCTTAAACTGAAATAACAGTCCATGTCGGTTACATACTGGTTGAAATGCAACTTTCTCACTCAGACAAGTCTATGAATATACAATTGACAGTTGTTGTAGCTTTACATTCACTGAGGAACAGTGACAGAAAGAAATTTTGGCATAAAATACCCAAAACAAGGGAATTTTTTTTTCATCAGTGTTATCATATATTTTTATTTTCTATGAATATTCAAAGAACAGAATTAGAATGTAAGGGAAGAGTGCTCATGAAAATTTTGATGCAAAAAGAGAAAAAAAAGCATCAGATTTCCATGCTTCATTCTCAAAAGTATGCATGAATCTTTACTTGGTGCCTTTTTCCCCAGCTTCACTCCTGCTGCAGCCAACACTCTCACTGGAGTCACTGAGCTCTGCCCCTCTGAGCAAAGGCAGGGTCAGAAACATCCAACATTGTACCTCAAGTCTTGTGACAGAGTGCCTTGAATGCTGCCTTTGCAGCCTGACCTCCTTCCCTCCTGATTCCTCTAAACCAGACCATCCAGAGTGTCTCCTGGGTATCCAGCCCCTCACCATCACTCTTCACAACTGACCTTGCCTTCCTTCCTGTTGCACCCCAATATGGTGTGTGACAGAACCATAACTGCTCCCCCAGAGCTTGCTTGCTTTGCATCCCCATGGCTGCAAAGCTTATTAGAAACAAACAAAAAAAAAAAAAGTGAAAAAGCCAAAAGAGCACCCTGTTGCTGACTGGGATGGGGATGAATCGTGTCACAGTTCAGAGCACTGTTGTCGCTTTGGCACCGAGTCACTGCGCTCAGTCTCTGCCAAGACGGGTGTCAGCTGGTGAATTATAACATTGGCAGACAGGACAGAGATAAGCAGAAAAACACAATGACAGCTGCTACACAGAACTATTCTTTCTGGCCTGCTGAATACAGTAATACATTGTGTAAATAAAGACAGACAGCTTCATTATGCAATTGTCTGTTACTAGGTCTCCGCTGAAGAAGTACTATTGATTCAGGAAACTATACCCAAGCTCATCAGACTAATGTGTTCTTGCTTTTGGACTCCCAGTGCAGCAAGAAATATAGTAATGTAACTCTCTAACAATACTTCTACAGAAATATGTGCTCAATGGGGAAAGAAGGTCCTGGTGATAAATCTAGTAATTTTGTTTCTGATAAATGCTTCTAACATCTATTTGAGTGCAGAGCAAAACATGAAAATGGATACACTCACCTTGCATAGCAAGTGTAATATCTAGCAGGAGTTAACAAATGATCTCTATAGAGATATCAACATATCATTCCAGCAGTGCAAATCAGGAAGCCTTTTTTTTCCTCTTGTTTTAGCCCAAGTGGCAAAGAGACACCATATGGCAAATTATAAGAGACAAACCACAGAAATAAGCTGCAGTTATCTTACTGTAGTGTGTTTATTAAAATGTTGTTTCTACTTTCTTTCACATAATTATCTTTGGAAACAGTGCAGGGGGTCACTTTAGAATTTGAGATGTGAGAAGGCAGCATTTAAACAATCTTTCAAATGGGCCCATTTGCCTTTTGCTTTAACCTGAGATCACTGAGCCCCTTAGCTGAACAAAATGAAGTGAGAAATGACTGCAAAAATGTTCTCATGGGTGAAAAGCAGATGAAACTATTCATTTTGAAAATAAAGGAAGGGGAACTTAACTTAAATCAGAAACATATTGTGCTGAATATTGCAGGGCATCCGTCTTTGGGAGTGCTAGGGAGTAGAAGTCTCCTAAACTTAAAAAAAAGTGGGAGTATAAATAGACTGTAAAGAAAGGGTAAGCAGTGTTATTCTCAGCAGGAGTTAGTCAACTATCCAAAGCTCATGAGAACGATTTCAGTTTTCAAGGGGCAATTGTGTCCGAACTGGCTCAGCTATACATTTGCTGGGATCCTGGAAGCAGTTGTGTGAACTGTGAATAGAATATTGAGAAGGAAGAAACTGTGTGGGAAGCTACTTCTGATTCCTAAACTGACTCTTTTTTAAGGGGGAAAAAGATGTGAGGAAGGCCATAGCTTATTTTAGGCCACTTTTAGGTTACCTTGCACTCGCATGGGAGGTTATCAGCACTATGCAGTTGTTTTAAAATGATGATCCCCTGAAAAAGTCAAGTTAAATTGTTTGCATAGATGTATTGTTAACCAAAGAGTAGCACAATGTTGGGCAAAGGTCTTCCTGAATTTTTTTGCAAGCTCTCTTTGCACATACACTCTGGTCTGTGAACAAGCTCTTATCTAGCCATCTCACAGCCCATGTAGGAAGTTTACAACCATCTGACTTCATCCAAACCCTAGGTGACCTCTGCTAGAAAAATATTACAGGTATTAACCGGTACAGACAATTCTGGAGCTGAAGCTTCCGCATAGGAATTAAAGGGAAGGGGGAGACCTGGGCCAAAATTAGATGACAATTTTCAAAACACTTGTAAAATCACATAGTCTGCTCCACTTGGAGTTAAACACCATCAGTTTGTGGTTCAATTACTCCACTGCTTCAGTTATGTGAATAAATTCACACTGCAATGTTTTTGCGATGTTTTTGCTATGACTGTCTCTGTGATGTTTTCTTGGTAATTAATTTTAATGACATTGCAACCATTAAATTAGGGATTGAAAGTTTTTTAAAAAATGCAATAGTTTTAAAAGCTGAAAAATCTATTACTGCTTTTCAGTGAGATCTTTTCTGGAGTAAGGTATTCTAAATCTAGGAGTACATAGAATATTATTAACATATCTGGGCAAATGGGTGAATTAATATGCTTAAAGATTTATGAATCAGATATTTTAAATCTTCTTTGTGTTTATCTTTTCAGTTCCAGTGGGCTTGGCTAAACTATTTTTTAGGTCATGATTGCTCTGAAACATGGTCAGCAGTTTGCAAACTTGTAAACTCAAAGAGAACAAGGTTATTAGTGACACTATTTAACCTAAATTTTTATAGTTTTTGAAAAATAACCACTCTGGGACCCAGCCAAAGGGAATATGATATGGCTATGCTCTCCACCTTTACTGCTCATTGCAAATGTAAAAATAGTGACAGCATTGAAAGGAAAAATAAGCACAGACTCAGCAAATAATATAGAGAATATTTTCTCTCCAGAAAACCTGGGTTTTCTAATCCAAGGCGTGGGCTTAGAGGGCTTACAAGGGCTGAACATGGCTGCAGGATCTTGTGAGAGGCAGAAAGTTTCCTCCTTTTACCTATTCTTTGCAAACACCACCTTTCTGCCACCTGCTGCAGTGTTGCTAGAGACCCACACCTAGAATCCAGTGGGTGAGCTCTGCATGCTTCCACCCACCTCCTCCTACAATGAGAGCTGGAGTCCCATTTACGTGACCATGGCAGGAAAAGAGGAGGATGCAGAGACTGATTACTGTGATAATAAATACTGTTTTAATGGCTGGACTCTGCCTTTTCTATTGCAGGCAGAAAAAATTTAATGGCTGTAGTAATTCTGTTACTCCCACCATCCTCTGCTCTGAGTAGGTCGTGCTTTCCCTCGTGTAACTAACTCTAAATAAACATATGCCCTGTATTATCACGTTTTCATCCACACCATGAGCTCTTTTCATCCACACGCCTATACAACCGTAAATTGGACTTTGCAAACGAATTATTTCAGGATGTACGTAACTTGGTTAAAAAAATAAGTGAACGAAGACACAATAAGGTTTGTGAAGAATATTAGTTTTGTCAGTAACAGCTGTCTATATTTAGCTATTAAAACATGAAAGTGTGATAATATCTTCCAGTGTTACGAAACTTTTATGCCCATGTAGCACCTATTTAGGCTAAATATGGCATACTTTCATTGTCGTTGTTCATGTTTCTCCTGCTTACTCCCAAGGCGTGATACGCTTCCAATTAGCATTATACTGCAGTAATTTTGGACATGAATTCTAATAGCTTTTGTGGTGTTCCTAGAGCTGTGAGTGGCTGGATCCTGATTACTTGGCTTGAATGTCATAAATTTAATTTTTTTAAAAAATTATTTCTGCTAGCTGTACCTAGATGAGGCTTTAAAGACCATACCAATGCTATTTCTTTTACCATTACCCCATTATGACTTTATATCTGCAGTTTGGAGAGGATACAAAGTTTTGATATACTGTAAGCAAAGCTGTTCACAGGCATTTTCAACATTTCCAGAGGCTGGAAATCTCCAAAGAGTTTTCTCTGAAAGTTGTAAACCAAGCCATTTGAAGAGCATTCTGTACGCTAAGACTCAAGCCTGTAGCTTCACAATTGAGTTTCCAAACCCTTTTCTGCATACTAATAAAGATAATTTGAAGAGCTTAGTGCAGCCTAAAGCTTGATTTCCCCTCCCCACCCTGCCAATCCATACACCCAGCATCCATTTTACTATTTTAGTGCAAAATTGAACAGCATAAATAATCTGTTTAGTTTGCAGTACAGATAGCTCAAATTACAGGAGAGGTTGTATATAACACAAGTCTACCACAAAATGGCAAAACTGTTCGAAGTCCAGAGAGGCGGCTGTTTGAGAGGAGGCCTGAGATGCTTTTCTCTTGAATCTGGTATCTGACTACACACGTCCTTGCCTCAGCTATAACACAGCAGGATCTAGCCAGACAGTTCCTTGCACAAAGGCAAAAACCAATCAGACTCTAATTTTCCCAATCCACCCAAACACATTTTGTATGTTCTTCAAGACAGATATTTTCTGAAAGTGATCACAACCTCAAAGCTTCTTCTTGCAGCATAGTCGCAATGACTTCTCCTTTGCACTAGTATTCATGAAAAATAATGCAAACCCTTCTTTCTGCTCTCCCTCCCTTCCTTCCTCCCTTTCTTCCTTCCAGGAGGTATGCATCATGAAGTAGAGGGGAACTAGGAAAAAAAAATGCTGTCTTAGAAAGAAAATAATAGCAAAAGAAAAATCCTGATTAGCATTTTGAGGGTCCCAGTAGTGTTTAAGGCCATGTCTTGAATGTGCATAAACATCTTTTTTCCTCCTACAGATGTTGGGGTGAAATCCCTAAATGAATGCTCCCAGAAGTTTAATTATATTTTTTATTCTTTTTCTTGTTTTTGTTCTTCACTCATTATTTACTACCCAAGCAAAATTTTGGTTCTCTACAGCTAACTCACTAACCCATACAATATATTCATCATATTGTAGCAATACAAAACAGAATATAAGAAAGGATACCAGCTTCCTGCCTGGCTTTTCTGGAAATAGATGCCTGTTTTCTAGAGCCTGAATACTTCGGGTAGTCATATCAAGAATTTTATATAACTTGAAACACAATGAGTAAAAGACTGAAAGTTATTTCAAGCTTTCTTTAGGATTTCTCCAAGTATTGTGTAATGTCCTGGAGTCCACTTTAACAAAAGCAATGCAAGTCTATGCACATACAATTAAGATGCACCACATAAAGTAAAGTACACATGTAAAAGCTTCACCTCTCTATTTCTTACCAGATGCAGATCTCTGAAGAAGAACTTTTCAAAGCATCCTAATCCTATTTTTTTCAGTATAAAAGCTATGTTGAAAAGTATAGTTAGTATTAAATATATCTGTAAAGTTTTTGGACTCCACTAGCAGTCCATATAAAACTTTGTTATTGACTTGTGAAATAAATATAAGCATATGTAACTCTATTACTTCTTGGACATTTAAAATTCTGTGCTGATGGCAAGTAATTGACCTTCAAAATATTCCAGTAAGCTACATAAATGTTAGTATTTCTGTTATACAAGGGAGGCAGGTGGTGCTTGTATTTGCCATAATTTAAGCAAAGACCTTTAAAATGTCAGCAGCAAGGCTTTATTTGAAACCTTATGCACTTTTGAACTTCGGCTTTAAACAACTTTATGCCCCATAGCAAAGAAATCATAAAAAAACCCCTTCTCTCTACCTCTTACCATGGCTCTCCCTCCTCTATTCTCCTACTTTTCCTGTCCCTTTCCCTAGACACCTTTCCTTACATCCCCTCTCACAACTACTGTGAGATGCCTCACCACAGAAAACTGAAGCTATTTTGTCAGGGTGTAATCTATTCTTCACTGAAACAATGTCTCCACACAAGTGAGTGAAAGTTGTTGCATTATAATTCTGCTTATTTTTGCTAGAGGAGAATCTTCCCCAGTGTGTTTTGTCTTCTTGCTTGTTTAACATATGGCAAGAAAATCACTATGGAGACTGTAATTTAGTAACTCCAAAAGCATTTTCTTCCGACATCCTGAACTTCTTGGCTCTGTGTTAAATCCTTCAGTGCAAGAGGCTAAGATACACTCGGGATTAATTTGGCCAAATAATTTCTCATGTTTACTTGGAAAATCTTGACCAAAATGAAATTTGATTGAAAAAATGAAGAAAACATTTTTGACAGAACGTGGTTCTAAAATGTGTTTTCCATTTTCTGCTCATCTCTGAAATTTAAGAAAACAAAATTCTAACTGCAAACAGAGACAAAATTTGTCCTGAGTCTAATTACTGAACGGATGAGATATCTGATATGATCTTATCTACACTGGTTGTTCATGACTGGATCCTGAAGTGAATACTGCCAGTGATGCACTGTCCCATTTGCTAAATAAGAAAGCAGACATGAAGTCAGCTTCGGGGCTAATTTCTGATTTAGAAATAAATGGCTGGATACAGCACAAAATATTAATGCCAGGAATCTGGGTTCTTGAGCCCCCTCTGAGCCCATACAGGGTGAGAGGGATAGGGGACAGAAGACCTACACTATAGGGGACAGAAGACCTACACTGGACTTCTCCAGTTCCACAGCCATTGGCTTGGTCCGTGAAGGGATCCTGCATGGGTGAGCCCTTGTCCCAGACTCATCTGCCTTGTTTCCAGATGAGCAAATCTACCACTGCAGTGTGACCCCTCTGAGTTGTGTCAGGGATGGGTTACTGTATGCTAGGTCTTCTGTCCTAGCACTCAGCTTCTCTCCTGAAGAAATACGGACATGCTGCATAACTTTGCCAGAAATTCTTGCCAAATTTATGAAGACCCTGTCTAAAACAGATACACAACTTGGGACCTGAGCTGGCTGCGTTGGTCTAAACTTCTTCAATGCCTTTATTTGACCTGAACGGTCACCAATGCAGCTTGGATTTTAAGTGATCTGAATTTAATATTGGGCAGCTATGGATTGTACCTATATCGATCCATGAGGAAGGATAAGGGCTCACTGTGATTTGGCCTAGCAAATATGACTTGTCAGGGCAAAAAAAGAGTGCAAGATCCCCATTTTAGAGGCTTAAGAGTTTTGATCAGTTCTACATCCTTTTTTATGATTTCTTTCCACCCCAGAAGCTGCCTTGAGGCAAGTAGTCCTTGTTTCTAAGTACCCTTGCTTCAATGTTAACAGAAACATTACAAGTTTTCTTTCTAGTGCCACTTGGCAGTGATTTTTAAAAACAAGTTGTATGCACAAGCAGCAATGGTGCTAATTTATTCCAATCAACAGTGTGCTTGGAGAGGTGAAACTAAGCTGAACCTCCATCCGTTTCCCCAATAATTAGTAGCAATTATACAGCCAACTTCCCCCATCCAGTGCATTAACGGTTGTAAAATTGGCCTAAAATGCTGTATGATGGAGATGGGATTGATTATTTCTCTGATGTCATTACGTTCATGGGTTTTTGTTGGTTTTGTAGTTTTTCAGACATTCAGTGTCTCCCGAGGCACCCTGTGCTGTAAACATCAGCTAGTCATTCTACTTACAAAGCCTGTGAGTGTGCAGATTTACAGGCCATGGTGTCCCCCATCTCTGCTAGATTTGCTCTCACTTCTGAAACTGGTCTGTGCTTCTCCCTGGCATCCAAGTAGTCTCCATTGCCTCTGTTGGTTCTTTCTCCTCTCTGGGGAGCACCTTGTTTGAGACTGCATGAGGCCAGTGTTGTGACTGCTTTTCTGTCACCACATGTCACTCCCTGTGGGTGTTACAGTGAGTTACACCTGTCCCCCAAGCTCACAGGTATCCTCTAGCCTTCACAGAAGTGACTTGGATCTAGTTTAAGTGTCTGTAGGAAGGGTGACTTGTCCAATGAGCAGTGCAGTGGGGTGCAGATCACAGCTATATGGTCTTTTAAAATTAGCAGAGCTTGTTGGCAACCCAGCCAATAGTTTTGGAGGCTGAAGTGAATCAAGGGGCGTGAAGGAAGATGGTCAGTGTCCTGGACAAAATCTGTGAGGTAAAGATGGTAAAATAACCTACAGGAAAAATAGTTCATGGCTATACTAAAGGATAAAGGTGGAGAAAAAGGGACAAGATTAAGGACTGGGCAAGAGATAGAGAGAAAAAAATAAAGAGCAAAATATGTTAGGAAATTTGGAAGCAACAACATAAAAAAGAAAATAGAGGAACTGTGAAAATTAAAATGAGAAAAAATTAATGAAAAAAATGCATCCAACTTTGAGATTAATAAATATTATTTATTAATGCATGTAACTTATTAATACATTTCTACTATACCAGTATTTTCCCAGCAGTAAATGAGACACTGAAAAAGCAGAGCCTATGTCAAATGCAGAGGGGTCTGTTACAGTCTTTTGCATTGAGATATGGAGATCTTCGGGACAGCTGTAGCTGAAGAGTAGCCATGGTGTCATTCACTGCTTTCCTATTGCAACCGTTGGTTCAATTGCTCCATCGTTTGCTGTGTTGATAGCTGGAAAAAAGCATGGAGAATATTCATATATACTTTATCTAGAGAAAGCTTGCCACCTCTGGCCAGAAGAATAGGACTTTGTAATTCTGTGTGAATGAGGATATGGGTCAAGGTTTTGCTCAAAACTCAGAGAAACTGCTTGTCTACTCTCCTTTTCTTGCACATCAGCCATCTCTTTTATAATGCCACATTAATTTCAAAAATACAAAAGCGCCTTCTTGAACATGTTGTTTCTTCAGCTTCACAGTCCTGATACAAGCTTTGGAATTGCATCCCTTCCTTCTTTACTTTGCTGGGGAGGTCCTGCAACAGTCATGATGTTTATGAGCAAAGAGAAAGAAGGAAAGTGAGAGCAACAGGACACTTGATTCCAGATATTACAAAGTACATTTTGGACAGGCTAGCAAATGCAAAATTTTAGAGATATGACCTTCAGTTTTGGATAGGCACAGCCTGCAGTTAATCCCCTCAGGATCTAAAGATACTGTTCTCTGTATGCTCAATGTCATTTAACCCATTAAACAGCTGTGAGTACACCATTAACTGATGTATATATTCTGTTGAAATTATTATAATGCCTTGATTTCATACCCCAAAACAAGTCCTTGCTGTGTGTGGTGTTACACCGTTTTGAGCAGATCTGCAGGGTGCTTTGAAGATGAAGACTGTTAAATATAATTACTATTATTACTATCATGTGAAAACCCAAACTGTGTATTTAGCTCGACAGAAGGAAGGAGAGCTTCATGTTTTTATCTTTTTAAAAATATGTAAGTGCAAGGTTAAGAGCATTGGGGTTAAAAGCAGTCAGAGACAGTGTATATTAAATGGGCATATTTGGCAGAAAGCAGGGAAAGGACCTGGGATCACAAACACAATAAACAGAGCCACAAAACTGTCAGCAAAATGTATTTCTGCAGTCAAACAGGAAAGTGCCAGAAAGTGTGTACAGGGACACAGAAAATAAGACAGAGGAAATCATTCCAGACACATACATGGGGCATTGCAATCTAAAAAAGTGGGACACTCATATCCAATTTTACACCCTATATTACAGAGGTAATCACATATTACAAAAAACAGGCACAGAAGCCTAGCAAAAGGAAAAGTCTAGAAGTGCTGAAATAGTAGCTGTACTAGATTTGCAGTCTCTGGAGAAAAAGTTAGTAAAAGCAACATAGGAATCAGCCTGTTACCTCCTTTCTGATTTGTGAATTTAAGCACACCAGATGCATGGTCAGTATTTTGTAGATTTTTTAAATCTATTGCTATAGTTAAGGGACAAATTATATGGCTTCAATGTATGGCTGTTTTCTACCATCTATTTTGAGGTATTATAGATTTTATATATATAGGTATAGATTATAAATATAGGTATAGATTTTAGAATATTTTAAGGGTCACCCACCAACAAAATTTTGTGGCTGATGTTAATACTTACACTTAGAGTAGATATTAATGAAATCAAAAGAAAAAAACATTTCAATGTTTTAAATAAATAGCATTTATTTAAATAACTAAAATGTTGAAAAATGCTGTGGGGTCTTTTCCTCTTCAAAAGACTTAATGTCTCTGTTATGTATTGAAAGACAGCAGCACCCTATATACACTTTTTTTGTGTGCTCTTTCACACTTATTCTTCCCCGTCATGTCTACATTGTCAGAATAATATAATACTGTTTCACTTCTAGAAAATTTAAATATGTGTACATCTAGCATTGTTTGTAAATACGAGCGTCCTTTCTTTGTCCCGCTAAATAAAGAACAGACTTTGAGCTCTTATTATTTCCTTTGGATATTCTCTGTTCTCTTTTCACCCTCTTATATAAAACATACTCTTTCTTTTCTTTGATTTGAGCAATAAAACCATAAAAACAGCCAAAAAGTAGCTACAGGTCCCTGTATGGAGGCATCTTGCTTCTCTACAGTCCCTGACACTGTACAGGAGTTGTGCAGAATAATAAACCTGCAAGTACATTACTGCAGCATTTTTAAAGATACAACTTTATTTACGGGTTTACCAATATGTATCTTCATTTACTTGTGTTATAAACAGGGTATATATACTGAAGCTGCAGGACTTGTAGAAGATATGCCAGTCATCATATTCATTTGGTGTCATCTTTCATGTAGAAATACTTTTATTGTTCCCTTGTGTCAATGCACCACTTTATGAAGCTATAGATCACTTTCATGGTCCTGAATCATGTTTAGTCATTTCTTACAAATCAAGTCAGTAATAACTATAAAGCCCCATCATTCAATGTCCATCTCAGTTCACTCATTTCAGACTGCTACTGGCCTCTGAGTTAATTATGGAATATGTTAAATCTTTATTGCCTAATTTATGTTCTAACAGGGAAGGTAAGGCTATGGGGAAATTTGCCTTTCTCCAGCTGAATTTAAAGCTGTGGGACTACAGCTGAATATGAATTCTGTAAGTATGAACTCCATGTGCACAGCTCCATCCCTCTGAGATCTCAGGGATTTTTAGGACAAACTGCCTGTCCCCTAGCCACATAATCTCAGGATGCTTGTAAAGCTGTTGAGTTTCCTCATCAAATGTGCCTGTAAGAAGACCTTGTTCACCTCAGTTCCACGCTGTCATTATCTGTTACTGGGCAATATTTCATCCCTTTCCCACTTCTCATACTGACTCCTTGCCACCATCCCCTGCATAGACTTACCTGTATACTTGCTCACCAAAGCCTCAGTGGCTATGAAGAGGCTTTAGGCGTGACCTTAGATCTGGCTTTACATAGAGATACGTGCTAGATAATATTACACAGCCGATTGCACGTCCTTGTTTTCGACACATACGGGTCTGCCTTCCCACTCCTCACACCACCAAAACACATAGTGCCTGAATCACTGCTTGCAGAGAGCTATTATTAAACTTGTTTTATTTGAAGGGTAGAATTTAATTGCTGTACAATTCAGCTATTATTTATCTGCTAAAATAAAACTGTTAAAAATAAGCTATGCATAAAATTCAAAAGCAGTTTATCAGGGAATGCGACAAATGTTATTCTAGTTTCTTTAAGGCTAAAAATCTGATGTTGACTGTGATTTTAGCTGTGGTTATGTTGGACAACCAAAGAAAATTCCAATGTACTTGGTAGGTAGGAAGTCAGAATATGGGACACAGCTTTTCCTCACGTGTAAATTAAGAGCTTTCTTCTTTCTCTAAATTAATTAAAATTAATATCTAATAAGTATTGTTCTGTGAATACTTCAATTTCAAAATAGGAGCTATTTTAAATAAGATAGAACTGAACTTCAGAGACAGCCTTTGGGTAGCCAGCTGTCTGCTTATGTCAGCATTTGACTTTGCTGACACTCTGTCCAAATGCTTTTGTATACAAGCTCAGCTTTCTCTAAACACTTCGGTCAATTTAATCTTGGCTGAAAACACAACCACCAGGTCCGTGATGACTGTTTGAGTTGGCTGCAGGGTAGAAGTCAGTTTCTGGCTAGGTAGCATTGACAGGAGGAAGATTACACTCTATGTGTGAGGGTGTTCCCTGTGTATTTTAGGCATGATCATTTAAAAAACATCATGCCTAAGTAATGATTGCCAGTTAAGAGCGTCCTGGCCATTTCCAAATGGAAATGTGGATTTTGGAAGATGATATTATTTTGATTACATGGATTTTGAATATGTCTCCTGACAGAAAAGTGGGAGCTCCTTTCTGAAGCTCGGAAAAGGGTGAAATTAAACATCCAGTCAGGGCTGGATTATCGTAATTTTTTTCTGCATTTTTGATGGATAAACTGATATTTCATATATTCTGGCCATGGAAAAAGACCAGAAACTGCCTGTAGAGGCACAAGCAGAAGCTCCTGCTGCTCTTATGATTTTGTTATTTTCAGCAGCAAATCAGAAGTCCAGTAAGGAAGCAAAGCATCAACAGTATATAATATTAAGTATTCCTCGTATATAATTAATTCACCTGGGCAAAATGGACCTAATTCAAAAAAAGCTGAAAATGAAGATTGATACAGGTTGGGGGAAAAAAAAAAAAAAAAAGCCATGTTAAACTCTTCACTATTAAAAGACTTAATACTAATATTATTATTACTACTAATAAACACAAGTGTTGAGACAAGCTCTTAAGTTCAGCCTTTGGGTCATGCACAGCCCAAGTCACATGCATAGCACATCTATGGTATTTTATAGTATAAAATTTGATATATTTAACTACCTATGTCCAAGTTTTCTGTCTGCATACTGTTGTCACATTTTCTCATATGAACAGACCGCCAGAAGCGATACTGGTAGATGAGTTTACAAATGAATGCAGTAGATTGATATAGTTGCTTGTTTTGTCTCTGTTCGGAGCATTATTGTGCCAATTTATTGTTCAATGAGAACTTACAGTTAATACCAGGATTTTATAGAGTTTCTTCCAAGCTAATTCAATACTTTTCTCATGCTGGATTGGACTTTGTAAAGGCTATTGATCTGGAATGATTTTTTGTCTTCTAGATTCTCTTTACAGTGTTTTAGCTTTCCAGCATTAGTAGATTTTTTTTCATAGGTGTCAAGGGACCTTACCACATCTTTTACAAAGAGGTCACAAACTGGATTTCTTCCCTATTAAAAACCAGTCAAAAGCAAGTCTAAGTTTTGGACTAAAGGAGAAGCAAACAAAGAAATAATAAAAAATTCCAACAAAACAAATTATACAAAAATAAAAGAACAAAAACAAGAAACAAACAAAGCCTCTCACTCCTGATTTACTGTGTTTTCGCTGTTATGAGCAATTCATTTGGGATCATCCAACCCAGCTGATGACAAACTTCTATTCAGCCCTTTCTACCCCACCAAGATATCTGTATATGTAAGAGGTATTAATCTATGGGTGATGTATCACCAAAAAGAAGGCCAAATTAGAACTCTTGTTCAGTGGAATGACTCTACTCTCAATTAAAAATAGTGGAGTGTAGAAGTCAAGAAATCATTGCTAGAAGTTCAGATGTACACACCATCTAATGTTGCTATAAAAAGCTAGCGGTCCTGTAACTTTCTCATTTTGCTTTCAGAACTGTGTGGAAAAGAAATATTGTTTGCATGAATTTTTCAGAAATATGAAGTAGATTTTTTTTCCCTTAAGGGAGAGAAATGATGGGGGGTTGAGGGGGAAGAAGGGAGAGAAATAGGACACCTGTCCTCCCACTCTTTTTATTTCTTTTATTTCTCTTCTTCTCAGAAAAAAAAAATAAATCAATCTTCTCTTTCCTACTAATACAGCCCATACCAGTTACCTAGATGCCAGTAACTTGAAGACAACAAATAAAATAAGACAGAAAAATAAACCTGAATTATAAAGTCTCAGAAGGGCATGAACAGAAGTGATAAACAATGTTTAAAAGCACTGGAATATTACTGATAAGTCATGGTTCAATATTTCATGTTGTCACTAAGACTTTCTTGGAGATATGCTTTCTTTACAGCTATTTAAACAGTTGCATAACTATTTGACTGTCTGAGTAATGGAATTTTCACCTTCCTGAGATCAAGCACTTATTTACATAATTCTGAAACATGTAAAGAACAGATTTATTTTGTACACAGTACTGTAGATTCTTTATCCAAAGAACCTCAAAGCTTTCATTAAAACAGCATACAGCTGAGCTCTAGGTTTGAACACACTGTCCTAAAACAGCATGTACTGAACACAGCAGTCAATCTAAGGTAATGGATTAGGTCTTTCTTCTGAAAGACATCACTGGGTAAAAGCTAAGCTATAAGAAATGTATTTAACTCATGTAAAAAATACTTCTAAATGGGTCAAAACCTAATCTGGCATAACCAAAAAAGTCCAGTTGTAGAGGATACAAGTTCACATATTGGGATGACACAAAAAAGAAGCTTTGGAAGGGCACAGCAAGTGACCACAATTCCAAAATGAACAGAGATGTCACAGATAATGCTCACTGCCTGAAGCCCTCTATATACTATAATAACACTCAAATTATTCAGTAGGTTGTAGACCTTTTAAAATTGCATCAGATATCAGAGACAAGATTAGCCTAATATACATGAGTTTGTAATCCTGTGTGGAGCAAAGCTAATCTGCCTAAATCTCAAGACTGGTCTACTGGCATATTCAGCCAACACATAGTTGAAACCTGAGGTAGCCTGGAATGTGGTAGGGAGAACATGGAAATGACTCCTTACCCCTCCAAATTTCACGTGTCCCATATAATTTCTATAGTAGTTCAGGTATTGCTTGTGAAGTGAAATATTTACATGCTAAATTGCCTGGATTATAGGGAGGAAAAGTTTATTGCATATGCAAGATGAAAGAACTGTGTTTCAATCTCTCATTAAGCCTTTTATAAGATAATAGGTTCCCAACTTTTATACTACTGCTAACATTTCTCTAGTATAAGAGTTATTTTTAGAAATTATTTTCCCTGTAGCTAATCATGCTTGAAACTGGTGAAGCCATGTCTAAAATACTGTACCCAGCTTTGGGTCTCTATGTCCAAGGTGTATTTTAGAGGTTAAGGAAGCTGGGACTTCACCTAGCAAAGAAAAACTAAAAGGCAATATTTGTTTTTTACAAATTTTTTTTTTTTTTTTTTTTTTTTTTTCGGATAACGGCATCCTTCACTGCTCGGTCATATTACTTGGACAAATATACATATCTATGTTTTCAGTCTTATTTACAGTTATCAGTTAGCAAATAGTTTCAGGACATGGTTGTCTCCTTTCCTTACTAAAGCTTGAACACCATTTATCAGCTTGATTTTAGTTAAAAGTTTTCAATCACTAAGGGTTAGTGGCAATAAAATACAAAATTGCAGTGATATCAGTGTTGGTTTAATTTATATAAGGAAGAAATAATTTATATTTAAAGCACATTATCTTAGCAGTGTACAGTATGAAAACAATTTCAATCTACTTCTCAGGCTAATATGCACAAGAAAGTAGTCTGTGGATAAAAAAGAGATGGATAAAGTCTGAGGAAGAAAACGAGAAATTTTGTTGTATGTGCCTTTCTCTCAGCCATTGCAGAACTGTTGCCTTTTTCAACATTTTTTAGTTTCCCGATTAAGTTATGGCTCCCTGTATAGATGAAGTGTATTGGTAACAAACCTGTTTTCTTTAGCAGCATTTCACAGACCCCTGAGAAGTAATCCAGCAACCCCAGGGAGCTGCCTAACACAATGTTAGAACAGATCAATGTGCTTGGAGACACGTATGAAAAATGTAGTCTGTAAATCCAAAAAGGTATCCTAACTTCGCATGACATCTGGAAAGATAGCCAATTGATCCATAATTATTTTCGAATGCCACTGCAATGAAAGTTAAGAAATTATAATTATATGTAAATAATACATATGTTCATGATATAACTATATTTATAAAGACAATGGTGAGAAAATTAAATTGGCACATTCTATTTCTTGCCTATGAAATCTCAGGCCAAAGTATATATAAGTCCGTAAATGCAAGCATAAGACATTCTATAATTGAGAGGTTTTAAGTTTTCAGATATTATTTTTATTTATATCATTATTATTATTAAGATTTAGAACTTTCACATACTAAAACATTCTGAACTTTCTGGTTATTTTGATGCCTGCAGTGCAACACATATGGATGATAGCTAGGGAAATTCTTTTATTAGGTTTGTAAATATATCTTGATATCATCTAATAGAAAATTGCTGGATAGATGGAGAGCAAAATATTATTTTATCTCAAATCATTTATTGAAAAATAATGAAAGAAAGACACAAGAGCAGATAATAACAAAGAACTTGCCAAAAGTCTGTGAGAAATATGACAGATGAACAGTACTGAATTGCTTTAGCCAGACACAGATAGAAACTTCAGTGTCCTTCTGTCTATGAGAAACAGATTCAAGACTAGCACAAATGGGTTTCTTGAGTCAGAATGTTTGAGCCAACTCAGCTATATAATGTGAAAGCAATTCATTTATACAGTAATCTTTGGAATAAAGGCAAATGGAAAGGAACTGTTAATTCTTGTCAGTATCAATTATGTTGAAAATACCACTATTTTCTCTTTTTAACTATGAGAACATAATCCATAGTAAAGTATATGTTAGCTTAAGCTGAATGGGGAATTATTAGGCTTCATGTAAGTAGTCTATAAAATCAGCATTATTTTGTTACTGGAAGATTATGCAGTCTGATTAATGGAAACGGCCCAACTTGACTAAACACTGTGTTTTATTGGCTCTTTAGTCAATAGTCTGCAGTGGACAGTCATCTGACAGTACATTTCAAATACAGCTGAGTGGAACCCTAGCTGAATGAAAACCCACAGGCTAAAAAGTAAATGTTGCAAAGCAGGGCACAGAGCAGTTAGTGCACTCAGCCCCCAGTGACTGTTTTATAAATTAGTTAAATGCCTGAAAATCAAAACAAACCAAAAACGCATTTCCTGTTCCTCAAACATGGAAATATTTGCTCCAACCCTGAGTGCTCCAACATTTCTTTTGTGTGATAAGTACATCTGACATCTTCTTCTGTGGGCACCTATATGTTCTACTCCCATTCTGCTTCCTCTAAGAGAGGGAAAATTTCTCATACATTTTTCTAGAGGTCCAAAAAAGCCCTGAAAATCTACTTAGCCTGCAACTCCATTGGACTCAAAGAGACAGAAGGAGAATATCATATGGAGCATAGAAGATGATGGACTCAGGCAGAAGGTAATAAACCTTCAGCACATTTCATGTACTTATGTGTTGTAGTACAGCATGAACAAGACTTTTTTTGGTCAGTAGGTGCGTTAGATCTGCATTGCAACTTGCAAACATGGGAGGGTGTTTTTTTTTTTTCTTTTTT
>VZTE01006108.1:671502-958946 GCA_013397775.1 Eulacestoma nigropectus | reverse complement strand
TTTTTTTTTTTTTCTTTTTTGTTATTGCCACTCCTGAGCAGGGGCATCCCTAGCCTGGCACATTTCACCTGCAGCTCTCCACATGGCTCAACACCATTCTACCTCTCTGACTCACAATTTAGACATGAATGAGCTGAGATCCAGCCCAAGAATATCCATGTTGATTAGACCAGGCAACTTGCTAGGCATCTGTGTAATAACTGTATACAACCATATATGCAGCTACGTATGGAGTGTGGAACGCACAGCACACGAGGCCAAAGAGCTCAACCAGCTGTAGACCCTATGGTCAAGAGCGTCACATTCCTGCTTTCCCTCACAACAGATCCTCTGTATTTTTGAACTGTTCAGATCCCTTCAAAAAGCAGAATGCTGTGTAGCTGGGTTCCTCCTTGCACAACCTGAAACTTTTCAAACTTTTGCACCCTGTGCACCAATAGCATTGTGAGTGCACAGCGAGTTGTATTGCATCTTCAAGACACTCAAGACTGTCCTGGATATTTTACCAACCACGCTTTCCTGCCTCCTAGCAATAAATATGTAAAAGTTTAACTTATTAGCTCTGGATAATAATGGAGTTTTTTCAGGTCTGCTGGTTGCTTTTTTTCTTTCAAAAGTTTGTGCACATCCTTTGGCAGTTTAGGCTTTGCAAGACCTTGACAAATGTTCATCTGTGGCAAACAGCCTCTTAGCATGACAGTAACGTTGACCTTGAACTAATTTCTCTCCAAGAATGCACATTGCAGAAGTTCTCATGGAAGTGAAAGAAACAATTCAGTTTTACTTTGTTTTCCATGGCCTCACACCTGCTGTTGGGTCTGGTAAAACAGATGAAAAACACTGTAAGATACAGCAGGAGAGACCTTAGGTCAGAGCTGTGAAAAGAACTGATATTTGCTTGTTTTGCATAAAAAGAAATTATCATTTCCTCCACTGAAGACTATTGATAAGCACCCCAGGGGCTTTTGTTTGTATTCCAGGTAAAATTAATCTGTGTGATGTCATATAAAAAAATAGTGTCCATCACTGCTGATTTGCATAAAAAGGCTAATTGAATGTGGGTTGGGTTTTTTCCCCAACATTTTTTTGGTCAAGAGAATTTATTAGATAAATATGATAGAGTTTCCTTACATTTGTGTGTACTCTTTCTAAAAATAACAGAATGGCTGATAAAAGTATTTAAGAAAAAAGCCATGCAGACTTTCATCATATGCAAAGTAAACAATAAGTAAAGTAACAGAAGTAAACAGAGGCAAGAAATCATCAAGATATTTCTTTTTAAATCAATTATAATCAAATACGAATACAAACGAAGTGACAGGTATCTTGTCAAGAATTCTGCATCTGTTGTCTTCATAAGAATTGCTCTCCGTACCTCAGAGTGTATGTGTAGAAGTCAACAAAGTCGCTTTAGCCAGCAATGGAGAAATAGAAACATTCTAGGATATTTCTTTATTTTTCTGCAAATATTAATTCACATTCTTAGTGATCATGCTGGTGGACTCTGGCTCCAGTTATCTTCTTTTGAGAAGGAGGTAAAACATGAAAAACCATAAAATATGGATTGCTTTAAAAATTATTCTTGCAACACAAATCTCAAATATAGCAAAAATTTTAGAGAAAATACTTTTTCTTTGTGGCATGTGCCACCTCTTCAAACTTTCTCACAGAGTGTGTTTAGCATATGTTGATGGGATTAAATGTTAGAGTTTGAGGAAGTTAAAACATCTCTCAATGGGGTTGTAATGTTATTTCACAATTTTGTTTACAAAGGCAATTACATTATCAGAGAGTCACATATTTCTTCTTTTAACTCTTCCATTAAATCTCATGTAAGTTTCCATCCATTCTGGTATCACAGCCTGCTGTGTGCAAGTGTTCATACAAGCAAGAATAAAATACTGGAAGTGTGACAGTACGTTCAAGGGAAAATCTCTACATCTCCTTGAAAGCAACCACTTTGATCAAAGTCACCGAAGGGTCATTTGTGTTTTTAAAGGTAATAATACACATACTTAATTTTAGACATTTTGATATAAAGCTCTAAGTGAAAAAAACAAAAGTGCAAATAAGTTACTTGTCTCTTTGAAGGTCATGTGTAAAGGATGATATCACTATGGTTTCATACCACTAGCTGGATTTAATCCACACCATGTCACAGTTCAAGGGTCTCAGCCAGAGTCATTCAACTCTTTTAGGAAACTTTGAGATGGTCATTCACAGGAAATTGTAAACTGAAACAATGCTGCTGAGGTACCAGAAAACGATTTGTTTATAGTTTAAAAGTGATATATGTAAAGGTAATTAATTTGGTCTGCTCACATCATTTAATGCAATTGATCTCCAGCTTTTGGAGTAGATAGAGGGGTTGGGATTTTTTTTCAGAAATTCCTGACTTGGATAGGTTTATACTGTATAATTCTAGTGGCTGGTAGTTAAGCACATATTTTATTATTCTCCAGTGATTTGTTGCGTTCATTCTTTCATTCTTTCATCCAATTTTTAATCTCAGGAAAGGCAATACCAATAACTTCTGACTCAGTGTCTTATTAACAATGTCTGCGCATCTTGTTTAAGCATGAATGAGGTGGCATTTTTCTCGCCCTTCTAAAATTAGGTAATCATGAAAATAAATTCTTTTTTTAATATATGGGACAATATCATGACATAATTAAAGGGTATAAAAAACCAAAAGCCACAAGAATGTAACAACTGAGGATGTGCTTTAATCAGTAAATAATGCTGTCTTTCACTTCAACAGCCAAAAATCTTTTAATTCATAAGCACTTTTGCAGCTGTATATATTGACAGACATTATAACTATCATCACATCTAGCAATCAGTTAATCGCAAATTCAAAGGATCTCACCTGGTAGCAGCTGGTATGACTTTAATTTCTACTCATGTTGGTTATAATTACTACTTTATCAAAAAATAAATATGATGGTTTTTCTTCAACAGTTTTAAAATTATATGCAAATCAAATTTTCCTCTGCTCTTTCCCCTTAAATAGTAAGGTCTCCAGGCCAATGGACCATTTCTCCTTTACATGCTGTACAGCATTTTCAATCTTACAGTCAATCCCTGGGCTGATACCCAGAATTCGGTCTCTGGCCTCCTGCATAAAGCCTTGGGTTTGTTTTTTTTTTGCTTTATAAATTAGCTGAATAGTACTGGTGACCAGCTGCAAAGACAGGTATGTTTCAACATATGGCAACTTCACCGGCAAATCCTTGAAGCACATCTGAACAAGGCTTGTACTTTCATTGTTACTAGCATCCACCTACTTTTGCTATGATTACCTATGTCTTATATCTCAGTGTTTGGAAATCTGAAGGAATATATGCTGAAGGAAATAAAATTTCTTTGTTTTATTTTTCCCTCTGTGCTCCGTACTGGTATTTGGCATTAAATCCAGCTGGGAACTGCGTTTCCAGCATAGCAGCATTTATACAAAGTATGTAAGGAGAATCACTTTCCTCAAGACACCAAGCAAAATAAGAATGAAAAATGTAAGAGGAACAAGTGTACAAAAGTACAAAGGAGGAGATTTGCCTTCTCTCACCTCTTCAGAGTGTACCAATTCTGGACAGTGTGATGAGGTTTGAGTGTTCAAATCCCCCCCAGGAAAGAGGGAATCTGAGCAGATATTTCCTGCATCCCAGACTCCTGTCATGAGGCTATGGGGAAAAGGGCAACCATTACCATTGTGTTAAATATGCCTTAAGTTTACCAATTCAACGAGTCATGGAAAGCAAACTACACAAGACAACTGTTGATATGTGTCTCTGTAAGTTCACTACAGAGTGAAGTAAAGCTGGACATTGTGAAAAAAATCAAAACACCCCAATAAACAACCCAAATTTGAATTAAAAAGTGTTAGTTCATTCAAGACACAGCTGCTGGACCTGACTGTTAAAGGTTCACCTAACTTCTGCTATCTCAGGCAAGTTTAGGAGCAAAACCTTCTGATATACAGACAGGTTGGGCTCTGTTCTGGGAAATTTTAAAGCTTTAGGTCCCCAACCCCAGCACAGCATGGTAAGAAGTCTCTGGGGTATCATTAGCTGCTTACATTAGCAGTGAAGGCTAAGAGTCAGCTCCTCTGAGCAGCTATCCAGGCTAAGGTTAATGTTCAAAAACATTATTAAAAAATGAGGAGTGGAGAGGAGAGGAGAGGAGAGGAGAGGAAGAAAAGCAAAGCAAAGAATTTTTTTGGTGACCTCTAGAAATGTCTGTATAAGTGGAGTGACTTACTGACCCAATAGATATTTAATGTAGACACAGCTTGCATTATATTCTCTGACAGTGGGATGAGTAAATGCCCGTCAATCAGCCAACCGACTGGTACAGCTCTGAACTTCCTTCCTGTCAATGTGCCAACATCAGTCATTCAACCTGGGCAGCTCCCTGGGCACAGCTGACAGCATCTTTCAACAGAAAATCAAGCCTGGAGCTTGGGTCTCTGTCCTTGCTTTGCAGCTAATTCTTTTTTTTCACTATGGAAATGGCTTACGTTCTGCTGTTAAGTCTGGTTTACTGCCATCCTAGGAGGATGTATGGAAAATTCCTATGAATCCCCTATGGAAATATATTACCAGTTTATTACAGCATTTCCTCACACACATTTTATTTTCTTAGGCCCTCAGGGGGAGAATTGCCTTACACTGTTCTCAGGAATTTAAAAACTCAGTTGGATCTGGTTGGATTGTGTTCCAGCACTAAGCTGATCATTCGATTGTCATTTAGTTACTGGAAGTGATACATGGTGTCTGTTTCCCTGCTAAAATTTGGTGACTAAAACTAATAAAAAGTAACATAATGATACTGACTGCAGATTTTTGGAACCCTTGATGAAAAATGTCAGACAATCTTCAAAGTTAAGAATAGTTAAGTATGCACTGAAAGAGCCAAATCCGGACACTTTTCAAGATAATGTGCTTAGGGCAAAGCACTGCACAAAAATCAAAATGATTGAAAACTGTTAAGGTAAATTATAATATCCCTCTTTTAATCATAGGAAAATTATATCCATCTTACATTTCAAAGACTACTCAGCAATGTAGGGTCACTGTAAAAGACTACTCAGAACTGTGGGCACAAAAAAATTTTGGAGAAACTCTGTTTCTGCGGGGCATATTTCACTGCATGTTGATTTTCATGACAGTTTCCACATTGAGAGAAAATAAATCATAGAGTTCTTGGGCAAGTAGTACCCTGCAACATCATGGGCCATTGTCTAGTCTATGTAGACTACCAGTTTAAGTAGGCTTTTTAGCCAGACTTTTTTCTGAATACATGCAAAATGGACCATGTCGCTCAGGGTAGGAATTAATCCTAACAGTAAAGCCAGCTGGCAAAACTCAACTCCCACTGGTCCAGAACACGTTACCAGAGATAATCTTGTAATTCTGATTCAGTTAAGTGCAATGAGTCCAGATTTATAAGGGTTAAATTTGGAGTACCAAGAAAAAAAGTAATTCAAATATTGGATTAATTTATGTGTATTTTGAGGGTCATCAAAAAATGAAAAATCTTGAATATTTCACATATTTGGTGGGCATCATTATTGTGTTTTTTAGTAGCTTGTGTCAGTATCACTTTCCGTGGTTGATAGGCATAGGGGTCAGCTGACAATATTCAGTCTATCAGTCTATATGTTGAACTTCATAACTTGTATGCAGACAAGAAAATGTCTTCAGCTAATTTGTTGGGTTTTTTTTACTTTCTGAAATGAAACAAAGGGCTTTATAAGGCAAATTGTCCAACAACCTTAAGATCAGGCAGTGCTGATAGGCTGCCAACTACAATATTTTCAGACTAGCATGCTTTGTTAATTCCCAGTAGACTTACTGAGAAGATAATTTCAGGGAGTCATTATATTCCACTATCTTTCCAAAGTGACACTGAAGGTTAATTAAATCTGCAAAAGAGGTTCATGGTTATGTCTCAGAGAATATGAATAATTATCATACTAGTTTGTTTTTCTTGATCTGCACCAAGTGAATAAAATGATCTTTTGCAAAAAATTATAAGGAAGATTATTTTTCTGGTGATGTAGCAGAATCATTTAATAGTATTTATGGAATGGATTAATTTGGCTTATAAAATTTGGGAAATTTTGAGATGCTAGACCTAAAATGTTTCATCATGTGTTTGTTGATCCACTGTCAGTATGAAATCTATTGGATATCTGTGAAATCTATTTCTGTAGATAATTTATGTGATGACTAAGAGTCACAGAATGGTGAACTAGGTTGCATATGTTTGCATTTATCATGCTCTAGTGTGCCTGGTGAGCCTTGACTAAAATAATGACCATTATCAATTTTCCACACAAAAGAAAGCATCCTTACCATTCTTTTTTGTTATTTTCCTTATTAAGCAAGAATTATCTGTTCTCTTAATAAAATGCTATTGGCTTCTAGAAGGAAAAAAAGGTAAAAGAAAAAGGTAAAGTAATAAAGACCACTGAAATGTATGTCTTTTTTTCCCAATATAAAAATATAATCCAATGTCTACTGAAGGCGGATTTTAAACCTAGCTAAGTTGTTTTTAAAATCTGTCCTTGGTCATAATGAAACAACAATGAGGAAGAAACTGGCTATGCCAGGCACTCAGGTGTTTTCTGGCTGTTCATTGTCATTTTACATCACTAAGGAAACAACAAGGTTGCAAATCTGAAAAACAGATGGGTACTGTGGACCTACCAATTTCAACAACTTCACAGTAAAGTCAAAGTGGATAATAAATGTCTAACCTGATAATTGTGGTTCATTTCAGAGGAAGCTTTTCTACCTCTGAAGAGTGCTTTAAACCCAATGTAATACCACCTGATGTCAGTGGAACTGAAGTGCATGCTTTAGTGCTAGGCTGAACTGAGTGCTAACTCAGTGGATAGCCTCAGACCTGTCCTCTGCCTGGGTACAGGCAGACTCTGTCTCACAAGTTCAACAAAAAATTTGCAGAACTGAGTTTCACTGTATTTTGAAGTTTGCATAGATTTCCAATGTTAAAAAAGTCAGCTAGAACCCAACTGCTTTTAAGACATTAAATTTCATGGTACTTCCGTGTTTTCCTCATCTACTTGTCTGACATCTAAGATGTGAAGATGAGAAAAGGAATAGATAACTCTCAGACTTGCAGTGCTAATTTGTATATGACAAGATAAAACTAGCTGGAAGGTACTTAGTAGCTATCAAGTCAAAGGGCTTTGCTTTATTTTGCAGAGAAAGTGGGAGACTATTTCAAAGGAGTTTCAAGTTAATAATCATCATTAGGGAACATTGTTCTCTAAAATTGCAGTAGAGAGAATACTGAAGAATATAGTAATTGTTCCTATTCATTGTATAAATGGACATTTTTACCTTCTGCTGGACTTCTAAGGTTTAGATCTTTCTCTCAGGTACATTATTATCAATTGACAAGTAATTCCTCTGCTATCAATAGTGTTTACACAGTGAATTGTGTAGTGTAATTCATCTTACATTTGGACTCTTGGCATCCACCAATAAAAAATACCATATTCAGAGCAACCAAGTAGAAATATTTGGCAATTTATTTATTTAAATCAGATTTTTAACAGGCAGTTTTCAATATAGTAAGATAAGACCATCCAGGTTTGTGTCATTTTTTGTTCCTTGAGTGCTTTAGGAATCTGCCCTCACCAGGAGGCATATTTTGAATATTCCAATGATGAATGTAATAAATGCTGAGAAGGGAACCCTTTAATCATGAAAGGAATTGATTTTGCTCAGTAAGTCCATTAAGATATTTCTCGTGTTCCCAGATGGTCTCTTGGAATAACTGGTCTTAATTACAGCCTTTTTAGAAATAATGACTGTGTGTCACTTTTCCAAGTACTCCGGCAGATTAATATGAGCTATTCTGGGGTATAGATAATTCACCTTTTGGATCTCAGAGAATCAAATTTTTTGCGGTATAGGTTTAAGAGACTCAAATCTGCAGCCTAAAAATTAAAGTTTAGTTTGAAACAGGCACTTATTATTAGTACAGGAGACTACAGAACCTCTTAGGGATAACGGTACATGCCTTCAGCAGCACACAAGCTTGTAGGATAGGAGACAAGAAATCTCCTGACATCAGTCAAAATTTTTTCTATGATCGCACTGGCCTTTCAGACTGGCATAAATGTCCCAATTCTGAAGAAATTTACAATTGCTCTTCATTTCAGATGGGTGAGCCCCACATATATTCACTGAAAATATTCAACTTCTTGTCTGCCATTTGTTTAACTATCTCTTCTTCTTTAGTCTCAATAAAAGTTTAACCTTACTAAAAGTATTCAGAAACTTGCCCGTTCTTACACAATCTCTGTTCTTGGTGTTTCTCCAGCATACGAGCTTCTTGGGAAGAAGCTCAGGTTTCCTCAGAACACAGTGAGCTTATGCATGTTTTCTGTTAACTCTGCTATGAACGAACACCCTCTTCCTTTTTCATTGCCTTTACCTAACCAGAATTTTAGTGTGCAGGATTTGAAGTGCTAGCTTGTAAAATTCACAGGCAGAAGTCATCTGCCTCCTTCCTTTTTTACAGTAAAAATCCACAATTGATTTGAGGCAATTTTGCTCTTTTAAGTGTTTTTATTGCTGACTGTGGGACGAAAGAGGAAACATATGAATTGCCTACTTGTGGTATCTCCAGAGGAAGGTAGTTTCTCCTTTTGTTGTCCTGTTTTTGCACATCACTGACTGCTCCTAAGTGAGCTATAAAATGATGATACGATTATGCACAGCAGTAATAGAACCTAGATGAAATGTTCCTCAAGGGCCTCTCTGTGTTAAAGGTAGGGCTTCCCACTGTTTGAAGCCCTGTGAATGGTCTGCTCCACTTTGGGCAGTTATTGTTAGAAAAGTTAGCTGAGATTCTGCTCTGGCTGAAAAATGCTGCGTAGGCACATCCACTGTAGGAGTGTGAGCCTGGACCTTCCTTTATAGTTGAAAACAGATTGGAAGAGGAAAGGAACATTTCTTCCTGTGGACCCACTCTGCCCTCCTGGCAGGAAGCTCTTTGCAGCTGCACTGCTGACCACCTGTGACAGCAGCACTCAATAGCTGGATATCCTGTTGTATGGCTCGGCTGCTCAGTCATCCAGGACTCCTACATGGAACGTAAATTGTGACTTTCCAGGGTTTTAAGCATGCCAGGATCAGGTATGGAAAAAAGGATGCTGGAACTCGCCAAGCACCGATTCTTTTTGGCACACTGCAAATAATGCATTTGGTTTTCAAGACATGCTCACGTGCATGGATGAGAGCATGTGTGTTGCAGCAAGAGAAAAGATATTTAATCTCATCTGTGGTTCCAGATCTTCAGCAAGCTATTAAGCAGCTAACATTTAGGGGAGACCAACTGAAATGAGCAAACATCAAAACTAGCCACAAAATTCCAACCTTCAGATATGAAATTCAAATTGGTTCAAACAAGAATGTCTGTGAAAAACCTCAGTTTTGGCTCTTCTTCACTCCTTTGTGCAGTGAAAGTAAAATTGGAGCATGTGATTTCCTCTCCCAGAAACATGAAGAAACAGAGGGAGAAGTGGATATTAAAGTCTGGAAAATCTAAGTATGAATCACAGTTTTAGATAATGTGAGATTTTTCTTTGGGGACTTTACACAGGTGAAGGCATTCCGTGTATCCCAGGGTCTAAACAATTTGCCTGAAAGGAAGATAAGGGAACGGATTTACTTCATGGTATTATACATTTGAGTGAATGTTTTACACTCATTCTCTTTGTAGCACCAAATCTTGCCTTGCAAGAGACAGGCTGTCTTGCTTGTTTCTGTTGTAGTCCTATATTTTTATATAGGTGAGTTAAATAAAACATAGGATTCCTGGGAGTTTAAAAGCTGAATGAATGGGCAGACTGTCACTTAGACTTAATTCCGTCTGGTAACTAAACCAGCATGGACTAGTAAAACACCACTGCACTAGAGACGCATTCACCTTTTCTACAGGTGGTTCCTTGGCACTGAATTTTAGTGAATCTTGCTAACTAATTTAGATGTTTCTGAAAGGATAGTGACATTTGTTTAAATGAACATCAAATCTAAGTTTAAATCTAGGAAAGAAATCTGTTTGTATGATCACCTGCAATGTCTATGTTTTGGGGTGTTTGCTTTACAACTTTAAACATACAAACTTAACTTCCTTAAATGTATTTATTGTTGCGCACGGATGAAACTGCAGCAAACGTACACATACAGTTTTTCCATCTTTCTGCCCATGTAAAATACTAGCTATGAGGTTATCTGGTGTCACTCAAGGTTGTCTTCAAGAACTTAACATAAGAAAAAAACTACATGGTTTTTTTCAGAACTAATAGCTCCAATAACATGGGCCACAACTCATAGTACAGGAATATATGAGATATCCCATTGTACCAGAGGTTTCCTTCAAGGCTGATGTAGCAGTTACAGGTGCTCAATTACAGATAAGTGTGTTTAGGTGTGAGAGAGAAGGGACCTATTTATTCAAGCAGAATGAAACAAAGCTCATATGTAGTAAATGTGTTCAGAGATAAAAGGACCCACTAAAAGTGTTGACTCAGTGTCTTCTGATAAGAGATTCAGAGAAGGGAGCACAGAAATTAGCTCTTTTTGGGGCCTACCTTTGTCAATATCTTAAGACTAGGTACATCCTTTTCAAATAATGAAAGGGCATTGAAGAAACTATGCTCACACTTTCTAAAAGGAAAAATCTCTAAGATTCACTGAACCAGACAAGTAGCTGAATCTGAAAGAAGAAGGAATAGTCTGAAAAATATCTGAAAAATTTGTCATCAAAACAAATCTGGAACCTAACTAATTTAGGAAATTTAACACTGAGTGGTCAGTGCTTTGTCTTATCCCTCTTTCATAAATCCCAAATTAACTAAAAGCAAACCAGTCCATCCTAATGGAACACCTTTAAATTAACTGGACTTAGGCAAGGGTTGCATTTGACCACACAAGTGACAGAAAAAAACAAAGGGCTAACAGATATCTCTAACACGATTTTATTAAAAAATTCAGATGAACTTTCATGGAAAATGTTGTGTGGTGATCTCAGAGTCCCACTTGGTCTGCTTCACTTTCTGCAGTAAAGTAGAACTAAGTCCTGTTTTAAGTAACAACTGTCTTCTCCTATAATATGAAAAATATTAATTTGTCTAATATATATTAAAAAAATACTATTAATCAAAAAAAAAATTGATGTCTAGATTTTTTCCAGATGAGCAAACATTGGACTGGGATTTCTCAGAATTGATGGTCTCCCCTTTTCATTTCATTGAGAATGCCTTTGTTTTTTTTTGCAGGAACTCATCTTTCTCTGTATGAGTATGTAAAAGGTCATATGTTTCCACAGCACTTCTGCCAAACACAGTCAAAAGAAAGGGTCTTTTGAATCATGACATGCTCACGTACACAAGCTCCGGTGGTTCAGAAGAATGCTTATTTTGTTGCTCCTTTTTTCTTATTTGCTGTTAAAGTAAAAATTATAATCTTAGTCTTGTTTATTCACTTGTCTTTTATTGAAAAAATTTATTTTCTTCTTTGAAGACCCCGAGGTTCTAAATCTGCCCTGGAATTATACGTGCAAACCCAGCTTTGCTGTGAACTTTACCTAGGTGTTAGTGCTGTTCCTTTTACAAGTCTTACAGCTGATAAGAATAATTGCCACCCTTATGTCTGATTACAGCACATACAAGAAAACAGGACACCAGTCCATGATGGTGACAAAGTACCCAGAGACAACCACAGATTAGAGATATCATTATTGTACACACACTGGTAAGTAGGAGCTACAATGCAACCCCTGGAGAATATGATGGTACTTTACTGTTTATTAATGCATTTACTACTATTATTATTTTGTATTACTTAGCTAATCATATGTCAAAATATCTCAGAAGTATCCTATTGGCTAGATTGAAGTCTTTTCCTTCATAGAAAGATAAACCAATGCTCTGAATTTCCTTTCAGTGCCACAGTAGCTCTCATTATCCTTTTTTTCCCCCCAAATCTGTTAGACAGCTGGAACACTTCCTTTTTTTTTCTTCCCCACATATTAGAGTTGATGAGGTCCAGGCACAAGGCTGTTTCAGCTTCGAAGAAACTTGGTTCTTAACTATCATAAAGCTTTTATTTCAAGCCAAATGTTCTGCAGAAAAACTCACAGGTTAAGAAAAAAAAATAGGTCAGATTTATTTCTTTGAGCCTGAATAAAATGCTGTGGTTGCAGTAGACACACACACCAAGATCAAATACATCTCATAAATATCATGTTTTTTCAAAATCCCTGCTCATGCATAAGAGCAGATTTCCCTTCTCAATAGTGACAAGTTCCAGCTATAAAAAATTCCTGCTAAGCAAAAGACCAGAGCGTTACTGCACAGTCTATTATGGCTCCCACGATTCCACCCCATGAATTTCAGCTAGGAAAAAATTGGATATCTATAGTATTATTGGATAGGCAGCCTGAGGTTAAGCTATAAGAAAGCAACACTGACTGCATGGCTTTTGGAGTGGAGCAAATGTTAACTTAAAATATTAATGCAAGACAAAACATGCTCATTGCATGAACGTGCAAGCAAAGCCTGGCAACAGTAGATCTCATGAAGTGATTCAGTACAAAGAGCAGGTCAGAAGTTATCCCTTTGTGGTGAAAGTGTGACTTTTTGTTTTATTTTCATGAAGTCTTCTCACCTAGTTCAAGTGTGCATCTTAAAAGTGCATTTTTAAGGAGGCCCTTGGAACCTAAGTAGTCACTTTTTTCCTTGCAATCTGGCACAAAAGCTCAAAGTAACCATAATAATATCAAATAGGATTGAAACTTGGCTATCCTGAAATGGACATTATTTAAGAGAATATACTTTAGAGCAGTATTAGCCTTTGTTTAATCTATACTAGAACTAGAACCTGTATAAATCCCCCTAGCATCATGAAATTCCTCCTTTCAGTAATGTGTAGTTGTATCAATGTCATTTTAAACATACATGGTTCCTCTATCTCCTTACATCTCTATTCAAGGACTGTTCACTCTGTCTATAAGCTTTTCGTTGCCTTTTCTCTAGAAACAATCTTAGGCCCCTATGACTCGGAAGAGACAGAAAATATATGCAGAATATAAAAATATGTATGCAAAAACATCAGCTTGAATTAGAATGCAGTTTTCTAGACTTTTTGTGGTATTGACGACATTATTAATAGGAAAAAATAGGTAGAGCTCTCCCACAGAGACTGGAAGAAAAGAGGAGGACAAAATCAAGACATATATTTCCTGAAAATTTTAAAGGTTTCAAAATTCATTTTCATTCCTGAATGGAATGACAAGGACTCATGCCCATATTTACAAAGGGAAAAAAAAAAAAAAACACATGATAAAAGGCAAGAAGTAAGAGTGTTGATAAAGACAAACATCTGGTCCTGCTGTGACTGGAGCAATCATCTTAATCATCTGATTGCCAGTTATTAATTCTTCAAATGAAATTCTTTTACTTCGCTGGAATGGTCTATCATTTGTTTTCATACGGCACAGCACAGCTCTAGTACCTGAACTGTCCGATTCTAAAAGACACCAATAAATAAATAAATAAATTACACTAGTAGACCTCGTAAAAACATTTGCATTAGTAACATCAAGGGAATGAAATGGTAATACGGGACAGGAATATGTTGAATCTTCAGGATGTCTGGGCCTTGAAGAGTTAAATTGACTCTAGTGGTTGTTTAGTCAAGGCAGACTAGAGAGCATTGAACCTAAGAACTCTAGTCTTCTCCTGCTTCTGCATTTTAAATAATCTCTCTAGTTCAGCACATTTTCCTTTAGGCCATGTCTGTATGTCTGTATGGAGGTTCAAACACCCCCACAAGGTCTGTGGCAGTGGGTTTGTTTTGCGCATGGTGCCAATTTCAATGAATCTCTTAAGGGCAAAACCTATTTTCATTGGTATTGCCACATGGTGCCAGAAAATCACAGAAGAGTCCTCTTATATCAGTCTTCCTGGTTTCTTGGTTTACAAAGTATTCACCTACCTTTTCCAAGCATGGTCAGGGAGTAAGATACAGAATATTTTATGCCAGATCTGCTAAAACTGGACTGGAAACTCTCTTTGAGCTCAGAAGCTTAAGCGATACTTGGTAGGTAATGAGGGTTTAAGATAGATGGGAAAAATAGAAAAGCAAGAGTTTTCTTTTCCTGTTCTTCCTTGTAAACAGGCTTGAATAAATATCAATTCCTTCCAGGCCTAAAAATGTCTCTGATTTTAGATTTTCTGGCTGTTTAATTTCAGAGAGAAGGGCTCCCAAATTCAACACACTATGGGAGCTTCTCATCATTTTACAAACCAAATAATAATTGTTAAACCTTACAAAAGAGCAACAAATTTGGCTGAAGCTGTGTGTCAAAATCTAAATATACCTGTTATGAGACTGCACATTTGCTGAGGAAAGCCAGCAGTGATAGCTCTAGCCTATTTAATATCTCTGACATGCAGTTATGAGACTCATCCAATACAAAAATCAATAATTTATACAAGAAATCCGGCATGTGTCTCTCTTAACTACCAAATAATAGATGAAAACTGACAGATAAAAGCTCAACTTCAACAACATCTCAGAGAAAGATACTGTGTACATGCACGGCATCAGCTAAATTTGTTCTGAGTATGTACTATGTGATGACTGGAGCTGGAAATAAAACACAGCTGAGAGAAAAAAATAAAATCTTTAGCTTTGAGTAGCAATAAATTGGCTTAGCTGTACTCCACATAATGGACAAGAAAGTCACAGGACATTTAAGAGGTAGCCCTGATTCACTCTTTCAACTTCATTAATATCACAGTGGAAACCTACAGGGGATGTTACCAAAAAAAAATGTCTAGACCACTCTGCAGTCAGATATGTAAGATTCATGGGGATACAGAGCAAGCTAGCAAAGTAAGCAGGGGCCTGTTTCTCGCTGTCTAGTATAAAAGGCACTCTTCTGGGACTGCATCCTGGTCCCTGTTCCCATGGATTTTTCATTAAGCAGTCATTGGATAAAATGCATAAGCAACACTCTCTCATTGCAGAGAGATTGGACTAGATGACTTTTAAAATTCCCCTTCCAACTCAACCTATTCCATGATACCGCAAAATAGATGCTGAAGTATGCAGTCAGAATGCGGGATGAACCTGGAGTACATGCACCTACCAGGATCCCAAAACAACCTGTACTAGCCTTGCCCCATTTTGCCCTTTAGGTGTTGCTTCTGGGAGTCATCCCTCTTAGATCCTGCAAATGGTGCTGTGTGGTTTTTTAATGATCCTGTTCAAACCCAGGCATCTGACCTGAAACTGAAGCTGTAAAATCAACAATCTGTCTGGTCTACTCTTAAGGGGCCTGAGTAGCCAGGTAATGTTTTTAATAATTCCCTTTCTTGGAATTAGAAAAGAAATTTTCCCTAAAGTGAGATTTGTCCCACTTCCTTAGGAGACCAGAAACCCACAGAAAGTGGTCTTTTGTATGAAGCAAAGGAAGACACAATACATTTCAGAAACTTGTTTTACTTCACACTCTTCAATGGAACTTCTTAATTCCAAACCCAAAAGGCAAGTTCTCAAATGCTTGAGGTATGTTATCTTATGAGACTTTTTCTCTGAGTCTCCTGAATTTGATATACTGTTTAGATCATGTTGGCATCATGTTTTCAGACAGCTCATGTTTTGTTTCAGAAGCTCATTTTTAGCAGACAAAGCAGCAAACAATAAGCTTCTCTGTCAGGGCTCTCCTAGCTCTCTGCCTGTGGTCAGTGCAAAGAGTTCCCCACATCTCCCAACTCCCTGTCTTCTGACTTCTCCATTTCACCACGTACAAAGCAAAATATGTCCTTGCTCTGATGCACAAGTTTTTTTTCCACAAATAATGAACACCAATTCACTATTTATGCTGTCTTTTTTCCACAAATAATGAACACCAATTCACTATTTATGCTATTTTCTTAGAGAAGATACAATTTTGATTTGTTTTTTTTAATCAGACTACTTCTGTATATTTTACCTCTGTATACCCCTATTCTTCAGTCTTCTTTATTTCCCTGGAATTGATCTGAATTCCTTGGAACATGATCACCTAGAGCAATTGAAGAGAATGCTTGTACATCTCTTGAGCCTAGACCAGGCTTTATCAGTAAGCAGTGGTGCTGATACTCATCTTGCTTCTAGATGAGGGCTAGAAACCCACAAAAGTGGAGTGGGCTCTCTAGCACTTGATATTTGCCAGTAAGTGGGTATATTTCATGGCCACTTGTGATCATCTGCCTTGGAAATTATCACTGCCCTAGCTGAAATTCAGCCTAAAGCAAAGAGGAAGCTTCTTTACTTGGTATAGAGGTAATTTTTTCTTTAAATGTTGAAAATTCATAATGTACAAAAAGTTCTGTGAAACCAGAGCCTGAATTCTACAGTTGTGTGCTACTATACTTTAATTCACCAAAAAGGTTGTCAAACATTGGAACAGATTGCCCAGGGAAGTGATGGAGCCATCATCCCTGGAGGTATTTAAATACATGCACATGCGGTTCTTAGGGACATGGTTTAGTGTTGGACTTGGCAGTCTCGGGTTAATGGTTGGACTCAATGATCACTGAGGTGTTTTCCAAACTGTTTGATTCTATGGTTCTAATAAGAATCTGTAGTTTATTACAACACACTAGAAAATGTAGGCAACTCCATTAGACCTACCAAAACTATTCTACTTGTAGCAAAATCCCAAATAATGAAATTCATGCACGCTGTGTGTGGCAACAAGGTGCTGGAATCTAGCGTGAACGTTGTATTTAATTTTCTCATAATTTTCAGATCCTACTTCTTGTGCTGTTCAAGGCATTTAAAATTAATCCAGACAGAATATTTTTATTGTGAGAGCAGACCAATTGTATAGACCAGCTTCTTCTTTATGAGGCTTTTGAGGCAAATGGAAAAAAAATAGTTATCTACTTGAAAAAAAAAAATAAAAACAAGATAAAAATTAAGCTTAACTGTTCACACTTAACTTCAGAAAGAAATTCAGCCCATGATTAGAAAATAAAAGACTATTTAACACACAAAACCTTCTGTTGGAAAACAGATCACTTGTCTGGATTTAGGAATGCAACCTTAGGAATCCTACCTTTTATAATGTTTGCTGGTGTGTTTTGCAGAGCAGTCCATCAGTGATTTTTTTCTGTGAGTAATGAGTTCATCTGTTCATAGCCTTTATATAAACATGTGAGTTTGGAAATAAACAAATGCTATTCACTTAAAGAATACACATCAAAATAAGTATCTTTTTTTATATCAGCCATATCTCTTCTGTTGTATGGAAGTAAAATTAACGTATTTAACTGAACTATATTTTAAGATTTACAAAGAACTGTGTTGAGACAATAATTATAGGAGTAATAGTGTCTCTGAGACCACAGTTTAATTGTTTCAAGCCTTTCAAACATAGGGGGAACCACCAGGAAACACATTTTTATTTACCTTTGCTTCAAAGAGGATGAACAGATGAACTGTGTTACCCCAGAGGTAAAATACTAACAATATTTCCCAGTGGTTTACTCTGCTTTGTAGACTTTAATCCAATGAGCTGACAATAAATTAAAGACCTCTGAAAGTTACACAAGGTATTCTACCTGCTGAATTAAATGTGATTTAAAACTGCTTGTATTAAGGCACCTAATCTTGAGAAAGAAAGCCCTTTTATTGAGTGTGAAATATATTTAAGTAATAATATTTTAAATTTGGTAAACTGTTGCTGTTAGATTCACAGAGATAGAAGTAAATTCAATTTAGCTAACATTTTTAAAACACCTCTTTTACCTGCTTTCAGGTGTAGATGCCAATAGTGTTGTCAGAGACCTTAGAGGTTTGCACTCCATGGCAGAAAGGGCAGACCCTGAGTAAGGACTGTCCATACATTCCTCTTCTTTTCTTCCTCTTCTGTGGTTTCCTATCATCATTTTTGCTGCATTTTCAGCATTGCAGACATAAATTCAGTGAAATTTCATGAGCCAAAAAGAGGTTTTTTCCTTTTTAACTTATTCTTAATACTTACTATAGCACTATGGGAAACAGAATTGAGGAGCAGAGAGTCCTTAAGACCACGTTGGCACTAAAATGCTTCACATCGTGGGACGAGAGCTCAGAAGTGTAGTTCCATGTAGAATTTTATCTAGCAACAAACTCATCTGAAGAAGATATCGTTCCCCTGAACTTATGTCTAGTTCTAACTTTTGCCTTAATGTTTTTATGCTGATTTAGCGTCCTTTCTCTTTTTTTTGTTATACTCCTCTTGAAGTATGCTCTTGACATGACAAAGAAGGTAGAAAATTGGATAAGTAGTCTGAAAATGACATGTAGCTGGACAGATAGGGAGCATTTCACTCCATATAGGTACTAAGGAGCACACAGCACTCTCCTCCTCTCACAACCCTCTTCCCAGTTCCTGGGCTTTGACATTGGTGGTGTCACACAATGAGTCACTTACCGCAATGGAGAGAAAATCCAATCCTCTTCATGAATTCCCTACCTATCTGTCCTGTCTACTCTATAGGAGTTTGGCCACATATATTGGCATGACACCTGAATTTTCAGAGAAGCATTTCCAATAACAGCTCGTGTACTGTACAACCAGCCTTTGGGCAGTAAAGTTACTGGTAAATTTTATCATAATTTTTTTTTTCTGTGAATTTAACTTGAATGTAGTTCACTCAGGTAATTTGCAAACAGACTGTTGAAATTATTTGCTTTAAATAAGATTTAAAGATTATTCTACTTTTTAAACAGAGTTGTTTTAACAAAGTCCATCTAAGTGAAAGAAAACTAAACCAAACCACAAAAAAAAAAAAAAATGCGGTTGTAGATAAATTGTACAGGGACTAAGACCTCATACTCTTAAAGTTAGATGTGTCAAAAAAGAATTTATCCACCAAATGCCTTATATAGCTGTTATTTAACAGCTAGTTATTTAACAGACCTGTGATTTTTTTTTAATTTAAATTGAATTTTTAGAACACCAGAATTTTTTTCACCAGAAAAATTTTCATTGCTTCTGAAGTATTTTTTTCTTGAAAGGACAAGAGATCATCTTTAATGAAGAACTGGAGTGGAAAAGTGGGGTGGAAAAGTTGAGGGTTTTTTTAATCCCTTTACTTTATTGGGGAAAAAAAGTGGTTTCCTGTCCAGCTAGGTCTTCTGTGATAACTTCTAAATATACTTCATTTTGTTGCATGTAGCTGCCTGAGAAAGTTTTGCTTTCAAAACTTCTATAAAAGATGAGAAATATAAAAAATGTATTATCAGTCAGTACAGCCAATCTCTCTCTTCCAAAGAAATAGAGATATCACACTGTCTTTAGTAATTGGCTGTAAAAGTGGCACCTTCTAATTTAAGAGGCCTATCCTTTGCATATAATAAAACTGCGTATTAAAAATTGTATCTGGTTGGGATTATTAGCTGACAGAAACAAATTTACTGCCTTGTTAAAACCTTTTATCACAGCAGAAAGAATTTAACAGAGCTGGAGTCTTTTCCATCTTGTATGGCAACAACTGGCTCATTTACAAATTTTGAGCAATTACGTGCTGAGAAAGTCCACTTAAGACAACTGCATTTACTTTACTGTTAGAGAGATGAAGTGGTTTGGGTTTGGGGCTTTTTTCTTCCAATTCTAAGTGGATAATTAAGCATTAGAAAACATGAATTCAACCTCACTTTCAGGTTCTCAAATCTGAGTTTGCAGCACTAGCAATTTCTACATTAACTTGCAGTTTGTCCCATTTGAGCGAAAATGATCACAGACAGGTCTGCATTATAAAATGTTGCCAGTATAAATTTTTCACTTGCATTTCGGAACAAAATTACACTGCAAAACACTTTTTTTTTAGAAAAAATTTGCACCGGAAATACAGTTTATTTCATAATATGACTGAGGTAATTTAGGAAAATGTCTTAACACTGCTATCAAAAAACAAGCCCTTTGCAGTATTTTGCCGAGTAGAACTTTGCAGAAAATCTACAGTGATATAGATAAGACGCAAGAACTTACCAAAGGCAGGTCTTTCATGGGTGGTTCATATAGATTTGTGGTACTACGCTGTGGTTTAACCCCAGCCAGCAACCAAGCTCCACAGCCATTCACTCACTCACTCACTCACTCACTCACTCACTCACTCACTCACTCTCATCCTCACCAGCAGGATTGAGGGGAGAATCAGAATGGTAAAATGTGGAAAACTTGTGGGTTGAGATAAAGACACTTTAACAGGGAAAGCAAAAGCTGTGGAGAAAGCAAAGCAAAGCAAAGCAAAACAAGGAATTAAGTTACTGCTTCCCATGGACAGGCAGGTGTTCAGCCATCTCCATGAGAGCAGGTTCCTGTTACACGTAGCAATGGCTTGAGAAGGCAAAATCCATGGCTCCAAATTATCCCCCACTTCTTCCTTCTTCCTCTCACTTTATATACTGAGCATGATGTCTCATGGTCTGGAATATCCCTGTGGTTGGTTGGGATCACCTGTCCTTGCTGTGTCTCTTCCCAGCCTCCAGTGCATCCCCAGCCTTCCTGCCAGCATGGCAGTACGAAAAGCAGCAAAGGCCTTGGCTCTGTGTAAGCCCTGCTCAGCAATAACAGAAACATCTCTGTATTATCTGTACTGTGCTCAGCACAAATCCAAAACACAGCCTCATACTAACAAATGTGAAGAAAATAAACCCCACCCCAGCTAAAACAAGTAGTTAATATAAAGGCAAACTTTTTTCTTTGGACAGTGAAGAAAAGTTAGATGGTGTGTCATATGCAGCCCAAGAAAAATGAGTCAGTAGAAGACTTGCTTATAAGTCTGAAGACCTCGTGGGTGCAGACTGTGAAAACAATGGTTCAAACCTTGGTCTTGTTCAACCTTTTGGTCTTGTCGAAGCTGGGGTACATGTATTCTCTGGCTTCCTCCAGTCACTTCCAGTCTTCAACTAACAAAAAAATGAAAAGCCACTGACTCTAAGCAAGCCAACAAAACATGGAGGTAATCCCAGCTTACTCTGGATGTTAACCTCTATCAACTGATAGACCCTTCCCTCCCTTTCTGCAGCCAGAAAGGTTCTTTTCTCTGTCTACCAGTGAATAAACTCAGCACAGCTGTGCCAGCCATGCTCCAGTGCACATCTCTGCAGTGAGGGCCAGGCAGCTGTGGCCTCTCCCTGATGAAGCCTGGCCATTTGGCTGGGAGCTTTGGAAGGAGTTACATACATCACATCAGAAAAAAAAATGCCAGGCACATGTGATGGTTGGGAAAATCAGTCTGGAAAGAGAATTAAGAGTACACAACCTAACAATGATTCCTTTAATATGCTGTGGATTGGTAATACTTTTGAACAAAGTAGAAGAGAATAGCCTAGAGTACCTGCAGAGGGGGAGGAGGAGGAGACCATGCCCTTATTGTCTTTTAACAAAAACAATTCTGAAGTGTACCTTAGCAAAACTCATAGCTTGAAATCTTTTTTCTTTCCAGTTCAGGCCTGATGAGCAGCATGTTTCCCTAGTTTTGCCCTGTCCTTAATTGCTTGTAGACCAAAGACTTTTGTGCTGAGCACAGTCTACTACTGAAAGGAGAAAAAATTGTTGAATGTTTGAAAAGCTGATTGGCATGGAACTTTTTTCCCCTGATCTTTTAAATGCTTTCACCAGTGCTTCCTTATAATCCTAGACAATACCACTGACCCTTTTACAAATCATTGTACAAACTGAAGACTGAAATTTTATACACAGTTAAAGTCAAGCTTTTTGGCCAGGTTTTGACAGCTGTTATTCTAAAACAATGTTTTGGCTCTGATCAGAAACATGACTTTATTTCCTTTTGGGTTTCTACCAGGAACCATATGACTCTGTTTGATAGATGTGGAGAAGGGGTGGGAGCAAGAGAGCAAGAAGCTCTTTCAGCTGCTCTCCCAGTAGACTTCAGACTGCAAAATGAAATGACGAAGGAATCTCATTTATCCAGGGCATTGGGTGTGTGGTAGGTGGTCCCTGAACCACTGTTTGAAGAGAGGTGAAAGTCATATTTATGTTGCATATTCATTTTCAAAGGTCGGGTCCTGAACTGTAGGATCAGTTCATGAGACAACACTTTGATTTTCTACTCTTTTCTGTGAACAATTAAAATTTACTCATGCACAGGTTGGTATTTAGATTGCTTAAAGAGGCAGAAGTCAAACTACCAGTAGATCCAAGAGAGCTCTGGGTGGAACCAAGGCAGGTGGGAGTAACACATGCTCTCACCAGCACACTGCAATTACTTGCTCAAGTACCTAACATTCCTTAGCAGGGCTTCAGCTTGGCTTTTGACCATAGGCAATTGCTGTGGTTGCTTTTGCCAAAACCTATTCTGGTTAGAGATCATATCATTGTAAGAGGTGGTCTGAGCCTATCTGTGCTGGGCAGCCTGAGCTGTCACTGCCTGAGTCTGTAACCCCACAGTGTCTGAAAGGTGACATGAGCTGAGAGGGACTCTGAAATCCTGCCAGGTTTCACTGGAAAACCATTACTGGCTGCAGGAGGTGGTAGCTTAGGAGTATAGAAATATTTCTGTGGGGATTAAAATAGGGTGTTTAGGTACTAGTCTTGGTTGGGATTTCCAGAAATGGAGCATAATGCCTATTATAGTATTACCTGATCTAAACCACACAAGTTTGAAATTCCCTTTTAAAGGTCACTTTTAAATATTGAGCAAAAAGCTTTAAGTGGAAGCTTTCAGATGAACTCTTATCTAACTCCACCAAGCCTTGTGTATGTTGTCACACACTTTGTGCTAGTAACCAGCCTAGCTAGCTGAATTATGTCCATCTCGCCCAAATACTGCAGAGGGGAATATGGCCACAGCAGCATTAATTCAGGTATTCTCCACTGTCCTTTCAGCAAAATATATCTGTCCTGAAATTCTCCACATCTAGAATGAACAAGTAAATTCTGGATGTAGGAACTGGAATGTATGTAAACATAGATTCTTAGAAAATGGAAAAAGGAAATAAACCCTTTGTTTCTCTGCAGTAGGATGTCAGCAAGAAAAGGCAAATTGTCTAGTCGATAAAATAATAGGAGACCATGACTCTGGTTGAAAACTATAGGTAAGCTCCAAAATGTGGAAAAAAAGTACTTGAATAGCTTTTCATTTGACTTGGAAAGGCTATGGGTTAGGGTAAATGTCTGAAACTTAGGATGGGTTTGCTTTTCCTGTATATATTCCACCAAGTCAGTTCTGATTATTTCATTCACTGTAAACATTTTTTTCACCGACATTTTAAGGAACAAAACCAAATATTGAGGTATTAAGTTTCAGATTCCTGCTGTAATTTTTCGTTCTGCTCCCATTTTTTGTGACTCTTAGGGCACAGAAGACAAAATCTCTGCAAAGAAGACAGGAGTCATTCAACCTTTTATACAATCGCGGACTGGTTTGGAAGGGACCTTAGAGATCATCTGGTTCAAACACCCCTGCCATGGGCAGGAACACCTTTCGCTAATCCAGTCTGCCATTTATGTATTCAGCATGTGGGAAACAGGCTGTTACTGTCACAGATCTATGACTTGTCTCTATATTTACTTTAGGGAACACTTTTTACCATGGGAAAAAGCTAACAAACAGGTAAACAAACATGCAGATAAACAACCACAAAAAACCATATTGACTGGGCTTTTAATAATGTATTGCTTTCTTTATAAATTTGAAAGGAAAAACACAACTTAAAGGTAAGATACAGTTGTATTTTCTTGCCTAGTAAACTTGTCTGACAACATTGCTCGAAAAGAGGCCTTAAGTGGACTCCAGGATAAAGTCTAGTACTCCTGAAAAGCGACTGACAATTATGATGGCATTCTTGACGTTTATCAAATTTTCCTTGTTTTTCATATGGGTATACTCTCTATTCTGTGCATGTGAGAACATTAGCAAACTACATTGACAAGAGATCTGAGTGACAGTGGCTGGAGTGGGCCCTCAAGGACTCATAGGTCCATGGGCCAGCAACCAGATAGGCTGGGTACTTAAGGTTAGTTGTAAAGAGACAAATATTTTTTGTTTATATATTCCATTATTGCAAGTTTCTGTCCTCTCCTGGAAGGAGAGAAGGAGCAGAATGGGATCATCTGAGCCCTTCACAGGCACTGGTACCAGCAGCACGATCTGACTGCAGTGGATCCACGAGGATAGGCGTGTCTGTACTCTGTATGTACGTGTGTGTGTGTGCTCCTACTGGGAACACTTGCCCAGCCAGATGGATGGCTGGGACCAGGGAAGGGACTTGTAGCATCCTTACCTCTGTGGGGCCAGAGCAGGGGAGATCAGCTGGGACCTCGACCCTTCCAGGTTCAGCCATCTGAAACCAGTGAAAAAGATTCAAGCTCTAGGCAATCTGCTCCAGATCTTTAATGTCTCTAATCTTAGAGCGTTTTCTTGACATCTATCTACAATTTAATATTACTGTTTCCTGTCCAACAGCTATAGACTTTAATATCGATAATTTCATCTCTACATTTTTCTTCTCTGCTGGAGAACATCAAGAGGTGGCAGACCACATTTGGAGACCAATGCAATTTAAGCAAGCATACAAAGACTGCTGTGGTTAACTGGAAAAATGCATAGTGCTCTCCAGAGTGCTGTTGCCAGCTTGGTGATATTTAATGTTTCCCAATGCAGTTTCATCTTCATATTCTGTATATTTAATACACTTGGCCCATGTTATATCATTTATTACTTAATACATCGAGCAGGCCTGGCCTGCAGCCCAAGGAAAACCTTAGTGAACTCCACCTGTCACATCCCTCCATCCTCGGAACCAGTCAATCCCAGATACTCTTTGGGTACACTTATCCAGCAAGATTGTATCCAACAGTAGTTTCACCAAGACCATAGCTCCCTGCTGTGGCTATGAGAATGTCACCTGAGAGAGTATCAAAAACCCCATTAAAGTCAGGATGTATGATACTACTGCTTCTCTGCTGCTCTGTCCAGTTATCATGCCATGGAACAGAATTAGGTTAGTTTGACAAAATCTATTCTTGGCAAATCTGTGTTGGCTGCTACACAACTCCTTTTGTTATGCTAAGAGCTGTTGCACTGAGGGTGACCCTAAGTCAGGGAGATACTTCATGAGCCAGTCATCCAAACGGGGCTGGGAGGAAGTACTTGGTGATTCAATCTGCATCTTGACAAGCACTTTCAGACACTCTGTAAAAAACCCCTGGCATAATATACAACTCACTCCGTAACTGAATCATTAATATAATAGTTCAAGCATTTTGCAACTTCAGGGCAATAGGACTTTGGTTAAGAGGAAGACATAACCTGTATGAAAATGAAGATACATAGTACATTTGGATTGCTACTAAATGAATCTAAAGAATCCCATTTAAGAGGATAACTGCCCCAATGGCACCAGCAGCTGTTGAAGACTAGTATGTTAGATATATTTGGTTTAAATAAGCTTTCTGGAAACACCCTCACTAATTGTGGTTTTTAATTCAATATATTCCAGTTAAGAATTTTTTTATTAAAAGTTTTGATAGTACCTCTTAATTTCTCTTCTATTGTTATAATTTTAAATTCCCTCACAGTAAATGTGCATTGCAATTTTGTAAAATGATTCTAGCGTGCACCTTGTTCAAAGCATGTAACATAAATTACAGTTCGACTTCAATGCTATAGACAAAGAAGGTTTCTGTAATTTATTTGCTGAATGAGGCCTTAGAAATGGGTTTGTTTCTTCCTTCCAGCACCAACTTCCTCTTGTAATTAATGCAAATAAACTGGCAGGGCCTCATGTTACTGTGATTTGCTATATTCAGAATGTTTCATGTTAATGAAAGGTTGTACCAAGATGTGACAGAGAAAAGACATCTCTGTTTGCAAAAATATTTTTTCTGGAATAGACTGAGGTGTGTACTTCTGCAGAATTATGATTTTATTCACTTGTCCTCTAGTTTTCAATCATTTCCCCTTAGATTCAGAATTACTCTGGGTGTGACTTAACACCATTTTTAGGCTCATAATCATTTCAGATCATTTTTCAAAAATAAAAATAGATTATTTATGCAGGTGGTTTTCTAGGAGACCATCAATCCAGCTAACTCCAGAATCCTAACTTAAGCTGAGCTTCATTGATATCTTCCATGTCTGCCCCAGGAAAAGTAGGGACTGCAGCTGCATTAGTGTAACCGTCTTTGTTGAAAAACAAATCAAACCACACCTAATTTATTGTTCCATGTGTACTGGAAAGGTGACAGGCACGGAGACATGTGCTTTTGACCAGGGTTAGATCAGCATATCCTCAAACTTCTGTGTTCATAAGATGAACGGATGTGGCCCTGATATCTTCCTATATCTAAAGAAGGTACCACAAAAGACAGAGCCAAGGATGTGCAGAAGGATGTTATTTTTCTTTCTCAAAAGAGCATGCAAGAAGTGTGGTTGACTGGCTCGATGTGGACTTGGTTTTTGGAGGTGGTAACTTCGTTTTTGTGAATGGTTTTGAGGTTTCTCAGGCTTGGTTGTCATTACTCTCCTTCTCCAGGTTTTTTCAGCAGGGCTGTGGTACAGCACAACCACTGACAGCCATTGTCCCAGATTCACCCAGCACAGAGGATGTACTGAAGAGTTGTTCCATTTGGCTCAAGTTCAGAGGCACATGTACTGGCACCAAAATAAAGAAATCCACAGGCAAAATCATTCCTGCAACTTGATCACTATCCAATGTGAAAAGAAAAAATAGGAAGAGGGAATGGAGAAATGTTGTTTAAGCCTCTCTCATAACAAGCCAGTAACAACTATATGTCTTAGAAGCTGCAGTCTTGTGATATCTTTATATAACTGAAACTATAGCTTGGAATAATAATACTTTAAATGTTCAACAACAAAAAAAAAAATCTGTGTCTATATACTTTCTCTATGAGAAACAATAGAAATATTTTATAAAGAAATCCCAAAAGTCTAAATTAATTATAAATTTTGAAACTCCCCAAGTCACCACTTTCCATATTATCCTGGAAGACAGTACTAAAAGAATGGGCATATTAAAGGTTGACTAAGTGATTTCAGGGGAATACATACTAATTTTTTTTTTTTTGCTTAATTTGTAAAAAAAATGACTGTTTATTCATTTTCAGTGGCAAACATCTTTCACAAGTTGAGATTTCACTGTGAAAGCAGAAACCTTTTCCCTGAATAACTCAATTTTCTAGCTGTGAAGCTAAGGTTTTCATAATTAAGAGAGTGGTATTAGAGTTGTGAGACAGGGAAATAATAATAAAAAAAATCATATGTGAATATGTTCAATGGACATATTGGAAATTTTCCTTTTGCACAGGTTCATTGTAAAAAAGTGTTTGCCAGATCTAAAAGCACTCAAAGGCTTGAAAAAGTGTTGAAAGATGCAGAGGAGCAGAGGTCATGAAGGATATACAGCCTGAAGAATTTTTCAGAATATTACAAGACTTAGATATGTTTAAGTTTGAGAAAACTAGAAATTGTAATTTATCTGATGAACAGTTTATTGTGAAATACTTTTGTACTTGATACACATTTCCAGATCTCATCATCTGCTAATACTTCAACTATTTGTCTTTCTTCTTTTTATTGTTTGCCTCTCTAAGTCAACTCAACATGTTGTTTATAATTGCTGAAAGTCTCTCTATTAGACATACACTACATCCTGCCCAAATCTGCTTTTATCTTTTATACAAAATAAAGCTGCTCTTGTTACAACCATTAATGGCTGTTAGCCAATCTCAGAATCAGTACTTCTGCTGCATCTTCTTTGACCAGCTTCTCTGTTTATGCTCCCTTCTGATTCATTTCTCTGTAACCTCATCACAAAACCAAGTACAATTATTTTCTTACTGACTCCCAGATTTGTATTCTAGACTGATCTTCTCTGTAGACCAAGAGTCACTCAAGGAGATAGTTAAAGTACTTTCATCATCTCCCTCCCCACACCGTCTTTGACAATATTTACACTGCTTATTTTTTCTGATCCATATCTCTGTAGTCCCCTCTAACTCAGACCCTTCTGTAGGCCTCTCTGCCTAGGCTTTGCCCAAATATTAGTTTCTGTCAGATAAATATGCTTAAGAACATTCCTATCTAAACTAAATTAAACTAAAGCATGCAACTAAAGAATGAAACTCCTTCAAATTCAAACCATCTTGCATCTTTTCTTCTTCTCCCTGATGCGTATTATCATGTCAGATCCATTCTGAATGCTGCAATAAAGACATTTTCTGCTATGATCATGTCACGTCTCTGTGCATTCCTCTGCTTGCTTACCATTCTTCCTTATCAAACTCAATCTGCTTGTCTTCCTTGTAGAAATCTCTGCCAGCATCTCCACTGAAACCTTATTTTTCATTTAAGACTCTGGGTGCAGATTCTATCTCTCTCTAGTCCTTCCAAAGAAGCTGTTGCTCGGAGACTGGCTGGGCATCAGTCTGCTAGTGGGAGGTGTTGAATGCTTGCCTTTGCATCACTTGGGTTTTTTCCTCAGTTGCTCCTTCATGTATTCAAGTGTCTTTATCTTGACCCTTGAGATTTCTCACTTTTCCTCTTTCAATTCTCTCCTGCATCCCACTATGCGGGGCGGGGGGGAGCAAGTGACTGATGGGTGCTTAGTTGCTGGCCAGGGTCAACACATCACACGTAAAAAAAGTTTGACTTTTTTTTTAAAAATTCTCCTGATATGACACTACTGGGAATCCTGCAACTTCCACCATTTGATTACAGTTGTGTAATTCCCTCTGTAGGAAAATCTGACATAATTTGAACGAGCTTTTAGTGAAAGCTTTAGTATAGCAAACCAGGTCATGAAAAGCTTTTCTCATCCTTACTTTCAATCTCTTACTACAGTTTCACATTTCAATCCTTGCTAAGTCAGACTCTGAGAATGAACCAGTGCCCTCTTTGGAGTGCACTGGTGAGTAGGGGATCGCCCTGTTTCATTGCTTTTTTCTTTTTTTTTTTTCCCGTTTGAGAATTTCTTTTGCTGGTAGAAATAAAGATTATATAGAAAATAAATGTTGCAAATCATAGTGTTCTTTTCCCACCTTCATCACATGAATGTTAATGCCATAGAAGCACTAAAGAAGATACTTCCAAAAGTAGGCACATTTGCAAAACTTTAAATTAAGATGAAAAATCTCTTGCTATTTGAGCAAGTTTAAGCACATTCAGTTTCATCATGGGTGACTGTTTATCCTGCATTCGTATTTTTCAAGGTTAAGAGATCTGCTTGCCATTAAAAGCAGAAAAAATATAGGAACAAGAGAATAAGGAAATAACTGGCAGCATGTTGCTGTCTGGACTATCAAGCTGGTTAACCCCCTGAAGGTTTCAACTTGTATTTTCTATACACTGTTATCAAGACAAAAATCAGAGTGAAAATGAACTGAGCTTGACCCAATCAGTAAGATAATGTTTCACCACTTGCAAAGCAAACAATTTCTGGCAGGTGGCAGGTACCAGAGAATCAGTATTAAACCTTTTGGCAAACTGAGCTTGTGAAGTGATTGCCAGACAGATGCCTGGAGTAGATCTTCAAGAGACAAAGCATACTAAAATGAAAATTAAATAGCAAAAATAAATACCAAACCCCAAACAAAAACCCAAAAAACTGAAAAAGCTTGCTTTATTGAACAAACATCACAGGCGACTTAAAGCAGAAAGTATGTCCAGAAGACACCTTGAGTATTAGTATCATCAACATTAACACATCTCCTTGAATGTATGCAGCACAAGCAACTCCTTTCAAATGCTATTGTGCTTCTCCAGATAACTCAGAATACAACAATTTCTGTATCAGCTTCTGAGTGAACTGGTATAATAAAAATAAATGTATGCAATAAATTAAAAGTGTTAATGATTTATTTAATTTTGCACGACATTAATTATCACATTGTCGTATCTCAAACTACTGAAGCCACACAAATAGAAGCCTAATGCTTTGAATGGTGCATGTAAGACAGTGTGTTAGTATTTTATTTCAAAAATATTAAGACATGTTACTTAGGTGCTAATATATGTCATAACTTGGCAAAATAAAATCTTAAGTGTTTTGTTTAGCTTTTTTAGTCATAAAAGTCTTGTCTTTGAGATTGCACATAAGTTCTCAAAACTCATTCTTTTTTGTTGCTGACAATTGCAGCATTTTCACTGAAGACACTTCCAGAAAAGAAGCTGTGGACTTTGTGCTTTGAACTCAAAGACAATTTCTGGACCAATTCTTCAAGCAAGGTCTGTCTGCATAAACGATTGATTCATGTTGTAAATGCTGACTTTAGGAAGAGAAACTGAAATAAATGTAGGATTAAAAAAAAAAGTACCTTGATCAGTTTTGACGTAAAAGACTTTCTGATTTATATGCTTACTTAATAGCACTGGGGGAAATGATACGAATGTAAGAAATTCATGTTTTTTCTATCACAAGGAAGTTCTAACTAGTCCGAGATCTTTTTGCCAGGTATTTTGCTGTACAGACAAAATAGAAAATACAAAGAAAAATCTTTGCATGATCTCCACAGAGTAGTAAGGACAAAATTGTTGGACTGTATCAAGGTCATGGTAGCCGTGCTCTCTACTTTGGGAGATGTTCATATTTTTGGAATTAAAAGTTCTTTGAGATAAACCTGCATTGACAGGAGGAACTGAAATTCAGGACTTTTCATTCCACAAGAATATGCTCGTTTCCAGAACCCAAATGCAGGGGTTTTAGCTTTTTGTTAGGCCCCAAAATCTGTCCATTCTTTGGAAGGAGGAATAGAAAGAAAATTCAACTCAGTGATGCCACTGTGCATCCACTGCTGGGTGGTATTATTGCTCAGGAAAGTAGGACCAAGGGCCCCTGTCACACACTGTCTACCACCAGGCTGTTATGACAGGCATGTGGCTTTTTTTCAGGCTCCTAAATGCATAAAATAATTTCTGTCTGTCAATTCCAGTTCTGAAGAGTGACAAAGCCACAAGTCAGTGCTTTAGTCTAAGGAAGCAACCCAAAACCTGCTTCTTGACTTACCTCTCTTGGTATGTTGGGCATCAAGGAACCCATGGAAAAGTTCTTCTTTTCACATAGCTGCCTTGCTTTGCTTTGTGGATTACAGAGACTGTCTGAGGTGTCTCATTGTACTGACTGACACACTGGGGATCAGGGCACATACATCCCTTCGTGAATTCAGTGGCACCAAGCAAAAAATCTAAGTTGCAAGGGGGATATATGTACCTTTTTCTGTCTCCAAACATTTGAAGAACTTCCAATCGAAGTCAAAGTTTTGTGGGAAAATTAGACTAGGTTTTGAAATCCATTGTAAGGGATTTTTAGAGGTGATAAGGATGATAAGCCTGACTCAGTAGGTCTGTATTATGCAAGGTGACACACATAACCATAGCACCACTTGGAATCTGCACAAAGGACCTGTTATACTTGCAAATGATGACAAGCAGTGCTTTCTGTCATCTCAAGCCATATCATGTGCTTTGGAAAAGCTTTGGAAAAACATATTTATTTCAAATTCAACCTTATATTTACAGTGATTTCTTTTGCATCTTCAAGTGGAACTTCGTGTTTAATGTCTTTCCATCCTCTACAACTCAAGGCTTTCAGAGGCAAAATAGGTTTTTCATTTATTCTTTTTTTAAATCCCTATTTTTTAAGCATGGATGAGTGGCCAGGAGTTGAAGAGAGCTATTACAAAGCAAAACAAATTTAAAACTGGTTGAAAGGAAAAAGCAATATATTGCCATATATATTTAATGGTCTGGAAGTCATTTGGCTCTTTCTGAATACATGGTTAGCTGATTGTATAGTTGTACTGGTTTTGTATAAGTTTCAGTATTTATTTTTACACATTTTTGATTTTCTGACTGGGTAAGTAGACACTAATTTCATTGCTAGCTAAAGCTCAATTTAACAAAGGACTTAAGTGTTCACTTAGCAGTAAGCAGTGGGGTAGTGCCATTGATGATATTAAAAGAATTATATGAATCTTTAAAACTTAAATTGTTTTCTGCTCAGCTTTGCTGAATGGTTCCAAATTTTCCATGATCAAGCTTCAATTCAGCAGAATCACAGCAGAATTTGGTCTTTGTAAAACTATGTTTCACTGATACATCTGAATGTAATTTTTAGAAATAATTTTCTTAAAAGCCTATGGATTTCTATATTTGTGTTCTGGACTGGTTTAAATCTCCATTATACTGACCAGCCTTATGGCAAAGCACAAAATATTTTCAGGTCTTAATATTGGAATTGTGCATTGAGTTTATGCAATACAGACGTCAGAATCAAGACCTATTGAAGCATTACTGAGAAAAGTCTATTTACTGACAAGGAATCATGAATTCTGACCATTTTCCAGATCAGTACACTTGAAATGTGATAGAGTCCAGCCAAATAAGTGGAAAATTTTCTTTTGATTTCAGTAGCTATTGACACCTAAAAGGATAAAAATTCATTTTAAAGGATTTAAATTTTTTGTGCCCTTTTTTACAGCTAGTTTTATTTCAGCAGATCTTCTGTGCCTTGATAATCATTGGCTGCTCAAGACAGTCTATGATTCTATAGAGTCACAGAATTTTTTGGTTTGAAGGGACATTAAAGATCATCTAGTTCCCACTTCCCTGCCATTGGGACAAATACCTTCTGCTAGACCAGACTGCTCAAATCATAGAATCGTAGAATCATAGAACCATAGAATATGCTGAGTTTGAAGGGGCTTATCAGCATCATCAAGTCCAAATCTTGGCCCTGCATAGGCCACCCCAAGAATCACACCACGTGCCTGAGAGTGTTGTCCAAATGCTCCATCCAGTCTGGCCTTGAACACTTCCAGGGATGGGACATCCACAACTTCTCTGGGCAACCTGTTCCAGTGCCTCACCACCCTCACAGCAAAGAATTTCCTCCCAATATCTAATCTAAACCCACCCTCTTTCAGTTTAAAGTCAATCCCCTTTGTCCTATCACTACAAGGTCTTGGAAAGAGTCCCTCTCCAGCTCCCTTGCAGCCCCCTTTAGGCATTGGAAGGTGCTTTAAGGTCTCCCAGGAGCCTTTTCGTGTCCAGGCTGAAAAACCTCAACTCTCAGCCCATCTTCATAAGAGAGGTGCTCCAGCACTCTGATCATCTTTGCGGCTTGCTCTGGACTACCACAGTACCACATAATTTTTGTTAACCCCTAGTGCTGCTTTTGTCCTTTCAGAAAACGGTGCAGTTTCATTTCTTCTATATAAAATACTTCTGAAAATGGAATCAAGCAGAGCAGGAAGCATTTCCAGCTTTAATTATGGTTCTTTTTTTTTTCTTTCTTTCTTTTTTTTCTTCTTTTTTTTTCTCTTTTTTTTTCCCTCTGGCAGAATTCAATTACACTTTTGTATTTTGTAACATCAGGAAGAGCTACAAAACACACCAAATTGCTCTCAGGCTTAGATATTAAATGAGTCAGAAGGGAGAATTCATTCCAAACACCAAATTGCTGGGATTTTTTTCATGTTCTGATAGAATAGATTATTTCAATATTGCAACACTAGATGTCATCACATCGTGGTCCAACATGGTGAAATTATATTTAAGCTTTTACCAGGATACAGATGAGTGAATAATTCAAAATGAATGATTTACGTACTGGATTTTGCTGCCATTTTTCTTTTTCTTTTTTTTTCTGCATGAAATATTCATAAGGAGATTACAAGGCTCTCTTAAGTATTCCCTACCAGAAATTATTTCCAAGTTTCTTTCCATTTTGTGTCCTAAAAAATGAATTTTAACTGCTCATTTTGAATTTTAAATTCGCAATTAGTCATTTATTAGAATGTTATTTCTGTTCCTGATTTGTTGAACAGCAGTGTAAAATGACAAGCTGAAAAGACAAGTGAAAATCAGAACTAGCAAAAATTCAGGTCTGTTGCTAAATCAATATCTCCAGTAAAATAACAGTTAAAATTTTAAAATATTCTAAAAAATATTTTAAAAAAAGTAAATATGAAAAATACGTTTATGTTAATTATTAATCTTTCTGTAAAATGCTCTTTAAAATCAAAGTGTTTTCCTTGAAATCAGCTTCAAACAGTATAGTAACAAATACAGATTTTGACCAATGAATGATGAGTTTTTAAAATTATTACTGCCCAATTACGCAATTCTCAATACAATTGGATTGCATAATTAATGCTTTCCTGCATACACATATTTGTGGAACTTAGTTAGAAATGCCCTTGCTTATACTGGGCCTTTTACTGAGCTGTTGTAAATTCAGATCTTTTCCTTGTAGTTTTAATTATTGATAATGTAAGAAGGGCAACGTACTTTATAAATTATTTCTTGTTTTGATCTCAGGTCATATCACAGATGTTCTCCAGTCCCTAAAACAGCTGCTATTAGGTCTAGCAGCTCCCTTCTTTAGCAGTTTTACTCATGTCATTCTTTTTGATTCAAAAAATAGGATATCTAGTCTGTTTAATAATAGTAAAATTATTATTATTTTCAAACTCTCTTCCACTCAGTGCCATAATTTCCTGTACTCCAAAAGCACAGGGAATCTCCAGGGACTTTTGGCTACCTCCTATCTCTTCTTTACAGTCTTCTTCCCTTCTCTGCTCTCTTGAGTTCTTGCATATTACACCAAAAGGGAAAACCCCGTATCTCCATAAATTTAGTCAAATGCAAATATAAAAACTGCTAATGCCAATAAAACAAAAATCAGAAGGAAAATGTACAAGATTGCTGCAACATTTACTTTTAAAGCAGCTATAACGTCTTCCTTTTGGTTTTCGATTATTCAGGTAATTGGGACTTCTGAAATGAATTTGTAAATACAAAAAGGGCCATTGAATTCAGTACCTTATCTGATGAGTCTTTAACGCAAAATGCAATGCCAGTGTGAGTAAAGGAAACTGAACCTTTTACTAACACCCCTCAGACTACAGAGCAAGGCTTACTTATGCTTTTCTACTGATATCCCAATTAGCATCAAATTTTGTTCTGCAAAACAAAAGGTGGAGAAATAATCCCTGTCTAGACCGGACCATGAAGACTCAGCTGCTCTCCAGTCAGGCCCCACGTTTCCTGGATGACTGGTCTACCAATATTTCTGTTTTAAAAGAAAAAGCTAATTAATCTTTTTTCCTGAGGACAGGAAGAAAAAGTTCAGATCATGAACCTCAGTTTCATTGATAATTTCACAGCAGCAAAATCAAGGCATCCTGCTCTTATTAGCCTTTCCCATTGGTCACTTGATTCTCATGTATTCCAACACTAAGGTGTACCACCACATTTAAGACACTTAGATAAGGATGTATGGAAAAATACAGCACACTCTGGACATTTTGCTGTTATTTAGTATGCCCACCTCATACATTTCCCTTACCATGCTGGAATTTTCCTCTTGCTTACTGGCACGAGCAATTTATTCTTTTTTTTTCTTATTGTTGATGACCAATATCTGTTTAAACTTAAGCCATATCTTAGATTAGTCTAAATGGTTTAGTTATTGGTAATTTTAGCCATTCACATTTATTGTGTTTACCAACAACATTTTCTGTGATTCAAAATAGATAAATGCTATTGACAGATTTTGATTTTTTTTTTTAAATTCTATTATGTGGATTTCTTTGCATATATTAAACTTTTTCCATTGCACCATTATATCTCTGTCCCTAGTATGGCATTTTTTGATCTTGCACTTACTCCTAGACAGTGCAACCTGATTTCTTTTGATGGAACCACAGATGCAGGGCACTATTCCCCAGAGCTCTTAGCTTTCAAGGCCTGTTTGCATTAGCTTATGATCTTGTTACCAGCCACTTCTTGGGCTGAAATCAGTGCAAGAGCAGATTAGTGCTCATTGCTGTTGACTGCTTTTTCTGCTGCGGTGATTCCTTAATGGGTATGATCTGTGGGGAATGGCATGAGGAAGGCAATCGTCTTGAAGAACATTCAGAAGACAGAGCCAGGGTTTCTTGAAACAGATTTTGACGTGTCTTTTTGCAGCCTAGGGAAGGGTAATAGAACAATTCACTGTGATTTGCTGAATAACCTGGAATAGCGTGCCAGAGAACAATAAGAAAGTAAGAAAGGCATACTGATATATTTCAAAGAAGTATTACAGCATTAAATCCAACTTCCTGCTCTTTTCATGAAAAAACCCTTCAGATTCTACTTTATAAATATTCAGAAGATCTTGTAACAGCAGCTAAGGTATGGTATATATTTAATGCTATTATTTTGATATTCTCAACTGATAAATGAGACTCAAGATATGAGGAAGTTCTCTGCCTCTTACTAACATAGCTTATCCATTTAATAGACAAAATGAGAAAGAATCTAGTTATTTATATCAAGCCATTATATTCCTTTATATTTTGGTAACATTTTAGTGCAAGAAGTAAATTTTTATTAATTCACTTGTTATTAGAAGTCACTTAATAAATATTTTATTCAAATATGAATAGAGAGGAAGTATGCTAGCTGCCTAAAACCTTGATGATTTGACACCTGGTTGCCTAAATCCTGTAGGTTTGTTACTATTCCAGTAACTGAACACACTTATAAATAATTAAATAATTAAAGTGTTTCAATCTCAGGGATGCAACATCATACTCTTTATTGAACTTCTAGACATAAACATTTGATCCTAATCCTCACATAGGGGCATTTTTTCCTATATGAAGATTGGGTGTAGAAGCTAATTCTCTCACTGTTACTATAAAAAAAGAGACAAGAAGAGAAGAGAAGAGAAGAGAAGAGAAGAGAAGAGAGAAGAGAAGAGAAGAGAAGAGAAGAGAAGAGAAGAGAAGAGAAGAGAAGAGAAGAGAAGAGAAGAGAAGAGAAAGCAGCTTTTTAAAACCATTCTGAAACTTAAACTGTACTGCAATAGCAATTCATAACTATCTGCCATTAAACTCTCCTGCCTTTGAGCTCTGACAGATTTCTGGAATTCTGGATGACAGTCATATGAACTCTTAAAATAGTAGCTGAAGGATGAGAAAAAAAGTAGAATCCAATCCTGTCATGGAAACTGAGTGGGTGCAAGGATCTAGGAGGCTGTTACAAACCACCTCTGTCTGCAAGAGGCATTGATGACACAAGCACTGACAGAGGGGAGAAAAGAATCAATTCATAGTAAGAAATTTTCACTCATGATAAAATCCAGAATGTCACTCAGATTTTATATGTACCTCATGTATGAAATATAAAAAAACCCCCCATCTTTATAAGTGCTTCTGCTCATGCTGGTATTCCATATATAGACCTAACCCTCCAGGAGTTTCCACTCTGTTTGCACTTCATGCACTTTCAGCTTTACAGCCATTGTTTTAGTCAAGCAGAAAAATCCTTTTATTGTGTATTTAACTATTTTCATATTGCAGGATTGAAATATCATAATTCTTTTTCATAACAACTGTTTTGTCTTCCTCTTTTCAGGGAGTTTAGCAGATGACTAATTTATGGATGCATTTGTGCTGACTTTCCTATTATCATTTAATTAGCATCCGTGATTTCAACTATTACTTGCGTACAAAGGCTACTCTTCTATATTTCAATATTGAATCAGATCCCAAGTTTAAAGTATTCTTTATTTTGAACATAGTGAAGAAGAGTGTGCATTGATATGGTTATATTTTTATATAAGTTCCTCTGACATAAAAGTAGCCAATTTACTTAGTTGTGAAAGAGAAAAAGAAAAAGAAAAAGAAAAAGAAAAAGAAAAAGAAAAAGAAAAAAAAGAAAAAGAAAAAGAAGAAAAAGAAAAAAAAAGAAAAAGAAAAAGGAAAAGGAAAAAAGAAAAAGAAAAAAGAAAAAGAAGAAAAAAAAATCATTTGGTTCAAATCTACACTTAGTTCACTTAGAACTGGTCTATGAATGAAAAGTATTTTGTAAAAAAAATTGAGGAAAAAATACTATCTGCCATTTTTAATCTTTTAAATCAATTTTAAATGCCTATAATATGTGTCACCCACATTGCAAATATTTCCAGCTCACCCTTTGTGGATTGAGTTCTCATTAACATATGCTTGTAAGTTATTGCTACTCTGCTTCCTTTCTATTAAATTCATTTTTGTCTTCAAAACAAACAGTAAGGTGTGTAAACGTTTTGGGACTCCTTTGCTTGAATGAAACTTGCTCTGCAAGTCAAAAAGGGCAGTGTTGATCACACATCATGTGTACACAAGTCAGGCAGACGTATGTAAGGTTAACAGTTATAATTGCATTACATAAAGTAGTACCATTTTTACCATGTATTTATATACCTACGCTAATCCATCTTTTTCTAGGCAGTAAACCAACCAGTTGATAAAATGCAGTGGAAAAAACTGCATCATGCTATTTAAATGTCCAAGTGCTAAGAACCACAGAGAATTCATCATCATATCACACATGTGGAGTCCATGTAGAGGGTCCACCTCTCTTTTGACCTCATCAGGCACCACTGTGGTGGCTTTGTAGTGTCCTGGCAGGGCTCAGGCAGTGACCAGCCTTCAAGTAGCTATTCCTCTGAGTTCAAGGCTGCTCATCCATATAGATAGATTGTAGCACACTGTTAGACCTTTTGGACAAAATAAATGCCTAACATATTAAGATTGGATACATGTCAAGGGCTTGGAGAGATTTTTTGGTACTTGTCTCAAAACATGTGTGACTCCTGTTTTAGTTACCTATATCCATTTTTTTACCTGTTTCCACTGTGGTAATTGAGTCTGGTCCACCCTGATTACAACAGTACCAATAAACTTTCATAACTTTCCTCATTTCAGTAAGATCTCTGGAAAATCTTTCATTACATCTTTGAGAGTTAGCATATAGCTCATGTCATTGATAAAATTTCTACATATTTTCTACCAATAAGATGGGATGATATGCACTGGAGCAAGACATTATTGGCCACTATCCGTATATTTAAAACTGTTTGGTAGGGGTTTGCTTTATAATTTTAATTTTTTGTGATTTTCTCACAGACCTTTCTCCACATGGAACTAAAAACAGAGTTCTGCATCAGTCACATTAGAAAAGTATGAGAATACACTGTAGCAGTGAAGAATTTAGCCTACTGCTGTGGCTGTGCCCATAAGCTGTAGTGTGGAGCAGAATGAGTAAGCAGGCTAAATACACAAATAAGATTTTGAGAAGAAAACCTTAAGCACTGCTTTCTAAAAAGGACGAAATTATGTGCTTCATAATTTCTTATTATTTTTCCTATTCTCTCTTTCTTTCCCTATCCCCTGTTTTGTTTTGATTTTTTTTTCCACTGTGAGGCTGGAGAATACTTAAGTGTGCTGGGATTCCAGGATGGAAGTCATAACAATATAACTAACAAACTAACATTTTCCTTTAAGGGGAGTGTGTTTTATCTTTCCAGGAAAAAAACCCAACAATTGTTCTGGTCCACTCTTTTATCTCTAATCATGCTTGATACCAGCAATATGTGACAACTTACACCAAGAATAAATGAACCATAGAGAAGAACAAAAAAATGAGAATAGGTTTCTTGAAGAAGGTGTGGCTCACCACCTTTTGGATGATATTGCTGAAAAGCAAATATGTTTTTACTCATTCTTGCATGATGGGTGTAAGATGTGATAGCACATTTTAGTACAATTTCATGTTCTGGAGCTCATTTTGTATTTCTCAGTTCTTAGCTATTTTCTTTCTGGATCTGCATCTCATGTTTGGGATTGTTTTGTGTCCAACAAAGTAGATTCATTAGTGCCCAAGGCTGGTGTGTCCATGCTGCACTTGTGCCGTAGCTCCATCTTTACAACTAGGCCAACTGTCCGATGCAATAATGCCATCACTTTACAATGAAATTTACTGCCACATTAATGAGACTAAAAAAGATATCAACTAGCAGTGGTTTTGTTCTTCTGTTTGCCAAATAATAGTAAGGCACAGTTTATGAACTCTGTGGGAGCTTATACTACAAAGCAGTGCCTTGCACAGCTCATACAGAGCCAAGTTTTCTGTTGATGTAATCACCATGTCAGAACTAATTAAACTCAAAATGACATTTTCTGGATAAGGCTATTGCAAAGTTCTATAAAGAGCAAACTGTATCTGATCAGAAAACTTATTGCCCAAAATGTCTTCATGTACGTAAGGTCAGATCTGGCTCACTTTTCTGAAGCACAGTAAATGTAATTTTTCCTTTCAGCTATTAAAAAAAAAATACAATCTGTGTAAATTGAATTATAATATGAAGATAACTATGACTTAAGAATGTCGTATTCTTAGTTTACCCTTTGTCCTTACACGATGGCAGATTATGGCATGGGCATTTCAAATGCACAGGGCTGGTGGGAGATTTTAATATTTTAAGACATAAAATCATTAATTTTGCAAAAAGTCAGGGTTGAAAGGAAATTATCAGTTAAAAAACTTGCAGCAGTGTCTGTGTGAAAAAAACTACTGGGCATTTGCTCTTCCACCCTGTCAGTTTGATTGTTCATCAGTTGTCTGGGAAGCTTGCACCGGTGTAAGAAAGGGACTTTGTGAGAGCCTACAAAGGGAATGTGAGTAAGCAATGCTTGGATTATAGACCAGGCTGGTAATGTACAGTAAAGTAAAAAATGTGGTATTCATATATATTCATGTATATACATGTGTTAATACAAAAGTAGGGAAAAAACCCTCCTTGTCAGCTGAATAGTTACCAATGTGTTATCCTACAGTGGAAATGGTATGGTTTAAAGTCTTAAAAATTCCTTACAATTTTCATTGAAATAAATGTTAGAGAAGACAGTAGGGAATTCAAGGGCAACATTCTTTTTGAAGCGCTAACAGGCAAAAATTGGATTTGTTTAGTGCAACAGTATCTTTAAACTGATTATCCAGCATGCAAATATGGCAAACAAACAAACAAATAAATCTGGAACAAATTTAGTAGTATATTAAGACTAAAAAAGTCTAAAATCCATTCAGTTTATCAAACCCTTACCAGACAGTAGAAATGTTGATTCGAGTGAAATAGATTCCACCCCTCTGCTGAGCAGTATGAGGTACATGGCTCTTGCACACGGCCTGGCAAATGAACAAATCAATAATGCTGAAATGAAACCTATCTAATATAACTATGCTATTGATATACACCACTGCTCAAACAGATCATAATGCAGTCATCTAGCACAAGGTATTTACTCTGTAGCAATGTTTTGTTCTGAAAAAAAATCTTTTTAAGAGCTGATTCCACAGATTTTATCTCCTAATACTTGTAAGTGTTTCACTACCCAAAATCATGGACCACCATTTTGACAGTAAGTATTTTTTTAAATTATTATTTTATTTGCTCGTAAGACAAACAAACCAACCAAACAACCCATGGGAAATTGTATGTGTGTGACTTCCACAAATTATTGTTTGTACCATTATGTCCTTATGATTTCACAAGAGTGACTATTTCACAGGATGTGTTTTACAGAAACAAATTGCTTCCCAAGCTGCACAAGCTTCATATGCACCTTTTAGACTGTAGACAACAGTCACAATCAAAAGATTTGATATTAGGTAAATAAAATGGGGGGAAAAAGGAAAAAGTATCTGCTAGGTGTGGAGGAGTTGTATTTTTTTCCAGTGGAATGAGATTGACACTTGAATCTTCCATAAGACAAGGAAGAATTATCAAAGAAAGACTAAAATATATTTTCAGCCCTACTCCTTTTATATAAGTATTGTTTATTAACTTGAACTAGAAGAATTCTTTCAATTAATATTCCAAAACCATACCAATTTAAGATATGTATTAATCAGCATTGCAGATCAACTTTCAAAATATCCTTTTATAGAATTTGATTGTTATTCAGAAATAAAGATACTATGATTCACTGATTCGTTTTTTTGCAAATATCTACTCAGAAAACCTCCCATTATTTTAGGTGTCAGACTATTCATGAACAGTCTGACATACATTCTAATGTTCTTTTCAATATCTTTATTCACAATATTCAAGCTAAACATTTTTTTGCAGACTGTTGGATATAACATGACACAGTTCTTCACGCTAGGTCAGCAAAGTTCATTGTGTTCTTTCTCACTTCCTAGTTATATGAGGGAATAATTCAAAAACAGTTACAGCAGTCTTTAAAAGGTGATGCACCTGACTATAATTAGATGCTGAGTCTTATGGATTGAAGGTACTTTCTTATTGGTGACATCTTACAGACAAGACAAGGGCTTCCAGCCTTTACCTAATTTAATATTCTATGGTCATTCTTTTTGTGTCATTTTTCCAGGTGCCTTTTTACAGATTTCTGAGTTTGCATAAGCTTTTACTTCTACATAAATTAATAATAAAACTGCTGAAAATACATGGAACAGAGGATTTACAAATGTAGCTGAAATTATGTAAATGCTAATTCATTTTTATGGTGTATGTAATGAATTCTACCAATAACAAACTAAATTCTGTATTTCTTTGTAAAAACAATAACTAAGAATTATTTTGTTTTCCTGTTCAGATGCTGTAGTGTAAGTCCTTGTGAACCACCTTTATGGACCTTCAAAAGGATATGACATCAAAAGAGTTTGTATATTTTTGTAACACGTGTTTATTGGTTGTCATGAAAAGACATGTGGAGGACAGTTTTAAATAATATCAGTCAAGAGCTTTGCTCTTATTTTTAGGTGAGGATCAAGCACAGAGTGGAACAGAAACTGAGTTTTTTAGTGAATTTTAGTCAAGAACAGAGATTCCAAACAAGAAAAAAGCACCTGGTTGTGTCATCCTCTCACCTAGATTGGCTAAATGTATTCAGGAGAACATTTTGACACAAAATTTTCTTTTTAATATAATGGTATTTTACTTTCATCTTACCCCAAATTGGCTTTCCTTCTGCAGCTGTTGTGCTGCTGTTGTCAAAATACAAAATGCCTAAAATAATAATAAAACCAGATATTATTTTAAAAGTGGAAATATCTTTGATTGACATCTGAAATATTATATAGAGAAGTACCTCTATAAATACAAATAGATACAAGCCTTGAAAAATAGGGTTCAGCTGTGTCATTTCTCTGTGTTTCTCTTCTCTCCTACAGAACGAACTTTGGATTTACCCTCTGAAATACAGTGCTGGGAAAGCTCAGGAACTATCATCTTCCATCCTGAAGTCCAACAGATCTGTAACATCCATGAAGCACAGAAGCAATACTTCTAAATAAAAATCTGTATTCTAGTGGAAAACTTATTTAATTATTTTTTTTCAAACATCACATGTACACAGCTCCCATGCCCCAGTCTATTACATAGAGACAAAGTTTTTGAGATGAAAATGTCTGACAGAGTAAAGATCATGGATCAAGGGCTTGTTTCAGAGATTTTAATGTGCTGAGAATTAAGAGGTTGCATTGGCTGAAAAGGCAGAGCTGTCACTCCCTCTCTTTGCAATATCAGACCATTCTTTACGCATTGTGTAGATCATATGTGGCTCCAACAACCTTATCTTAATGTAAAAATCTGAGATCACTGAACAAAAATTCAAGAGTCCGAGCTCAGATAAGGGTAACACTTCCAAAGATCGATAAACTAGTACATTATATACTGTGTAAAGCTAAAGAAATAATAAGTCATAGATCAAGGCTGGGAAATAATAGTCAGAGATCAAGGCTGGGAAAAAATGTATTAATGAATTTACAATCAGTGTGGTTGATAATACCTTTTTAGAAGTGTTACCTAAATAAACACAGAAAAAGTCTACTGACACTTTTTATTTGAATATGGATTTAATATTTTGTGCGGTCTTAACTGATGTCAATATTTTGGTATGTGTTTGGGCATAACTCAGGAAAGATATTCTGGGCTTGTCCATCTTCTGCAGCCAAAGATATTATGCTCTTCAGGAGTCTTGGCTGTTACAGCATTTCTACCAATTCACTACACATATCATTTCATTCTGCAAATATACAACATGAGAACAAAGTGGGAGAAAATTAATAGTGACTCAAAGAATCCTAAGTAGTCCATGAATAACTGAAGTGGGGAATTGGTTAAATTCTCAAAAACATCAGAGGGTAAAGCTCTAAATGGTTTTACAAAGATAGTAGTAAGAGAATATGGCAACCAGTTTTAAAATGAAACCGTACAAATTGCTGAACAGGGATGTTTGGAGTGATTGTTTAGATGAGATCACTCAGGACAGTTCTTTAATTTCCTTAAGAAAGAAAATTGGCAATAGGTTTTTTTTTTTTTTTTTGTTTAAAAAAAAACTAGATAAAATGCCTGCCCAGCTCACTTTTATGATGAAATAAAATGGACAGATCTTTTTATTTTTTACAATTTTCCTTAGACAAAATGCAAATTCATGAACTGAACAGCTGCATGAAAAATATATTTTTGAATATATATTAACCCAATAATTATTAGAAAATACATATTATATACATTATATATATTATATATATACACATATTGCATCTATATGTGTAGTGTGTTATGGGCTTTATATATTATGTATATAACTTGCATATGAAGCAGGAAATTATATGTCAGGAGATATGAAACCGAGCAGTACAAATCAGGTAATACAAGAGAAAAGTTATCTTACTGTGGAGTCTCCTTGCTCATGATATTTTGTCATCTTTTGTTCCTCACAACTTATCAGCCCCCCACTCCCAATCTCTGGCTGTAGATGTTAGGTGATAAGGCAGGCTATCCACTACTTTTCTTCATCTACTTGTATTTTTACAGCAGTGTCGATAACTGGAGATGTGGGTTATGCATGGAGAAACACAAAGGAGAGAATTTTGTGCATAGTTTTAGCTTCTTGCTGCTTTATTTTTATTTTATCCTCTTGCGTGTGTTCATATAAGATCACTAAAGGGATTTTAGGCTATGACTGTCAAAGAAATTTCTATTTCTAGAGAGGATATTAGATATAAGAAATAATTAGAATGTATAAAAACTAAATCAAAACAGATTCATTTGCAAAGAAGCAACCTAAGCTGACAAATAGCAGCCTTCACCTTCACAGAATCATCTGTGAAACATTCACTTTGAAGTTCACCAGCGAATGAAATAATAGTCTGTTAAGGGGATTGTGATTTAGCCAAGGGTGTACTGCCCTGCTGGTGACTGACATCTGATAAGCAGTAAAACTGCACTACGCTTCGAGTGGTGGGTTCTTACTTTCAGTCTGATGAGGTCATCCTTTAGCCAAGTCACTCCATATTTCTCTTCTCTGGTACTCTCAGATGGAAAAGCTGCAAGATTTGTTCTTACTTTCTTAATCCTGGAAATGAAATTTTTGGAGAGGATGTGTAGATGTAACACACAAGAAAGAGTTTTAATTTCATGTAATTTCTTGCATATTTTAGAAGGAGGTTAAAGACCTGTCTGTTCTGCAATTACTCTTGGCAGAGTATGACAACAAAAAGTTTCACCAGACCTACCAGAGAGAAAGAAACTAAACTGAAAGGGGCTTAAGTTCTTCTAAACACTCGGAAAAAAAAATTACCAGGAATACAGTGATTGTATGGCTTTTTGTCAGGGTGAGGAAAAATTATTTACATGTTTACATTACAATCAAGAACGTTTTTACCACTTGTGTAATACAATGTTGTCTTGATAAACTATTCTGTGAACTTAGCAGAAGAACATACCTTTCAGTGAAAAAGTTAGTAACTTTAACCAAGATGTCACCTGAGATGTCAAAGAGAAAGTCAGGGTATGTCTCTTTTAAAATAGTGTCAATTAAACTTGTGTGTGAAGTTAGTTGGAAAAAAATATATCATTCAGAATAAGAAGGGATTGAATTCTATCAGTCAAAGGTCTAAAACCAAAATCTGACCCAATTTTGGTTTTTTAGTTAGGAAAACAAAATTAAATTACGTTTTTGTTCCACTCTAATCATGGTACTACATGTCTCATGTCTGAAGTTATCCAGAAAGATTTAGTCATGGTCTCTTTAGGTCAGCCCTGCAGGACATTTACACAGTGCTTGTATCAATGCAGAAATATTTTCTTCTTTTCTGAAGTGGTAAAAGTATCAAATATGCTAGCATTAAAAAATATGAATACAAAAACTCAAGTGCTAAATTGAATATGAATTGCTGCTATTGTACTACTCTTGAAACCAGGTCATGTCAATCTACAGAGAAAACAAGTTTACCTATGGGTAGATTTGTCAAATGCTTTAGGTATGTTCAGTTCTTGAATACAGGAGTACTTTGGTATAGACAAAATCTTCATTTGACTAAACAACCTCATCAGTTATCATGCTAAGGATGAGAATTTTCTCATCCTATATTTTTTGCATAAAAAGACTGAAAGCTACATTTCAGGAGTCAGTGAACACTTCCTGGAAGATAGGTTATCACATAAGATGAGCTTTCTAACAATTTTGATGCTAAAATTTCTATAAATTTTAACTAGCTTAGGCTTTTCCATCCTCCTCCTATTATCTTCCTCTCAAACACATACCCTGTTGGTACACTTTCTCTCTATGGAGAAATGCATGTTTATGCTAAGCAAAAAATTAAACCACCTGGTATAAAAATAATCGCTAAGAGACCTGACAATTTATTTCACACTGCGTTCTAGTGAGACAAAAGTAAAGCACAGATAAATTAACATTTCCTTTTGCAGATATGAGAACAATTTCACTGGGAATAGGTTCTGTCACAGTACTTGATAAAATCTTTCATATTGTGAAAAGTAGGCGCTTTTTCTCTTTTGTTTTATTTTCTGATATCCTGTTTCCAGGCAAAAAGATGCAAAGTTCTGCCAAATATACTGGCTTATACTTTTGTAAAAAAAAAAAAAAATAAAATTGCTGGTTTGGGGTTTTGGCTTGGCTGGTTTTCTTTGTTGGTTGATTTGTTGGTTTGTTGTTTTTTGGTTGCTGGTTTTTTTTTTTTAATGTGGGCATTTTACAACATTTCAGGTGATGTTTATCCAGCTTGAATCCAACTTGTCTAGGATTTTTATCTTCAGCTTTAAGAATCTAGTCTCATGACTGGAACTGTAGATTTTTGGTCTGAATTTTTTGTCTTAGAATACAGATGATAATATCATTAAAATTATGTGTTGTGTCCATTTTACATGAAAAATGCCATCTATAATTTAATATATTGATAACACACAGCTTGTTCACTGCTCTAGTTCTGTTCCTGCTCTAGAAAAGTTTCTTAAAAATAAATTAATTAATATAGATAACAAGTGTAAATATTTAGTCGTATCTGCTAAGATATGCTTGAGTAATAAAATTATTCCAGGAAACAAACAAGTTGAATTTGAATAAATATGACAGTAGTTAATCTGTGCTTTCACAAATGGGAACAAACATAGGAAAGTGGGTAGATGGAAGTGCTTGGAGTGTAATTCATGTACAAGTAACATGGAAAGTATCACACCTTCCATATCACTGGTCTTTCTTTTAAACCTGACTTCTTATTCCTGAGCATTTGCTGAAAAAGACTTTCTGCAAGAAGTATGTCTCTTAAAAATTTAAACACCTTATAAACTTTATGAGCAATGATAAAAATAAACAGCATCTGTTACAGACAAACCAATATTTGCCAATGTGAGTAGCAAAACTTGAATTAATAGCACTCTAAGTTTTATAATTAGGAGCCAGAAGTACTAGATGGAACCCAGATTAATCCTTATTTCACTACTTCTGATTTATCTGTTTTGAAGAGAATGTTTTGTTATAAATTCAACCGAACCAATATTTGGCCTCATTTAACTACTGTTGGAGTAATCAGAATTCAAAATGCTTACAGTGACAGTATGATTAAACAAAATCACCTGAAGAGTTCCTCAGAAATACTGCTTAAATTTTTTCACAGGATACTTCTGGATAACAAGCTCTTTTTCCTTCCCACTGTAAGTTTTGTAGTTTACTGGAGTTCAGAACCTTAAACAAAAATTTGGGGAATACAGGTAACAAACAAAAGATGAAGATCTTGTTATCCCCATGATATTTTCTCCTTGGTGTTACTGCAAGGTCTTGCATATTCCATTCAGATACCAATACACATCCTCTGTTCTCTTCACTGGATTTTAGGCTGCTTTTTTCAAAACTTGCATGTTCTAGGCTTATTAGATCAGTGCAAGTGTTGAACAAGACTTTGATCACAATGTATCAACTTCACTTTTAAGGACGATATTAAGGCCTGGAGGACCATTGACCTTCCGTATGTCACTTTTTGGGTTACTTCACTTCAAGAAGATGCATTACAAAACTCACTGTTGTGTTGAGATCTTCCACAAGCTGTTTAAGTAATATATTCTCTTGGGTTTTAGATATTATTCCATCCACACAGCAACTACTGCATTGGTAGCAGGGAATTGTCAGGATGGCAAAGCACACTTTCAATCCCTTCTTTAAAACAGACCTTTATTTTTAGTAGTACCTTCTCTGTTTATGCTAGTACTTGTAATTTACATACTATTTGTATTTACTGCCCAGTTAGAGGGTACTAGGAGAGTTTATGAGCTTCTAAACAAATGTATTTAGTTCATGCTCTGCAGAACACTAAAACACCTACTTAATGGTAAATAGCATTACCTACATGGCCTCATTTAAAGCCTCATAAAACTTGAGTATGTCTGTAACTGTCTTGTTGTATCAGCACCTCCATTCAGTTTGGAATATGCATAACTACCCTCCATAGTAGTGTGTGGTTGATGACACTTACAGAAAATCAGATCCTCAAATGAAACCTCTTTGAATGGTCCAGGCTGTCAAACGGCACCAGTGAAATCAGGAAGCTACATGACTGATGTCGGCTGAGAAATTGGTCCAGGAAAATAGACAATAAAACTACAAAATTGTAATTCCTAACTAACTTATGCTAGAAACTCAGGCCCATAATAGTAATCATTGCGGCATGCACATCTGGGAATGAATAGGAAAGAAATAGAAAATCATCTGGAAACTTTTTTGTGGTAAGTGATTACTAAGGAAAAATGAGGTTTACAGTATGTCAAGCAAAAAATAAATCTGCATGAAAAGAGACATGAGTAGGTAAAGCAAACAGCCTATTTTGGGTTTAAATTTTTTTTAGAACCAATCCTAAAACTGTGTAGTCCCTCTCAAGCCACTGATAATAAAAATTTTTAATTCTTTGATTCAGATGTATTTTTTTTCACTATTTCTTCATTGTGCTTTTCTTCTGACTTAAAAAAAAAAATATGTGTGCTACAAGTTGGAAGCATGTGCTGAAACACTTAAACCAAGTTATGAAAACTAGCTATCCTTGCAGCTTCTCAAGTTACAACCCCTCTTCCTCCTTTTGCCCCATCACAAAATTCATGCCATCTTTATGGGATCAACCCTTCAGACTGAAGGGATAGCAGCTATGACAGGGAGAAATCTGAGTGGCTACATATAGATGTCCAGTGGAATTTTAGGCATTTTAGGAAAGCCTGCTTGGGCTCCAGCTGCTGTTTCAGAAGGAGGTGACACTCCTCTGGGTCCTGTGCCATAATTTCCAGGAGTGTGATATCTCAAACAGAATCAGGAGTATACACTTTAAGGCCTTGTTAGATAATAGTTAAAAATTAATCTCAAAGTTTAAAACCTTCCTGTAAAAGTGCTCTACAGTTGATCGTGCAAAGTGTCACTGAAAAAAAAAAATAGCATAACATCTGGCTCAACATCTGAGGAAATATTTGCAGGCTTCAAACTATATAGGGGTTTCATATTAAAATTAATACCTCAGCCATTATTGGTAGTCAGTCAAGATTATATTTAATAAAGAAATGCATCCCTCCTATACAAAATGGACTGAGGCCACTATAAAATTATCTGCATTTGGATAGAGTAGCAGATAGCTCTAAGTACATATCTGAAACAAGAGATTGTAATGCACAAACAAAGTACCGATAAAAAAGTATTAGTGCTCCTGAGCACCCCATCAGTGCATCCAAGCAGTACTTGAATGTGTCAGCTTGCTTTGCTCTGAGACTGAATCAAGTTATATTTATAACATTAGAAATGGGATTAGCATAGTTTAGTCTTCTGAAATATAGCAGGATTATAACACTCTCTTCAAGTTCAGCAGTTTAAATTAATTCCTTTTTTTGTCTTTTTCTTTTCCTTTGGAAGTACGAGACAAGATACATGATTCACCAGAGTGGAATTTGCTTTTTCTCAGAATATCCAAATGTATCATCAACATATGATACTAGTAAAAGTGGAGTCAAAGAGGTAACTCTGATAATGAACTTGAAGAGAAAGTAATGTTGGCCACTAAGATAGGTAGGAAAAAAAAAATACATCTTGTGAGAATTTTAAAGTAGAATTATCTACAATCTGTACAGTGGAGAACACACCTACAACGATCTTAGTAAGAAAGACTGAATAATTCATTGTCTATGTCTTTCACAGGTGATGAATTTTTTTGTCAGAAGAGATTTATGCTTTTCAAATCATATAATAAAAACAACAGAAGCTTTGACCACAAAGCCCTAATTTGCTGATACTGTGTTTAATATTTAGAAATCTAAAAGAAATAAGGTATTTCAATTTTATCTTTTTTTTATATATATACATGCAAATAATGAAAGAACAATAGCAATTATAGTAAATTTAATAAAGGTTTACCTTGGAATAGGAGGTAATACTTAGAGTAATGATAAGTATGAAAACTGCTAGTCAAGTAATATGTGAAAAAAGGTTAATAGCAACACAAAGGACACAGCAAGACCCTTAAAACTCCTAATCATCTCAGAGGTTGCATAGTCTAGTGCACCCCTTTTAAGACACAGTTAAAGTTGTATTCCAGAAGCTTCAGATGCAAGACCTGGAAACAGTGAACTTCAAATAAAATATTATGTTATGAACTTAATGAACTTAAGTGCCTAAATTTAGATTAGTGGAAGAAGGAATCATTTTCCTGACCTTGCTGTGTTTTGTAGTTACACTGGGTTTTTCTCTGGATGGAGCTGAACAAGCCATTACACTGCAAGAGAAGTGGAGCAGTTTCCTGGGAAAAGGCCCAACAAACAATTAAAATCATCCAGGATTCGTCTTTAATAGTGAAATGAGAGAAATACCTCCAAAGGACAATTATTTTTCATGTATCTTAGATGTCTATCTTTATTTGTCTTTAATGTGCTAAATTGCCATCTAGAGGTGTTTACCTCATCACTGGCTTTACAAAGAGGTTGACATAGCCAGGATGCTTCTCTGGGGACAGCCAAAGGGAAGAGAAGAGGAAGCCCCGCTATGGAGTCTCACTCGGGTGCCTTCAGATGCCTGAAACTAGTCATGAGACTCAATCCAGCCTTCACTCAAAAGTCATCTTAATTTGCCAAAACACAATGCTACTCTTTGTATTGTGCTGTTTCAGCCTGACTCTGGTAGCCTAACACACTAATACCTTAACTTAGTTCACAGAACTGTGAATAGTTTTATTTTTGTCTTACAGAATAATTAGGTGTGAGGCAAGTTGAAAAGACGAATTTCCCTCTGCACTCAAACATTTATTTTATTGTCTCTAGGTTACTTTGCAAGGAAGCTGTGTAAAACTATGGTTTTTCCAACTTTCTCATGAACCCCAGAGTGTTTTGAATTTGCAAGACTCTCTGATGGTAACTAGTTGAAACATTGGGATTAGTTCAACAATGTTATCTGCAGAGTCTAAAGGTGCTTGGATACATTTACACTGAATAAATACAGGAACAGCTATTAAAAGTAATTTAAAGTAAAACAAAAATTAGGTCAACAATTTGTTGTAGACTGAAATCTCTCAGAGAAAAAGGGATATATTTTGGTATGGTAGGTTGTATATAATGTGCATGTGTATGTATATATATGAGACAAAAATTTGCAAGAGCTATTTAGGCAAAAAAAATCAGAGAGAAGAGCTTTAATGTATTTCAGTAGTCAGATGCATCCATTCTATTACAATGCATCAGCATCCTTTCACAGATGGCACAGTAGTGGCACACAGTTATTGAAAAAGAAAATGTGAAATGAAGGACCAGTAGAAGCTCAGCTCTTTCAATTCACTGTCAAAATATCATATAATCAACTATAATAAATATTTTACTTTTCTAATTTACAAACATAAATCAAGACGAAAAACATACCCAAATAAAACTCACCATGCACTGATCTATTGCTTGTAGGTATCAGAAAGAAATATCTCACATATTCCTTAAAATTCAGCTCTAGGGATGAACATAAAAACATGCAATAATCAGAGTAAGATGCTGTGAAATGGTAGTAGCATTTTTCATATGTGTGGACAGCAAACTCCGCTTTAGGTGACCAGTTATTAGCCACATGAGGAAAAACATTAATGAGTTAAATGGATCACTTTTCTGAGTGGTACTGAGTACTTACTAAAACTATGAGCCACCAAAATAATACTTGGAAAAGCTGACAAGAATGTGAGATAAAGCAAATCTTTTTTTTGCCTCTTTAATGTAGACTATTGCCATTAACATATAAATTAATAATATACCTTAGTAATTTTAGTCCGTATCATTAATCACTGTAGACCCTGGTGGATGCTTGGCTTCCCTCCAAAAAGTCAGGAGAGCGAGTACACTTCATGCCATACTCTATTTGCCCAAACTCCATTAAAACAGCAAAACTACTTCACCCCAGATCCTGTGAAAAAACTAAGTTTTTAAGGAGTTCATCCCTAACAGGGAACCTCTTTCCTTCTAGCACTCCTGACTCCATACATTTGTGTGAGTAACCACACAACATTGAGAGCAACTAGAAATTGCCAGTGCAGATAAGGTAGTTCTGACAGTTCCCACTATGCTTTTAAAATTCATAAGACTCTTAAACCATGACTCAGAAGAGCAAAAGCTGTTTCTCCTCAGCCTCTGGAATCATCCGATAAAGCAGTGAAAGCAAAAGGCTTTCATGATCCTTCTCAGGAGCCTTGCAAGTATCAACTGCTAATGCTGTTTACGCATCCTCCTAATGCTGCCATTTATTGGAATAATTAGTAAGCAAAAAGAGTCTTGCAGGGCAGATTTTCTTTACAGTATTTCTGCTTCACAGATGTCCATCACATCTCAATAATCTGAATAGATAAAGCTTCCTCCTATTTAAATCCTTTCATACCAAAGCAAGGTTTGACTAGGAAGGATTGGTATCACTAGGCAGCGTTTCTGCAGATGTCACTCATGAGCATGCAGCCAAGGTTCTCTGGAAGGGCTTCACAATAAAAGGAGATTTTTGTTGGTACACACTTCCAGCTATTGTTGCACTTCCAGAGATTATCAGAGATAACAGGAGCCCATCAAAAAATGTGTCAGGCAAGCCTGAAAATTCAGTCAGTATTCATATGAGATTATTCTCCCCTTCTTGGTCTTTGCAAAGTACCTCTCTCATCATTTCAAAATGCTCCTGAGTGTTTGAAGAACAATAATTTAAAAGAAAAGTGCCAAGTTGCTGTAAAAACCTTACAAGTTAGTTTCATGGCAAGCATGCATCATATCTCAGCCATCCTCAAAAAAGAAAAAATGAGTCAGCTTGTGTCAGCAGTCAGACGTATTTTTCTGTCAAGCAGATAAATGTCTGACATCTTTCTGTCACTCCTGACTCTCTGTCAGTGTTCTCAGGCTCTGTTTATTTGCTGTGATCCTAAATTTCCTGCAGGCCAGTGTGGAAAATCACAGATCCTGCTGCTGCTTTAGGCTGACCTACATTCCCCAAAAGATTAGGCAGCCCAAAATGCAATCTTTAACTTTCTGGGACACATCTTAACAACAATAAGCTTCATGAGGAGGAAAACACATTAACACAAGCTCCAATTCGCATCAGTTTTCTCTCCTGGCTGAGTCTCTGAAGTAACAGTGTCACTGAGGGCCAGGCACAGCTCTCAGATCTTCTGCTGAGTGGTGTTTGACTGGTGATCGCTTGCCTTTTAACTGCTGTAGAAAACAGCAGCAAAGCAATCCTGTTAATGCTGTTTTATTTACCCCATAAAGGGGGCATGTGACCTCTTGAAAAAAAAAAAAAGGCAAACAAAAATCCTAATTAGATAATGATCAAAGCCTAGATGACACATCAGCTCCTTTGTGCAAAATAGATGCTGGAAAACAAAAGATTCTTGCAACATAGGCTCTGCTTGCTTCAGTTCACCAAATACTGCATTCATGTACATAATGTTCATTATCAATGCAGTTAAAGAGGAAATGCTGGACGGGAGTCCCTGAACCTCATTTGTGGGAATAAACTGTGTCTTTCCTAAGGAGTACTTACTGAGGGGGCGGGTTGAGGATTCTGCTCCAGGTTCATAGGTATGCACATTATACATTAGGTGTATAAAATGCAGGTCTACCTGTACTGGGTGCCTAAGGTCCTTGCCTGGTCATGGAGATCTACGCAATCTAATCGGGGAAGCAACTAGGCCACCTGGGTCCTCTGAACTCAATTAAATTCCTCCAGTAAGCCAGCTGAAGATCTCCCCATTAATCATATTGTAAGCATACTTTACACTCATAATTTTTGAAATAAATTTTTTTTTCAAACAAAAAGCCTTTACTAAATGTGGCAAGTTTTTAGACGTTTTGGTGACGAGGTGCAGACATGGTGATACAGAAAAGGAAAAAGAAGGAAAACTTATGAAGGAAACATATGATATTTTGAAAATTATTTCCTGTCTGTGCAAGTTAAAGGGAACCAAGTGCAGCATGTGTTATAAGGAGACTGTTTCAGTATGTGGTACCTTTCCAAGTCTGTTGTGTAAAGAATTGTGACAAAAAGCAGAAAAAGATTGTGTTAATATGATTCACAATAATACTTACGTTATCAAGTTTGCAGGAGATCTTCTCCACAATATCCTAGTATGATTACATCTGTGCAGAAATATAAATGAAAGTGATATCAGTAGTGGAACATGGCATAGGAACACTTTGTAGGTGAGTGACAACAGACAGGAATTTTGGAGCCCTGTGACAGCTGCCCCACCTGATAGTGGCTCTCCCTGCCCTCTTCATGAGCACCTTCAACAGCAAACCCCAAACAGGGAACCAAGCCAAGCACAACATCAGGTCCTAATCAGTGGCAAAACCTGTAATAGGGGGCTAGCCACAAAATCAGGCTGAGGTGTAAATAACCATGGATGATATTCATTCTTGCTTCACTGGTGTCAAGTATTAATGCCCACTTACCTTCTGTCCCAGTTTTATGCTTTTCATTTGGTTTACGAATCCCAGTCTTAGCACACAGTTGCTTCAGCACAAAACAATCTGAAGTGTAAAAGGAATTGCCCAGAGAAACCCCAATGATCCTAGGTAATCCTGCAGTGGTGACTTCTCAAGATGCTTAGACCATTACTATCTGAGCAGGTCTGAACAACTTTTAGGCTTTTCTCTCTATCATGAATCAGATAAACCCTTAAACAGTACTGTCATAGTCTCCTAAATCTTATTTTTCTACAGATGCAGAGGTTAGTCACGATGAAAGAAGATCTCACAGTTTACCAAATCAAGAGTGAAGAGTCTGTTAATTTATTAATGACATGCAATTACTACCAACCAGTAAAATATACATTCAAAATTCAATAGCAGTAATACAAGTAAACCACAGTACTAGATGCTTAGAAAATGTTAATAAACAGCTACATATTTCCAGAAACCTTTCTGCAATTAACCCCAAGAGCCATACACACCCACACCCATGATTACAGAGGTACATGCCATCCAAACAAAATTGCCCACACTATTCTGTGTCACTCACATGCTCCAATTTTTGTGGGAGATGTGCATTAATTTTTGATAAAATGTGTAAGCAGAAAATGCAAAAGACTTTCCAATGTAGGTGTTTCAGCAAAGACCTATTAGCACTTAAAGAATGCTGACAGTAGGAGGCCTTACAAATTTGTTAGAAGAGATTGAATTTGATCGGGGCCTGGAATTGTAATGGTGGGGTGGGGTACAACAAAGGGGACTTGTAATTTGCTGGAGGCATTTTCTTTTTCCTTAGGAGAAGTCAAACTTTTATTGTTATTAAAGAAGTTGCTTAAACACTTCTCTGTTAAATCAGAATAGTTCATAAAAAGATTCCTTTAGGCAAAATGCGTCTCTCACTACGATGCTCACTTTGGTATTTGATGTTCTACTGATTTCAAAAAAGTAAAAGGGATTGCTGGGTTTGTTTTTTTTCCATGCCACTCTTCTACTGGTACAGTCTCTTGTACACAATGGTGTTTTTCTTCCTGAAAACAGGTAATTTAACTCTATTGTATGATATGATGAATCCAGTTAAGATTTTTTGTTTGTTGCCCGAGATTTATTTTTAAACTGGCTGAGCCTTGCAATGTCTTGCTTTACACTCTGTGTGCTTTGAAAACTTCTGTAAGGCTCAATTGAAGAAAACATTGCAAAATGACCTTGACCATTATGAAATCCTACTTTTATGAAAGTACCACTATATTATCACAAATGTCCAGTAGAAAAACAGTAGTCAAGGTTTCAGAAAAAGAGAAGGTGATATAGACTTATAAAGATGGTGAATTATAATAATACCTCAATTTACTTTGTAAAACTTACTAAACTTACACAAAACTTGTATTCTCTTTGTTCTGAAGATTCTTTGAAATCATTTTAATGATACCGGTCACTGATAAGAACTGAACTAAAGTTGATGATGGCAAAAATTTTGAACTACTTAATGTCAATCAATGCAAAGCCACACTTCTGAACCTCACTACTAGAGAATAAATCTGCCTGTAGAAGATGGAAAATAGGCACCCTGGGAAAATCCAGTAGCAAAAAGATAATTAATTTCATAAAACTGGAGACAAAAATCTGCCACTTGTGTGTTTATTGTCTTATAATATTTATTGTCAATATAGAAAGGCAGAGCAACAACAAGGTAAACAACAACCATGGGGCAGGATATGTTCTTACAAAGCAAAGAAACCTTGTCTTAGTGTTCTGAGCAGGCAGGAAAGGCTTGAAGTGGCATAAAGTGTTCTTTGATTGCTTTTCATTTTGTAAGGCTTTGCATTTTCTGCTGTCTTTTGGAAAAACACTCAAATATTATGAAAAGAGGGAGCGAAAATAAAGAAAGATCAAAATGTAATCTGAAATAGACTGTGGCCATGCCATTTCTGTTCTGAGAAGCAAAATATAAAATAATGACAAAAAATAATCAAGAGGCATTGCATCCTATGGAAATTTCAATTTCCAGATGAAAGAGATCTACAGGTGGGTATCCAAATAAAACAAATCTTTTAAAGTTCACTAAGTATGATGAATGAGTTCTTATTATTAGATTTTATGAGTACCTATTTTTACATTATATAACTAATTTCACCACTGAGTTTGAAGTATGATCTTTTTTTTTGAACTTAGCCTCATAAGAAGTGTATTTTTTTAGCAGAGCTGCAATTCACTAGGCAGCAGTGCACATTTTGTAGACACATTACCTGTGTCCTATAATAAATGTAATGAGGCAACTTCACATTGTTCTAGGCCAAGCAATCAGTAAACACATGGATAAATTAAAAGCAAGACAGTTTCTGGAAAAAACTCTTGAGGAAGGAATATGGTTTTACGTTCCTCTTTTCTGGGCTCTGACTCGGCATTTTATTGCGCTTTGCATTCCAAAGGCAATAGGAAAACTCATGAGACCTCCTTGCTTCCTTGGCAAGGAAAGGAAAATTTCACCTCCATAGAATAGCTATGCCTGAAAATAGCTTCCATTGAAAGATAAGTAATGAAACATACAAAACATACTTCACATATATAGTGTATATATCTACTAAAAATATTGAAATAATTCAGGTTTCCTGTGGGGGCCAAACCAAAAGGTTTTCTGAAAATCTTTCAAAGTTTACTGAGTGAATAAAGCCTCATACAGACTGGATCAAGAAACACATACAGCACTGACCAAAATGTATATTTTCCCAGGGTTTGTTTCCCACCCTGGTAAGCCCTCATTACAAAAGCCTTTGCTCTGGATATGGCACTTTATAAGTTTTGCTGACCTTTTTCAAAAAACCAATAGCTCATTCTTGAAAATAGAATCAGTGTGCTAACCCAGCTGTCATAAATAAGGCTTTCCTCTAGCTTCCTAATGCGAACAATGCCTCTTGCTTGTTTTACAGCAATATGCAGAATAATTAATGCAGTTTTGTTTAACAACTTAATTGCAAAACATTTCATAACACAAGCATTTACAAGTGGAATATTAAGGTTACAAAATATTTCACAGATAATGACTACTTTATAATTAGAAATATTTAGCAGTTACTACTGACTTCCTCTCATGGTGAATGCAGGTATTCATGGGATGAGACACCTTTGGGATGCAAAGAACAATATTCTACCCCCAGCCATACATGAAAAGCCAATTTGTTACCTGGATTCTCTATATTAGTGTTCAGATTATCCCTATACGTCCTCCTTATAGCATTGCCAGGAGGGTTAAAATCATCACTCAGAAGAATGTTGATGCAGTTATGAAGACAGGATTTCTTACTACTCACTTTTCTGATTGTTTTTAATTCTATCTTATAATTACTATTGTCTGAGCCACAGACTGGAAAACAATAAACCATGTCAAGGAGTGAGTAGAGATTTATTCTTTACTTTGGAAACAATTTTAGAGTTCTAAAATGTTGGCACAATGCAACTAATAAGCCATGTAATAAACAGGGGGCACCACATTGTGAAATTACATTGCTTAGAATATCCATAACAGACTAGAAATAGTATTTAGTGCACCCAAGATTGTGAGTTCTACTAAACTATACTAAAAATACTTTTTACTTAAATCTGAACCTAAATATCCCTGTTGCTCATTAATCTACAATACAGACATTAAATAAATCTACTCATGCCAGTTCAGATTAGTTTAGATTAGTTCAGATTTCTGTAAGGAATATATGAACTTTCACAACAAATTACCATGCACTCAGACACACATAAAGACAAAGAAAGGTCTGGAAGAATAATTCTGATCTAGTCCAACCTCTCTGCTAAGGCGGGGTACTCTAGAGCATGTTGCTGAGGATCGGTGGCTTTTGAATATCTCCAGAGAAGGAGAACTTCACAACCACTCTTGGCAAGCTGTTCCAGTCCTCCGTCACTCTCACAGTAAAGTTATTCCTCATGTTCAGGTGGAAATTCCTATGTTTCACTGTGGCCATTCAGGATGAGAAAAAAAAAAAAATCCTGAAATAAATCCCAGTTGTTGCACAGGTAAATTCTGAGCCCCTAGAACTGCATTTTTCTAGGGCACCCCTGACTATACCAGCTGAGCTATAGCAGTCCTGGTGCTAGCTAGTCTGTATTGAAGTTCTCACTTCAAAAACCTCTTCAAACTTTATTCATTTAACAGACATATTTGGTGTTTCTTCATTGCCCCACCGCTCATATTTAATACACTTCCTGAAGAATGTCCGTGTGGCATCTGATAGCAATAATTACTTCCTGACAGCTATGATTTCTTAACCCTTTTAGAGAGAAGCGCAGATCTTTGGATCTTTCTCTCTCACAAGATATCTTTTTGTGAACTCTCCTTCCTCTCCTCAATTCTCCCAGCTCCAAATAACCCTGGAGATTAGAGGGACACTTTGCCATCACTTTTAGTCCCTGACAGGCTTTTTGTAAGCAAAGCGCTCCCAGCTGTTACTTAGTTGCCATTCAAAGATGGAAAATGTAACCAGTGATTTTCACACATTCTCCTGAAGGCTGTATTGCGTGCCTCTGCATGCAGGTATCTTTAGGAAGCTGCTCAAAGGGCTGCGCCTCACCAGCACATTGAGGACCTTTCTGTATTAGGGCTTCAGGTTAGTTCTTCTGGGACCAAATTCAGCTGGGAAATACAGAGAAGGGCTGGATAATTATCAGTCCTCAAAGACATCTTACTGTCTCCAGCAAATGCACTAGTGGTTTTCAAGACATTCTGACTGGAAAAGTGTGAGAAGCCATAATTGTTCTAGTGTTTTATGTGGGGGGATGCTCATGTGTTTGAGTAAATGTAGTTTGAAGGGTATGAAAATTAATCCATAGCTGGAGGTAGCCTCCTTTCATTACTTCTGTCTGAGGTTTCCTAGAGACAAACATTTACTTAGAGTTCTAAAAGGCAGCAACTGAATTATGGTAGCTGCTCTTTGGATTTGCTGTCCTTAATATGCTTGTCATTTGAGTAGTGGTTCAGCAAAATAAATAAATAAAATTAAAATCCAAAGCTATTCTGTGTTGTCTCACATAGTAGTAACACCACATCACTTCACTCATCCTATTCTTTCTGAAATAAACACACATACGACTACAAAAGCAGCAAAGTGTTCAGTGCAAACAAACAAAATCAATCAGCTGAAGCAGACAACTCCTGGTTTGCACTCAGAGAAGGGCACGGAGCATTAGGTCATTTTACAAAGGGAAGATGAAAACAAATCATCACCAATCAGAAGAGAAAAGATCATAATAAATGAGAAATACTGCTGCTACTGTAGAACTAATATAATTTAATAAGTGAAACAAAACGGTTTAATTTTCCTAGAGCAAGAGTATAGACCATTTGACATGAGGAGATGCCCATATTTTTTTAGATATGACCAGACTGCTGTGAAACACAAAGATTGTAGGATATTGCTCATAGGGAGCACCTGGAAGCCCAGGTGCTTTGCTGAGAGGGAATGGGATGAGAGGAATATGCTATAGTACATCAACTGGAGGAACTCACCTTCAAAATAGAGGACTCAAGTCTTGAGCCAGCTATAGCATGCAGTGAAAGTAAAAAGGTAAAAAATGCTGCTAGGAAGAAATTAGATTTTCCACCAAAGTTAAAAGTTGGTGTTTTCTAATATGAGTTGATTTCCTTTGAAATATTTATTTGTATGCTTACTAGATTTGTTCATGGCTATGGAAGACACTGCTTTGATCCTGTATTTTCATAGTTCATAGTAGCATTCTTGGGAAGAGATGACTGGAAATATGAAGCAAATAACCATCTCCAACGTAGTCCCAGTTGTAATAGTATCTGAACAGGTCACTGTCTTAAACACATCTGTCAAAGACCTTATCAATGGCAGATCAAGGGCTCCATCATGAATTTTCAAGGCCCTTGCCAGACCACTGTAGGTTATATGGCTGATAGTCCACACCGGCAAGAAACAGAGAAGATAAGACTGTGTAAAATTCTGTCACACATGCCAAGGTAAAATAAATGTACTTTACAGATAGTAGACATGTTCTGGATCATGTGGAAATTCTCCTATGACCTTGGAGAGGTGGGGCTATCTATAGTATTCAGTCAAGTTGCAGAACAGGGTCCTAAGGAAAACAAATTATGAACAAGGACTGGTTGCAAACTTAAAAGCAGGTAATCTGAAAAGCATCTGGCTTTAGGCAGCAAAATCCCATCCATCAACAAGCAGTTGTTGACACAGATGAGTACATTCAGAAGCATGGGCAGCAGTTAATCCAAACAGGAAAGAGAAAGTTGTATCAAAATTCAAAAATGCCAGATTTGTGTATCTGACATACCTACGTAAAGTAGAACTAAGCAAGCTCTTCCAGTTTGGATTTGAGTCCTTTGAATTGATATAGAACTTGCTTGTCAAATTTATCTCCGTATAAACAGATTGTATTTGCAGGAATAAGAAGGTCTTCCTTCATCTCTGCCTAACTGCAGGCTCATGCATGTATTCAGTCCCTGTTGCCAGTGCTCCCGAAAAGAGCTGAGCCATGAGGGGGATGAGCTGGGAGAAAAGCATGGCTCCAGAGCAGGCTGTGCCCTCTAGACCTCTCCACTGGAGCAATGACAGGGAAATCATAGGCACAGCCTCTTCCAGGGATCCCAGGAACAATAATAGATGAGCCCGGCCCCAGACAGGATTCTCAGGAAAGAATTAAAGGAGATGCCTGAAAACAGGAATGGAGCCAAGAGTACCTACATCAGGTCTAGAGCCAGTCCCAGCACAGCAGCCAGTGAGTCCAGCCAGTGAGACAGGACCAAGCACAAGCACTCTGAAATATAGCTTGAGCGAGGCGGACGTGTCCAGCCTGAACCAAAACAGAGACCTCAGACCAGTGTGCAGAATCTGTAGGGATGTTCAGGCTGATGCCAGCACCTACTGGTGTGTTCAGAGCTGTGACAGTCTGACTTTTCCTATTCATCCAGCGCATTCCCATGCGACTAGTCACACAATAGCAGCCAAAAAATTTCTCCTGCACATACAAAAATTGTTGTTTGGAGTGAGTGGACCTGCTCCATCCATTTTGCCTGGACTCCTACAAGGGCACCATTTGCCCATTGTGCCAGGGGTCCATTTAGGCTCACACCTGGGCACCTGGTGGGTTTCAGCACCTTGGTCTTTCTTGGGCACAGCGCCCCAGTCAGAGTAATCATTGTCCCTGCCCTGTTGCCAGCCCCAGGAGCAGCCCACTCTTGCTGCTTACAGACACAAAGTCACAGCACGATGTGCCTGACTGGGAGTGGTCCAGATGTCATCGCTGAGAAATGTAAGAGTAGAGCTGATCCAGACACCAAGATCTCAGCCAACAGTGGTGGTTACAGAATGAGGCTCATTACAGAATGCAAATATTTTACTTCTACAATAATTAGGCCAGGTAAAGCAGAGGTCATGCTAGTCATCGGTTCCAGAAAAGGCTCAAAATTTAAAAAAAAATAAATTGATTGCCAAGAAATTTTAACTATGTCCCAAAATTGTGGTTCTTTCCCTTTCCATTGCCTATAAAGGAAATTTGAGATGATTTCCACAGATGTAGGGATATCTTGTATAGGTGTATTGTAGTATATTAGAAAGTAATCTGGAACAATAGGAGATTTGTGGAGTGAAGCACATGATGCTGAGGAGCTGATATGTGCTCTGTGTCTGTATGGGGGATTTTATGCAGCTTGGTCCTAGTCTCACTGCCAGGAATGTACATTGGCATGTCTATCATTAGCAGTTGTACTACATTAGGTGCATTCTTAGAATAATCTTTAACTTTAGCTTAAAAAGTCCATTTGCATGTTGTGAGGCTGCTCTGTGATATGAACCGATGTCCAACAAATTCTGGATAACTGGGAGATTTGTTCCAAATGTGCACTAATGATCTGAATTAAGACACTAGTATGGATGTTTCTTCATATAGTAGTATAAGGTGAACGAGATTTATCCCATGGTTACAGACACAGTGTCACATATTTTTTTTCTAGCTGATCGCAACGTAGTCAAATTTCTGCTCTAGTGAAGCGTTACCTGCAGGTACAGGTAGATTAGATATCAGTGACTTTACAAAACCAAGTTTTCTAAACAATTACATTTAGTTTAGCACTGCTGTCTCTGTACATCTGTCGAATGGGAGCCAAACTCTTACAAACAGTAATAAAAAAAGCCCCCAGTCTCTTGTTTCTTTCATACTGTTTCTTTAGTGTGAATGACTAAGATGGCGAAGAAGAGGTGAGACTAATCTTTGGGAAATCAGTTCTAAAAACTACTCTTCCAACATCCTCCAAATATACTTCCTTATTAATTTTCCTAGCTTTATTTCCCGGTTTCCTGCATTTTCAGGAATGAACATTTGCTCATTTATATGAAATCATTTCTTTTTACCATCACTCCCATGGTACGTTATTAAAATGCCCTAATTGTATCATATTATACTATTCTAATAATATTTAATGCAATTTCATCAAAGTCCCTGATGTACCAAAAACATACCAAAATAGTCACAGAAACACATCTACATATATGCAGTAAAATAAAAGTAATTTTTCCACACAGTAAGGGAACTGGTTTCAGAGCATCAGTTGCTTGTGCTGCCATGTGGGAGGAGACCTAATTCACTTGGTGCCTTTGAAGGCTTGTCCATTTCCCTTTGCCTTGCTATAATATAGAAAACCCATTATTATCTGAACAGGGAAGTGCTGCAATCAAATTACCTCTGATAGCATTCCCAGTTGTCTTCATCTGGCAGTAGTTTTGATGGAGTACTTGGTGGAGAATTCCCTGTTTGGCGGAAACCACCTTATATGACATGGAATAACACATCCAGGAAGAGGGGAAGGAAGCCGTACTTTCCTGAACTAAGGGAAATGCAACTCTACTTTTTTACGTCATCTCTTCATTCTCACATTTCGTTCTGCTCACATCTCAGAGGCTCCTTGAAGGCTTGTTCTTAGGACTTCCATCTCTGGAAAAGAGGCCTTGAATATTGACATCCCAAACTTGAAACAACTCATATTATTAAGCCATTTTAAAACCACTATTATCTTACGCAGTAAGTCTTTCTAGCAAGCATGGGGAAGAATGCTAGAGTTCTCTTCCAGAAAGAGTGATAAAAGTTTATTTAACTAAATAATGCTGAGGGATGTGTTGGATTTTCTTAAAAAAGCAAGATATCTAGCTATGGATTGAAATATTTAGTACTGCCATTGTAAAGTCAGATTTGACATTGACATCCATGCAGATCAGACAATGCTCCCTTTCAAAATTTTGGCAAGTTATATTTAGCTTATGTTGACGGTTTTGCACACAATTTGAAATTATAAATACAACTGCAACTAATAACAAGGTCCTTAATGTTTTTTCCCACTTAGCTAATCTTTTCTATTAAAAAGAGATTTAAGAATAAAAAAAAAAATTTTGCTTCCATGAAATAAAATGAAGACATTTTAGTGCGGCATCCAGCTTAAGCAAAGCCAAGTCTTGAAAATTTGGAGATCTACGAATATCTTCTCTTTGATATTGCCTAGGATAAGAAATGAAAAAAACCCAGAAAAATTAGTTCGAAATTTTTCTACAGGACAAGAAAATTCTGTGATATTACCTGTCTAATTTTGTTATTTTCCCAAGTTAAATGTTTGAAGGAATCAAGAAACTTCTCACCGAGCTGTCTAATTTCAAGGAAGTGCTTGTAACATTCGTTTTTAATTCTTATCACACGTGTTTGTAGTGGGATTTTATCAGATAGCTAAAGTTATTCATGTCAAAGAAGACAAAAGTGTACTGCAAAAAGCTTTAATACCATGATTTAAAAAAGGGACTACAAACTTCATAAGAGGCTTAATACAATATTGTGAAAAGATTAGTATTTGCTTTGAGATATGGTCAAGCACAGAACACCAACCAAATACTTATCATCTTTACAGAAGAAATACAGAGCTGGAATTGTCCTTGGACAGGTGAATGTTGAAGTAAAAGTCATTGGGTTACTTAGCTGGCAAATATTCTTATGTGAAGAGGTAGGAAGATTCCACAGCTGTGAAGACGTACCCTCTCAGTTTCAGCCTGGGTGATTGACCGCTTCCTCTGACAGCCCTAACTACAGCTTTGGAAAGGCTTAGAGGTTGGAAGTTGGTTTGCATCTACCCCACTGACTCCTAGGAAAGGATCCAAGGAATATCCTGTTAAGAAATAGAGCTTTTCTGACGTATCATAAACCACAGCAATGAGAACCAGATATCTTGTTGGAGTTTCTTGGCTGTGATATGTGATAGTGAAGCGTGGTCTGTCCATGGCAGACTTACAGGTTAGATGATATTAATCACCTCATTTTCAGTGGCTGGTAACAAGTAATTTGTAATGTAGCTGTGGATCTCTGTAATGCTCAGAATGAGAAAAGTCAAAGCATAAACTGTAACACAGAAATTTTGTAAAAAGAAAATTTGTAACAAGTTGGAAAATAACTATTTTAATGGAATTATGACATGATTGAGTAACTGGGAAGAAAATTAAAAATTTTCATTTTTTTTCATAATTTTGTTTCTGCAATCTCTTTAACAAAAATAAATATACAATAAGACATTTCTCTTACTCTCAATCTGCTGGTGCAAGTCAGTAATACATGTAATGTTCACATTTTCAATTTTTTTATAAGATTTTTCCTTTATCTTTTTGAGATTTTTTTTAAAGATCTATTCTTTCCCTTGCAGAGACAATATAAACTGTCTGAGCAAACAAACTGGTTGAGTTACCAACTGGAAGGAATGAAATACTACTACTACCTAGAGAGATGTGTTTCCAACAATCACCTTAATGAGGTGATTTCCCTTTGAAGTCAGCCTGACCCATGGGTAATAGCTTTATACCAACTCCAACACCAAGAGCAGCTTGTCAATATTCTTGTCCTTTAAGACTCACTGTAACCACCGTCTTCTGTGTTTTCAACTAAATAAATGTTCTACAGATTTACAAATGCAATGCTTCTCAGACAGAAGAAAATTCTTTCAATTGTTTTGACAATATAGGCCTTTCTCTCTTTATTTGAACATAAGTCGGGGGCTCAGATGTGTCCTTAGTAAAAGTTTGGGTTGTGGGACTAATAAAGAATGAGTAGAAAAGTAGTGCACCAGAGGCAGTGGGAGTCTTCACTCTGATTCATTGATTCCAACCATCCAATTGTCTGAAAAATAATAACAATTTATTTGAAGGTATTTTCTTTCTCCTCTGCCATGCCCATAACTATTCTCTATCTCATTTCTTTATCTTGTATACATAAATTTCACATCTCTGGTTAGATAACTAAATAAGATGTGACTTACAAGATCTGAAACACCAAGCCATTTACTACTGTGATGTCTAATGAAGTCTAACTCAAAAAATATCTTTTGGTGTGAGAAGTGCATTTTTTTTTCATTTTGTAATTTTCATTTTTAACTAGGAAATATATTAGTGAAACATTTCAAGACAAATCAGCACTGACAAGAATACTGCAGTCTGGTATTTTGATTTAAACTTTGATAGAATCTATAAACAAAAATGAAATGTTGGAAATTGTGGCAAGATAAAAATGTTAGTGTTGGACTAAACCTTCAAGGAAGAAATTCCCTTAACTTTCATCCTTCTTGTTCCTTCATTCATACGTATTCAGCAAATTCAAAAAGGAGCTCTGCACCCTGCGAATATTAAGGCCTAATACATGCCAGGGTCAGTGTCAATCTGAATGCAGCTGAAGCAAGTGTTCAGGAAGTTAAATATACATATGTGTGTGCTGCAGTGGGATATTATAGGAAATCTTACTGAGACAGAAATATTAGCAATTTTTCTCTTCAAAAATGGCAAAAATTGCTTGGATGAGACTTAAGCTTAGAAGAGATTAGAACATTTTTGAAAGTACTTTTCAGTATTTTTGAAAATGTGCTCTCTCAAAATGCCAATCACAGCTTCTGATCATTTAATTTGCTTGGCAGTTTCAGTGCCCCCGCTGCTAGTGGGACTGCCTGGTGTGAGGCTGTGGCTGAATTTCTCACCGCTGCTTTGACAGGCTTCAGGCACACAAGACGTGTCATCAGTTCTCTGCAGACCATGCCACAGCAGCAGTTGACCCAGCTGGTAAAGAAGGTAGGAAAAGGAAAAGGTGAATGGAGACCTTTTAGAACTCAGTTATTAAAGAGAATAAATAAAGTGCGTTTCGAAGATTTGTTTGAAAGCTTCTTATTGAGAAATAAAATTTTTAAGGAAAAAAACCCCCAAATGGCTACATCATCTGAAAAATACCTTTTAAATATTTCTCATTGTTATTTTGTAGAATCATTTGAAAATCAATTTTTATTTGTTTTTCTAACAACACAAAATTGCACCTTCTTCTTTCTTGTTTTCATTTTTCTTATTTATTTATTTATTTTGTTTTGTTTCTCAGCTGTTACACTAAATTATTTGTAAGAAAAGATAACTCTCTTTTTAGAAATCACTGTCAGAAACTTAAATTATGCTGGACTTCAGTTCAAAGTCATTACAAGTAACTAAGATTTTCAAATATGTCTAAAGAAGATGGATGATAAAATGCCTTCAAAACATATCTTTAGTATTCTGGCCAGTTCCTGTGAATCTTAGATGTTGGACTATGTGTCATCAGGCAATCCGATGCCAAGACAAAACTTAATATTTCATGGCTGCAGACACTTATACATCGAGCCAAAGTGACAAGTAAAAACAACGGAAATATGCTGATCCTTCTTGTAGAAGCCTAGATTTCCAAGTCATCTTACTGCAAGGATGCAGGTGTGAATTATGTTCTTCTTTTTCTCTACACAAGCCTTCACTTTTTTTTCTTTGAACACAAAAAAAACAAAATCAGATTAAATATCCTAGGGCTTAAAAGAAGTGCTGGAAAATCTTCAGACAATATTTTTTTTTTTCATAGGAGATATTAGAAATGTGATTTCCCTTTCTTCATTAGAGTTTAAATTTTTGTAGCACCATTAAAGCTAAATTTGCTGAAGAATCTCTAAACACCGTAACTATATTTTCTTCTTTTCTTTTTATGCTTTCTTGAACTAGCACATGACTAGCAGTCATATATGTGGTATCACATGGAAATAGCAATTGTTATTGTTCATCAATCACCACATCAGCCTGTTTCTGGATCAAAAATAGCACACTGTACATAGGTCTGCCAGGCTCCTCCGTGACTGTCTCTCAGTGAGAGAAATTCAGAGTTCCAGGGCTCATGTGTTTCAGTACTCATAGTATCCATACCCTCATCTCTTTGCAGAGTAGATATATTCTGAATATTTCAAGGGTTATATGTATCTTTAGTTGTTAAAAATCCCAGTAAAATTTTGAGCAGATGGGTCTCCTTATGGATACCTGCTTTGTCCAGACTTGTTGACTGTCAGTGAGCAGTAAAAAGGTGACAGGATTCCACCAAGCTCCACCATGGTTATGTTAAGGTGTCTTACAAGCATGCTCACAAACAGAATCTCTTGCTGTCTCAGTAAAAAATGCACGTTTATCCTACATATTTATTTACTTTATTTCTCTGCTCCATGTCTGCCATGGAAAACAAGCATAGTTGTTTCTGAACACCCATTTTAAACTAAAAGAACGGTAAGCCATGTGGCAAAACTTACAAAATAACAGAGGAGATTGTGCTTAAATTTTCTTAAAAAATAAGTCACCCTTCAGAAAGATAGAGATGTTGAAAACTTCAGTGAGAAAGGTGAAAGTTTTGGATAATTGGTTAGGAAGTGAAGAGAAATTGTAATGGTAAATAGTTCGTAACATAAATGTTAAACTGTAGAAAACTGTGAATAATCCTTCCCTACATAAGTAATCCCATTTGTAAGACATAAATAACGAAAGCAATCTTATCTAATAAATATAATGGTCTGTTCATACTTAGTACATTATTGTACTGTGGTTTTTTTAGAAGAATTTAGCAAAAAGCACAGCAACCGAAAACAAGTCAGCCTAAAATTCATGTCAAGAAAAGAGGGGATTGAAGTAACAATTTTGCAATCTGCAAGGGAAAAGTAACTGAGAGCGAAAAATGCAGAAGTCAAAGACAGTCTGACCTTTTGGTCAGAGGAGATGAAAAAAGTTATTCAGAAATACATTTTTTTTAAGAAAAAAGAAGAGAGAGAGGCATTGAATGCAGAAAGCTGAAAGCATGATCTTAAAACAGTAAATGGGAATAAATGAGTAGACATGAGGAAAATGTCATGTTCGTGTTCAGATGTAGAAGTCAGCAACTAGAACAGCAAGAGGCATTTTCATATCTTATCCCCAACCTTAAATATGTCACTGTTCTCCCTCCGGGTATCCTGCAGTTTCTGTTCTAGGGGTATCCTTGTGATCATTTCTGATCGTCTCTGAACTAGCCTCTGGGCTCAGTTGTGGCAATAATGATGACCTGATGATTTTTGTCAAATTAAAATGCATTTAATGAATCAAATTTTGTATAAGACAAGCCATGATTACTTCAGACAATAGGTTTGGCTGATATTCGTCTTCTAGTCTAGCCTGAACTGTAAAGTTTGCGAAATGCTGCAACCAGAATTCAATAGTAAAGAATTTTTTGAATTTGTTTTCTCAACCTTACTCTAGTCATGTTAGTTTGTGTCAATTTCCTCACCTCTGTCAATCTTGACAGTTCCATCTTTATATCCACAGAGATATGAAATATGGCATTCACTCTTTTCCTGACGTGGTATTTATCACATTGAAGATACTTCTGAGTTTTTCTTCTCCAAGCTGAACAAGCTCAACTCTCTCAGCTTCTTCTCATATGACAGATGCTCCAGTTCTTTGATCACCCCCATGGCACTTCGCTGGACTTGGTTATGATGTCTCTTCCGTCCACATCACCCTGCACACTACACTTGTCAGTCTTGTTACAGAATCATAGAATCATGGAATCACAGAATCATAGAATGTGCTGAGCTAGACTTTCTTACTTGATAGGGGCTCTTCATGTCTCTCCACCACTGGTCCTAGTTTAAAGCTTTCCTCATCACTTTGGCCAGTCTGTTGGCAAAGACGTTTTTCCACCCCTTAATCGGGTGGGTCTTTTCTCTTCCTATTATTCTTTAGGGACTTCCTTACTCCTTATTTCCCTACAAATCTATGATAGTCATAGAAACCAAAGCCCTGCTGTTGACATCAGCTGCACAAGCAGTTGTTGACCTAAAGGATATGCCCACTCTTCCTCAAGACCTTCTTTCCCCTTCCCCATCAGGATCAAGGAGACACCACCTGCACTGCTGTGCTCTAGACTGTCTCCTCCAGACCCAAGCAGTCATGCTTGATATTTTCCTGGAATTCTCTGGTACTACGATTGCTGTACACATGAAAAAGCAGATGGGTTCTGCTGTTGCCTGAGGGCTAGACAAACTTTGGAAGTCTTCCCACAATATCCCAAACTTACCCTTCTAGCAAGAAACAGATGTCCCCCAACAGTAGGTCAGGTCAGCAACTGGAGCCTCCCCCCCTGCAGCAAGAACACTGCTGTCACTTGCTGCTTCCTCCTGGTCCTACCACATGGCTCAGTCTCAGCTGGCTCCTATCATTCATTGGCAAGAGCTCCCAATGCCTCATCTACCAATCTGCAGGTGGTGCAGGAGCCATCCTCCCTTGGTACAAGACATCACCAGCTTCCAACCTCCATCCTCATGGAAATCTCCACTTCTCGGCCTAAGCACAGACTATCTCCACTTTCAGTACAGCTGGGGGTCCAGGACCTCGGAGAAGATCAAGTTAAACTCATTCTCTTGATCCATGCCATTCTCATACTTAAGTCACAGATTTTAAACAACCCTCTTTAAAACAACATATTTTTTCACTTTGGTGTTGTCACGTAAGAAAATTTAATCTTATCACACTAATTCTGAGAAGACAGGATGAAGAAATAAAGGAAAGGGACTGAAAGAGTAAGGAAGGGATTGATTCTTTTTCTTGCTTTCACAAAAATTCCAGCAACATGCTGTCATTAAGAAAGTCAGGATCAGTCAGAGATGATCAATCAAAAATAGAAAACTCACAGCTAGTTCATACTGAAATCCCTATGCAACTAAAAGCCAGTAATAATATTTCCTTGAGTTTGTAAAGTCATGTTTGAAGCCAGGATCTCTTCAGTGAGGGGTTCATGACCTCTCCAGAGGTCACCAAAACTAATCATAGGGTTGTGAAGCATTGAAAATTTATTAGTTACAGTAAACAAAGTCTTGCATCTCCGTTCCCATTCTATCCTTCACCTTCAAGAACAAATGTCAATCTATCATCAAGACCACAAAATGTATGCACAGATAATTCTTGCAGGCTTGTCACTGCTACTATGTATGTGTGTTTTCCTGCTGGCTTATAGGAAATTCAAAAGTTTCCTGGCATCCTGCTGTCTTTTTACTTCACGGAAGTTTCACTGGGATTCTAATAATGTGGATAACAGGGCACACAAAAATCTCTGGCACTGGCAAGGCATGATCTTGAAAGTGAATAAACATAAAATCATAGAATCATAGACTAACCTGGGTTGGAAGGGACCCTACTCCTGGCTCTGCATGGGGCAGCCCCAAGAATCACACCATGGGTCTGAGAGCATTGTTCAAATGTTTCTTGAGCTCTGGCAGATGAGGTTCTGTGACCACTTTTCTAAGAATCCTGTTCCAGTGTCCAACCCTCCTCTGGGTGAAAACCTCTTCTTAATATCCAACCTAAACCTCCCTCGCCACAAGTTCACACCATTACATGGTATGTTGGCATGTTCGTATCAACATGGAATACTGTGATATGTGGACAGGCCATGGCAAATAGTATTCCAAGATGATCTTCAAGGTCCCATTCCAACCTGGACCATTCTGTGATTCTATAAAATAATATAAGGTAGATATACAACTTAATGAAATCCCAGAGTAAGGCAGGATGCAAAAGAAATTGAAGCCAACAAGGGATGGCAAGCTGCCTGCTCTGAGTATGCCTGAGGAAAGAAAAATGTGCCTTTCCAGGATGATCAGCAAATTCCCACCTCGTCTTTGCAATTGGGTTTCTGTTGCTGCTGCCAAAGACAAGAGGGAGGACTGGAAAAATGTGAAGGAGGTATTTCCCTACAACAATAGCTCTTCCTCTGAAACTCTCTTCTGGCTGTTTTCCCTGGTCTGGGCCTGAGATTCCCCCACACTGGGAGCTGGACCTCTTCCAGTTACCTGCCAGTTCTTGGGAACCTGAGAAGAGAGTAGGGACACTTGAATGAGAAACACTGGTGTTTAGTGGGGGCTATCACACCAAAGGGAAGAAAGAGGAGTGGGAAGCAGGAACTGAGATGCAAATGTGGACACTGTACTCTTGAAGAAAAGATGAAGGTGTTACAGGAAAAAAAGAGGAGGCATGGCCTCCCTCAGGTCCCCTGGAGCTTCCTGACCTCTTGGCATCTTTCTTCACTTACTATTTCTCACTATTACCCCATGCTTACTCTTTCTGATGGCACCTGTGCAAAGCTGCAAATGTTTTCTGAGTTTATCTGTTCAGGCCTATGGGGACGGGGAAAATTTTGCTTACTCCAAGCCCATGAAAATCTGTTCTTGATCCCATAGCACCATGGACCAACACCTGCACTGGTTTCATTTAGATCTGTCTTGCTTTCCCATGAGCTATGCCTATTTTTCTGGAGGGCAGCAAGAGATCTTTGCCTCATGGAAAGGTCATCTTAGGGAAGTACTACCTAGTTCCTCGAGCACAATAATCCTTTGCTTCCTATTTGCTTCTCAGTTTCCTATCTTTTAATTGGTGCTTTCATCCATTCAGTCACTCTTTGAGAGTACCCAAGGTGAGACACCGTGATGTTTAATCATTTGCTGCAGTGTACAATAGCTAATTGTCTCAGCAGAGGATGCCAGCTTCGTGTTGCCTTGCAAGCCACATCTCCAGATACCTTGTCAGAGTTTGATGTGCTCCAAACAGCCCACTCCAAAAGAACAACAGCAATCAAGATACAGGCACAGCCAGATAGTACTGATCTGAAATGTCAGAATCAAAGGAACCAGCAAGGCAAGAACAGAGCTCAAATGCACCACTCTTGGTCTAACATGCAAATTCCAAATTGATGGGCAAAACAGATCTTAAAGAGTTGGCATTAGACTCTCAGCAATCTTTGGGACCGAAATCAGAGACATTTATAGAGTATTAAGGGCAAGACCTTCATCTGAACAGACAGGGCCAAAGTTTGTACAGGGATGATTTTTTATGTTCTGTTTTAAGGGAGTAGGATGAAGAGGTATAAAGAAAATCAGAGATTGGATTGAGTAGCTCATTTTGTCCCTTACAAGTCTAGTAAGGATCAGGAAGTTATCACACAATGTGTTGAAGTCAGAAAGAGGGTGGAAAAAAAGGCCTACAACAATGAACTCAATGGAGAGTCAATTAAGACCTGCTGCCCCACAGTAGATTATACGAGAGATATAGTATAGCAAATAAACAAGTATTTGTCCAAAGCTTATTGCCTAAAGGAACAAGAAAGTGCTGGAGGTGAAATCAGGATGTGCCTTGAATGGTAGCTGCACCTTATCACTCAGTAAATATTCTTTAAAAAAAAAAAGAAAGACCCAATGTTTGAAAGGTGGAACCATCTGAGTCCTGAGTAGGTGAAAGGTGATCATTTAGGTCTTATGCACATCTCTGTGTCCATGTTCAAACCTAAGTTATGCTTTTCCATGTTAAATTCAAATGAAGGTAATATTGGAGCTGCTTCACACCTTGCACCAATAATTAGCTACGACCAGTTTCTTTCTTTCTTTCTTTCAGCTTCAGTTTCCAGTGTAGGTTACATTCACAATGAATTAGGTGAAAATATCATTTGGAACTTTAAGTGTTATATCATTGCAGCTTACAGTATCATAAAAATTAAATCATACTTTAAAATGCTTGCTTTAGTCAACATCAGATAACTATAGATAGTAGGAATCATGTTTAAGAAACTGTTGAGATGACTTCAAGGAAACATGTCCATGACACCTTAATTATAAAAACACTTTTTAACAATGGTAATGGCTTCTTTAAACAATAAACAACCATGTGATTACAGAAGAACCTGAAAGGTAAGATTCACATCTCATGTTGTTTCAGATAGCATTGAAAGCTAATACTTTGTTTCAGTCTAAGTGTGGACTCTGATGCCTTTCTTTCAACAGGCTAAATTTTTAAGGTTTGGAATCTTAATTTAAAAATTAAAAAGAAGGAAAACCACACAAGACAAGCTTTTCAAACCCTGGAATTCATATTCAAATTACTGAAATAGTTATTTCTAACTCTCTTAGGATCAAAAGATAACTTGTCACATTCACATTGGAGTTCGGTTGGTAATGCACAGAATCTATGATTACAGTAATTAACATGGATTAATACAATATTAATTGAATTTCTAATGCACTAGTTCTGGAAAAAGGGTTCAATACAATCTTATATTTATCAGTAAATTTACCATAAAGGAGACTAAAATAAAAGATAAAAGAACATCTTCTCAGCTTGAATGACTGAGATTAAGATGGCGATATATATTTGCTTTTTCCCAAAAATTAAGATTAACCATAAATTAGGGCCAGTCTCCCATAATATGGCCAATGAAAGTACAGCATAGATGCAAGAGTGACCCACAGGTTCATAGGATTTTAAGGCTAGAAAAATCATTTGAATTATCTTGTATGACATCTGCTATAATATAGACCATGAACCCTCATCCTGCTTCTTTCCTTCATGAGATTAACATGCCTTACTTTAAAGTATTCCAATAAATAGTAGAACATTTCTATAAAACTCTTCAACCGCTCTTTTAACTTTTTTTTTTTTTTTTTTGCATGAAGTATGCTGTGGTTAAACATTGGACTGTGGGGAAACTTTGGGCTATTTATAACCTTCACTGGAAGTGCTGTAACTGCACCTCTCATTCCAGACCTTGCCTGCAGGTTTGATGTAATTGCATGGGTCTTTTGGTCATTAAACCAGTGTGTTTGAGGTTGAAAAATTATGTTTTATGACAGGCAATGAGGCATCTCAACTGATTTCTTCATAAGAAAGGGTTATTTTTCTTCTTGGGATGGCAAATGGCATTAGGATTTCAATATTATTTGTTAAAGATAACAATTTACTCTGTAGTTTTACAGGACTTTAATATGAGGAAAAGACACTTCCTTCCTAGTGAGGAGTATCAAAGCCTCTTTCCCCAGCTGGACCATCATAGATGTGAAAAGGAAAGCTACAACTGCACTAATGCAATGTTTTCAAAAATCTCTGACTCAAACCATCAAACCCATTGAGGGTTTAATACACAGTAATTGTTGGGATATTTGTATTTGCGTTCTTGAAAATTCTGACAGCCAAATTTGACAAGTTGCATGGGTGGAAGTTGTTTTTGAGTGGTGCTCTAAATAGAACTGTCTACTTGATCTAGAGAACAAGTTAAGGTGCTGCTAGGTCTAACTGTTCTTATACTTTCTACATCTGTTTTTACAGTGGATTTTAAGTCCAACAGGTGAGAATATATTTTAAGATGCTTACATACAGTAATCCTAGTAACAGTTTCTGTTCAAAGATGCTCAACGCTCTTCTGTTTCTGTGTGTTATATAAATTGGAAAAAAATTGTGTCCTTCAATCCTTCAATGTTGCGATCTCACTTTCTCTTCAGCAAATGCTCGGAGCTTGAGAAAGCCAAATGCAAAAAAAGTAAATCAGATATTCCTATGCTGACACCTTTTTGTTTCTCTGTTCAGAGAAAAAACTTTAAATGCCTTAAAAAATATTCTCACATTGAATAAGGAATTTGTTTCTGAGGCACGACAGAAAAAAAAATCTCTAAATCTAGAACACAAAAAACTTGTTCAAACAAAAGTGATAGCACTATCAATATGTTATTTCTTTAGAGACTCTTTCTGGTTGGATTTGTCAGGAGCCTACTACAGCAGAATAGCTCTTAAAACAGCCTGCAGCTCTATAAAGTTGACACAAAGTGTAGATGGCCCTATCTGTAGCTGACACTACTGTTAACACTGAGACAGTCAAAATTAAAAGATCTCTTTAGATGAGTGCCCACATATTAGATGTGTAGCAATATGAAAGTTACAGATTACACATGCTGATATAATATTATTTTTATCACCATGGGAGGAGGACAGGCACTGTAGGAAGCAAGACCCCATATTGAGTTTTTTAGCTTTCTCAAAAGTCTCTAAACCTTTACTTCTTACCAAAGGTTTTGATTTTCTCTGGGTTTTTTGGGGCTTTTTTTTTTAGTCCACAGTCAATGGACAGAAAGTTCCTATTGGAACTTCTTATCCCTGCTAGCTTTCTTGATGAAGCTTTTGTTACAAGGGCTCTCGTAAGCAAAATTCTCAGATAGCCTTAGTAAAAAACTAGACAGTGCTTTCTGCACACTAATTTTAAGGAGCTGTTATCTATAGTTTTTGTATGGAGGAGCATTACCAGACCCTTTACTGATCCTACTGACTCTATTTAGTAGGTCTTCGTTCCTGGCATGGTTGTGCTTCTCTTTGGAAATTACAGTAAGAGTTACTGAAGTGCCTATTCTAGCAGTCACGTCCTGGCAGCCATTCTGTCTGTGGGGGAACTCTTCTGAAATGTTGTCTGCTGTATATCAAGATGGATATGAAAACCTTCTGTCTTTTAGGCTAATTTGGAAAGTAATGAGAACGTTCAAATATTTGAATCCAGCTGTCACCACTCACTCAGGGTGACCTCACTGTGCTAAGGCAGAGTTATATTAAGAGCTACTCTGAGCTAGCTCCATATGAGATGATATGTCTACATGATACAAGTCAGAGTTCATACAAAGAGAGAAAAAAAATTCATTAGGGTAAGTGGAAAAAAGATGCACTTTCAAGCAGTCAAAAACTTTCTGTTAATAAAGTCAGCACATTTCAAAGCTAAATATAGAATGAAAAAAATACTCTCAGCTTAATAGCATATGTTTATGGTGTGAGACAAGGTACTTGCAAAGTAGGAGACATATTTATTTGGTTGCAGGAGTGTTCAGGGATTTTCTAAGGAGATGAACATACATTAAAAGATTAGTCAAACCATTTTTAAGTTCAGCTCAGATGCGGTCAAGAGCAATTTTTACTATGCTTTTCTTAAGTGAAATGGTTGCCAGAACCAGTTCAACCACTATACATGGTTCTTTTCAGTGATGAATCTGCTGCTTTTTCTGTCAATTATTGCTTCTATGATATTCTATATCTTTAATAGAGCTGATAAACTCATTTGCAGTGACAGTGAAGGATTATTTCTCTCTCAGATGACTAGGAAGACTATTTATGCTTATACTGTCTTTTCTGTCAGTCACAGCTATATTTCTCTCTGCCATATTTTCCATTTTTCATTAATTAATAGAGAAGCCAATTCTCCACCAACTGGGAAGACCATTACTGCTGGGTCTTCAGTAAGAGGATACACCTGAGCCACCTGTTTATGTTTTTCATCTTTATGAGCCGTTTCTGGCTCCAGCCACACAATTCATACTCTGGCTTATAGAGATTCACACTGAAAACAGTGTGACAAAAAAGACTGTACATTTCTAGCCATGTTTTTGTATTTCCCAACACAGTGATAAATTACTTAATATGATCTTTGCAACTTATCTACGAAAAATTAATGTGGCTAGGAAAAAATACTATGTGTGGTATTAGAGCTGCTTTGTAATGACAGACTGATGAAAACTGAAAAATAAGATGATGAAAAAGGTGGGATTTTTTTTTTTTGGTGCAGTCCAGCAGTGTTGCTGCTGTTAAGCCTCACACAAAATACGTCAGTATACGCATTTCCATTTTCTGCTATTGAAAGATTTGAGTTACAGAACAAGCTTGGATGCCAGACATCAGCCTGCATTTCAGCAGGTTACCATACTTCATTATTTGCATTTAGCAACTGTTAATACAGCAGCTGTTGAAACTACTAATGTTCAATCTTCCTTTATTATTAAGACACAATACTTTTTAAGATAAATTTTTTCATGCAAGGCTTCCAGACAGTCATGACATGACATGCTACCATCTTTTGACAGGATTCCCTATGACCTGTGTGAGTTATGAAGAGTGCATGGACAACAAGATCAAATTTGACAAAAGTTATACTTTTATACTGCTTCTGAGCACTCAAATTAGCTAGCCTAATTTGTGAGATCAATTTTACATTTGTGGGATACTTATTGACATAGTACCTGATTTTGTAGTTAGGGCGGCTCCAGGATGCTTTTAGTTACTGAAAGCAGATTGATCGTTTAAAGTTTTATCAATGTAAGACTTCGTGAAAGGCCTTTTGTAGTTTTACCAACTTGATTAATTTGTTTTACCTTTTTTTACAGCAGCAGGCATGTATTAAAATTTTCAGATTTATTAAATTTTTCATAAACTTCAGTGCAATCTGTCTCCAACAGTGACATCTTCATTAATGCTAATGTAAGAGCACTGATAAAACCCACTTTTCCCTCCTAAGCAACACCAAGGAACAAACAACTTTGTTAAAACTGCCTATACAATATCTTTCTATCATCTGATGATATTATGGCATCACTAGATGGAATTTTAAATTAAAACTGGGTGTTTTACCTTCTGGAAGCTGTATTACTTCCTCTTTTGTTGTGTTGATCTAGAACCTGACTTACAAGAGTGGGAAGAGTAATGAGACTTTCATAAGATAACAAGTGAAGAAGATAAGTGCAAAATTGAACTGACAAGCTTTAAGGCAGCAATGCTCTTGTGTGCACTGGTGACAGCTGGTAGGAAGATTTGTGCTGAAAAGGAGTGGTTCTCCAGCTAAAAGTTATTTGATAAAAGAGAAAAAAATCTGAGTTTGGCATTTACCTTTGAAACTAACTGCATTCCCCAAAAGAATAAAAAAAGATTGTTCTTTTCAATAAGAAGACATGTACCCATATTGCTAAAAATGTAGAGCAGAAAACTGCAGACTAAGTATTCTGAAGACCTCCTTCAGGGGTAAAGCATGTGAAAGCCTCCTAAGAGAGGTAGAGAGAAGCAATAAATGAACTATTTACTATCTACACTAAGAGAAATATAACTCAAAAAGGGATAAGCATCTGGAAGAAGAAGCATCTGCAAAGATTTCAGAATTCCAAGTATTTTCTAAAAATATGATTGATATGGATTCACTATGCACATTTTTAATAAATATGGTCACTCATGTCTATTTAGATTTTTTATTTTACTCAGATCCTTTTAGTATCTAGCTAAATAATATGTCTGTCATATGCAATGCATACACATAAAAACCCCAGCCATCTCTACATTTACGGCTGCTGCCCCAGGGATTTTGAGGGCCAGCTGTTGAAAAACAAGAGCTAATCAGTGGCTCATGAAAATGAAAGGGGTCAAAGCTTGCCTTTTCCACTTCCATGAAGTCTGAAGACATCAAAACAAGAACAAATCAATAAAATGAAAGGCTGCGTGTTTTGCCAAGGCAAATTTTACTCTACAATAAAGATGATCATGCAATCAATATTTTTAAGTCTTAAAACATCAAGTCTGCAGCCATAAGAAAAACAAAACAAAACAACACAAAAAAAACCAAACCAAACAAAACAAAACAAAGCAAAACAAAAAACAAACAAACAAACAAAAAAAAACCCCACAAAACACACAGAAACAAAACCTAGCAAAAACCAAAACACACCACAAGATAACTGTATTAAATCTGGGGAAATATGAAAAGTTTTGATGAACAACTGCTATGCAACGGTTAAGTTATGCTATTCAATATGATATTTGTATTTTGTTCTAATTTAAATATGAAAAAAATTTTTTTTTGATCTTATGTGAATCTAATTAACTTGAATATTTGGGGTTACAACAAATTCTGTCAACTCAATTTTGTGAGACATCTTACTTCTTTGTCAGTGTACCCTTAAGTTAAAATTACCTCCCAGCTGAAAAGGGTTATCTGTCTGTCTAGTCCTCTACATCTTTACCAATCTATACCAATCTTTACCAATCTATAGGTTCGTGCCTATAGAAAACCCCCAAAAACTACTCATTCCCATGCTTTTGTATCTCATGTATATATTCTGGAGAAAAAGGACTTGTATCCCGGATTTGAGTGCATGTTGATACTGCAATTAAGCTATGTATTTATTAAAGTTCTGTGTTCTCTGTAGGCCATCACATTTTACAGGTACATTAGTGGTCAAGATACAGCATTGTCAAAGTGTAATCTCCTTCAAACAGCAGGAATTAACATTGAAGTATCACAGAAATGATAACTTTGTTCTCCAAAGAGAAAATGGCATTTTTCTTTCTACCCTGAAAATGTCAAAATAGTTTCTTTTTTGTTGCCTGGAAGGAAGACACTCTGTTCACACATTATACATTAAGATGATTGAAAAGGAAGAGGAAAAAGACAAGTCGATAACATTATCAGATCTGTTATTGAGGACTATTTGTGGATGACACTTTTAACTATGTATTCAAAAATAATCTATCACAAGGCTGAACATAACCAGTTATCTCAGGTTATTTCTGAACTGCTGCTTGCTTAATATTTTTGGAAGACAAGCCCCTTGGGGCGGACTCTATTTCTCAATACATGTGACTACTGTGGAAATCACAATATGCCACAAGCACGATAAGAAGCTTTAATTGACTAATAAGATTGAAGTGTCTAGAACAAGGTGAAGGAATGACAGAAAAGTTCCCATGAAACATTCAGCTACCAAACAACATATAGTTAAGAAACAAATATTTAAATATCTTCTTTTAGAATGGAAAATCATATAAAACTTGTTAAACAACTGAGATATTTTATGTAAGCGTTGTTATGGGACTTATTTTTCATTCTCGTCAAGCACAGACAGAAACAGAAAGTATCTGCATGTCCACTGTGTCTATTTTTTACACATTCCATAAGACTGATGTTCACAATTATATGGTATATTGAAATTCTTCAGGACATGCTTTATATTATTAGAATTTGCACTGAACACAGAGATAAATGTTTTTAGCAATGAAGTTTCTGAGCTAAACTACTGTACATCAGATCAAACATTCTTCTGTTGTGATGGATGACTTCCCTTCAGCTCTACACTTCTGAAGCTGTTCTGTTTATTTCATTTCAAGCTCACTTTAATCCACAGTTGAAGGAGCCAAATCTATATACAACATTGAAACTGCTCTGTGTTCCTGTCAGATCTTTCCTTTTATTTTTTTACTAATGCTATTTAAAGATTCTCTGCTAGAAAGCTTAGACTATAAAAAAGTATGCATGTCAATTTTACATTCTCTATGCAATCTCTATGATAAAATAGCAAGTGATTCAGTAGCGTTTAACCACATAGCATGTCTTGTTTCTCCAGCTAAGGATTTCTTTTGCCTTTGGTAAATTGGTATATTGGGTCTTCAGGTTAGCATGAGAATCTTCTTTATTTGGTACTGTTCTGAAAATTAGCGAGTAAGAGAGAGGTTGCATTCATATGTACCTTTTATTTTTTCACCTCCAAATTCAAGATAATTGGCCTCTATATATTCAGAGATGTCTGCAGACCTTTCAGCATTGATAGTAACTGGAAGCCTCTGGGTTTTAGTGTAAATCCTTTGAATCTTCTGCAAAGATGACATTAGGCCAGAAAGAAATACTCATTAACTGGCCATTCTACAACAAACACAAAGTCTTGAACACCAGCCAAAATGAAAATGTTTCCCTGTTGTGTTTATACTTGGTAGCATTTGTGTAAGACAAGATCGTAAGATCACAGAATTCAGCTTTCACCATCTCACTGCTCCTGCCTGTAAGCTCATCAGTAAGAGCTGCACGAAGGGGTGTGCTCAGCAGCATGGTACAGATCCTAAGCCACTGTCCTGGTGTTTTGGTCTCATAAGCATATTAGCCAGCTTTATGGGATTTGCATTTAACAGAACTGTAAGGAGATTAATTACAGCTCCTTAAGCCACTGAAAAATAATGTAAAATCAATTACTGTGTTATTGGCTAGGCCAGACCACGTGGTGGCAGGCAGGACAAAAGTCAAATGAGCACAGCACTTTCGCTCTCCATTTCAGATTCCCATTAGCAAAGATTTTTCAGATATGCGAAGATGATAATGAAATATGGGATAATGTTAGTTAATTTTTAACAGGGGGATTTTTATTTTAATTCTATGATGGCTATACATAAGGCCTTCGTGAGACTACAATGGTCTTTTGTATTTTACTGAAGACTGCTGAAAAATTTGACAGATAATGAATAGAGGCCCAATGTTTTCTTCCTGTAGATAAACAACCACGGATTTTTCATTTGATAATCAATGCATAGTTCAGTGGGAACAATTCCATTTGTCTGCATCTAGTACAGTACTTACACTGTACTGAATTCATGAGACATTTTACACAGTTCATCACGCAGAATCAGATAAAATTTTACTTCTGAAGTTTTGAAAACGGGATTGAAAATATTTGAGGAGTTTTATTTAGGAATAAGATTGTAAAACAAAAGTACAAACACTGTTTCCACTTAGGTTTGTTTTTCTCATATGCCTGATGTCCTCCATCTTCTACAGTTTCTTTTGAACTTGGGATATTTTATAGTGCTCCAATACACATTTAACACAGACTAAAGTCCTACTGGACACAAGTGCATGCAACCAAAGCAGGAGCAGGCTGAGCTGAACCCATCTCTCTTCCTTCTCCTGGATTCAGATAATATCCCACAGCAGAAGACCCACTCTGCGTGGTAAATCACACGTAGCTGTGACACAGGATAGTGCAAATCTGTATGCATGGGACAGAGACAAACACTTCCAGCTGCTGCAAAGCAGTATAGTCTCATTAGCTGTGAAGGAGGCAGAGAGCAGCTAAAGTGCTGTGAAAGAGCCAATTTTGTGTGAATTGCTAGAGGGAAGATAATGGGAGGTGAATCTAATAAACCCAAGACTGCTATTAGTATAATGCCTATTAAATTCTTTAGAGTTTTTCATGCTCAATAGTGACTCCAAATCCAAGTATTTTGTGACTCATCAGGGGTCCTAATTCTTGGTGTAGAACATATATGCTAACTGGAAAGGGAGTCCTACTGGGATTTCTCTCATTTCATTATGACAAAAAATATGTATTTGGAAAAGAACTCTTTCAACTAATATTTTGACTGAGGTGAACTATGAACAGTGAACTACAAACAATGTTCACCTATGAACATTGCTACCATGATTGTTCAAAGATGGTTGAGTAGTAATTACACTTGTTTCTGATCAATGAAATATTATTCTCAAAGCTTGCTTAGATATAGATGTCCTAAATCTTTCCACACTGACTATTTTTCTACAAGAGAAGCAGGACGACATTAAAAACGTTGAAAAATGCTGGGACTCAAACAGTTTAATAAGATGAGCTTGTATTTTCTGGATGCATTGTTGACACGTGACATTATTTTCTTGTACAGCATATTAGTATCACTTCATAACAGTGCATGGATAAAGTGAGATAATTGTTGGCAATGGGAGTGTAAAGCATCTTCACAGCAGTGAAGTCATAACAGGATGTAAATATTCACTGCTAAAAGTCCCAACAAAAAGAGTCTTTAGATTTAAACGTGTAAATATTAAGTAATTCTTGAACCTTATAGATATAGTGCCCTGGGATGAATTCAGACTAAATTTAAAGAGAAATAAATGAGCAACAAACCAAATTAAACTCATTGAATTAATTAACAAAATTTTGAAATGCTCATGGCCATTAAATACAGATTCCTCCAGGAAATCCACACATCTCATTGTCTATGTCAAAATAATTTTATATTCCTGTTTGAAAAAAAAAAAAAAGTCTTATAAAACAGAACAGTCTGACCCCAAATCAGAAGAGTTTTTGGCAGGAAGAACAATAAAGATAGCCACAAAAGTAGATTTTGACAAGCAAGAATCCTGGAGAACAAACACTTTCTGGGAAGTTAATTATGAAAAAAGAGACTGCTCTCTGCTCTTGTACAGGGCAATAAATGTTACCAGTTTGAAAAGCAGAGGAATTATTTGGTTCTACTGCTTCCAAGTGGGTTGGAGAGCACCCCCTTGCAGACTGTAGCCCTATTGTGGATTCGAGAGGGATGGAGATTCTGTGATATCTCTCATTTGGATGCCTCAGCTGTTCTCTCATTTGGTCAGTGGAAAAAAGATGGGTGCGAACAATTATGTAAGACATTCTGGAAAAATAAACAAAGCAGCTGGTGTTGCCTTCTACATTTGCTTAAGTCAAAATACTCAGAAAAAACAAGGCAGTGATTAGGAGGAGACTGCTTCTCCTGTCATAGGTCAGGAATGTGACTGTCTGCTTTTAAGATAAGGCTTGGCAAAATCATTTCTGGCCAGAGCCTTGGCACACTGAGCGAGATAGGAATCTAACGGTGTCCTTTTTACAACTGGTTGTCAAATACTTATGTGATGAGAGAACTTGTTGAATTTCCCATTCAAGCCACTAAGTGTCATAACAGTCTGAATACCTAAAAAGACTTCTTAGATTTAATAAATCCCTTTTAGGGGAAAAAAAAAAATTAAAAATGCTCTTAGGTTGCTCAGGTTTTGGTCACCTGCTGACTAATCACCTCCTGTCTAATCCTCCATAAATTTGAAGTCTCAGTGATTTCCTCTTACCCTCTTCCTGATTGGAAAGTTACATTCTTTTAGAGAGGAAGCAGGAGCAATCTCATGTGACATACACAATCATTAACAACATTTTGAAGAATGAGCAACAACAAAAGCACACTCTGAGGTTACTGTACATTTTCTCCCTTAAATTATTCTCTCATTTCTAGCATATTTGTATGAAGAACAACACAGAAGTGTTGAAAGAGATGTATTGTGTCTGCTTAGATGAGAACATGCTGATAGGGAGTGGCACATGTCATGACAAGTATTTCTCCTTACCTCGTTACCTCTCTTGTTTTCCAGTTTCTTCTCTTCAGCAAAATGCTGATGACTAGAGCAGTAACAGTGATTAAAATGTCAGATTGCTCTTTCACTTTTTATCTTATTTTTATCATCTACTCAGATAGGTACAGACGGTTGTAGAGGGAAAATGGTAACTCAGTAAGGCTGAAGTTGATACCCATTTAAATGATGAGCATCATGTTTTGCTGCTTACTCCATATGAGGGTCTGTAAGCACAAAGAGAAAGAGATGAGAGGTTGCATCAATGTGTGTGTGTGTGCGCGCATGTGTATGTGTATGCAGAACAACCTTGGAAACATTAGAAGGTTTATTTTTGGTGGTACTAGTGACACCACATAAATTTGGCAGCACATCTTGCCTCTTTAGAAAACTATCTGCAATGCTATTATTAATCAACATTAAGAATTGAATGATTTTGCCTATCTGCAATATAAAACATTTATGAAAATTTCATAGATCCCTTTTTGCAGTAGGCATGCTAAGTATATTCTGTACAACTGCATTATGGCTGCATTTGCAATTTTACAGTTAAAAAAATATTAGTAATTTAATTATTAATCCTACTACACAGGGGTTCATAGCATTCTGATAAAAGTCTCCAGAGCAAGCAACTTCTCAATGAGAAAAGGTAAAATACATCTGGAATAGAAATCATCATATGCTGGATATGGATTGGCTTGACGTCCATCCTTCCCCAAGACGTACCTACCTGGAGAAGGACATTCATCTATAGGAGATGTCAGAGAAGGCCTGGTCATCCTGTGCCTTCACAGAAGAGATCTGAAGTCTGCTATTCTTTGGGAACAGTGGAGTTTCTCTGTGTCTTTGTCATTATGAGTACTCCTGAGAAAGGGTAGGATACAGCACGCCATGAATGAGTTGTTTAGATCCCCCAAAGGATCACAGGCAAAAGCAGGTTTAATACAAAAGTGAAAGCACGACGAAGTTCATTGTCAAGGTTCACTTCTACTACGTACTGGATGGCTAAAGCACACAGAGAAAAACCAGACTAAAAGCTATCAATCTAAAAGTAAAATCAACCTTAAATTATCTACATGCATGTTGGTGATGAAAAAAAGATAAGGATGGGAAAGAGTAAGGATAAAAAGAAATCATTGTGGAACAGTGTTCCAGCCTAAGTCTACTTAGATTCAACCACAGCACTTTGCAGTACTGAGACTTTGCCTTCTTTAATGTGCAGTGAAAGTTTAGAGGTTTAGAAGAAGATCTGGTAAGCAAGTCAGATGTCCTTGTTGCTTCATTGTTAGGCTCTGTGTCTGTGTTTCAGGGCAGAAAAATGCCCCTATCATGTGAAAGGCAGATCAAATGATCCTAGTTAATTTTACCAGCGATTCCAAAGTCCTACAGTCCCTGAATAGTTTGTTATGCTTGTGTTACTGCTTTAACTTGATACTTAGGCTGAGCCTATATCTAGCTAGTCTATAATAACAGCTGTTTCTGATCACATTTCTGTTGAAGACAAGATAGATATATCTTTCTTATTTTCTTATTCCCATAGAAAAAAATTTCTTGATTCAAACTGAATGCCAGATAAATAATTTAGCATCTTCTTCCCTTTCTTATGGGTAGTCAATAAAACTCCATTATCAAAACAGTATCCAGTTTTATTAATTTCTTTGACATCTCTAAATCATGGAAGGCTAACTCTTATGGATAATTCATATGAATGTGAAATTTCTGATCTTTATTCTATTTGAATCAAAAATCTCAGATTCTCTATTCACTTGTCTTGGGTCAAATTTTACCCATGTCAAGGGAAGATGAAGCAGTTGCAGAGCTCTTTATCTCCCAGCCATACTCTAGATAATAAGAAATAGAAAATTTATTTCCAAGAGCCACTACCTAAGGAACAATTAAAGCAACTTGGGAAACGTGGCAAAAGTTGAGATAAAGTCTCTTTCCTAATGACAGCTTGTAAACCAGGGTGGAGTTCTTTCCTTTTAAACACACATCTTTGCTCAAACCGCAATATAGTGTTCTGATTAGTGCTAGGGAGTTCCAATCAGAAGTTTGCAGTGATTTCTTGCAGTTTTCTGTTAATTTATTTGTTTGGTTAAAATGCCAAAGTCTAAAAGTTATTATAAGAAGCTATTTAATCAGTCTAAAAAATATTGGAGGTTCAGTAATGCAAAGATTATACCTGTAAAATTTTACAAACATAGACTGTTCGTTAGAACTGAAAGAATCAGTTTTCCAGTAAAAATTTCGGATTTCAGATAAAAATTCGAATTTGCACAAAATTTTGATTCTCCATGGTTCTCATGCCATTTTTGTTTATCCTATATGTTTTAAAGTTCTTAATTTACTGACACAAAAAGTTGTGAAAAAAAAAGCAACAAGGCTGTATTCAGCAATTTTTGTTAAAACTCATTCTGCCATGCACTTTTGTACTCAGAAACACATGTTCTTCAAGTTTTTACACAGTCTTTCCATGAAGGAAAAGAAACCCTGTGATTTATTGCCCAGTCAAAACTGAGTTGCACACCTAGCAAGATGAATATTTATGAACTTTTCACTGTCTAGATCCTTATCCTGTACTGCATGCAGTGAAAACATACTGACTTACACTAGTCAAGAATCTTTGCTTAAAACAGGAAATCTTATCAAATACATTTTACCAGCAATAAAGAAACTAAAGACAAATTTTTCAATCTGAAATATTCAATTAACTCCATCAGCTAATCATATCATCATATACCTATAAATGTTGTAGTAGTGTAAGTCTATTAGGACCACAGTTTTCACCATTTCCTACTCAAAAGTAATATCATATAAAACAAGAACTCTGTTTCTGTATGCAAATAAGACTGTACAATGTGTTGAGGAAACTTGTGTTTAGCTAATAAGCTTCAAAAGATACAGGGGTAAGAGTGAAAAATAATGTGCTTGGGAAATAAAGAAAAATATTTCTATTTGTTTGGTTTTGAAAATAGTTGACATGGTTTAGGTCAGCTGGAATTTAGTGAAAATTCCCTCTGTTTAGTGTCTAAATATTCAGATGTCAATAATATTTTAACTAAATGAAATTGTTATAATTATACTTACTCAATTTTTTATCCATTTAGCTTTAAATGGACATTCCAGATTTCATTATTTACTACTCTGGATGTTAATAAACAAACTTGTAGCATTTGAAATAGTGTCAAATCAAGCACAAAGTTCTGTTGAAAACATGTTTTTCTTCAGTCCTGAAATGCACCTTTAAAAATAAGAAGTTGAAAAAGAGCAAGCATCAATCTATCTCATTTTAAAGGATACGGATGAACGCAAAACCCCCTTAGTAAAGAGCAAGGAACAATTTGAAGCAAAATATATTTTCTCCTGAAGAACCAGACCAAAAAAAAAAGATAGGCCTTTGTAGTCAAAACTTGGTAACATTTGTCTCAATTGCATAAACTCCTATTTCTAAAAAGCCCAGGAGACAAGGGGGAAATTGAATGAAATTCTGCCTCTTTCAAAAAGGGAAATTATGCCTGACATATGTCAAAATTCCATCCCAAGAAATATAGCGGGGTGGATTATAAGAGAAATGATCTCTTCACTTTTGCAGCCAATTGGTGTTGGCTGCAGCTCAGGTATGTGACAGGAGGTCACAAACTTGAATTGCCCTGCTAAAGTGCTGACTTGATAGAAAAATCAAAACTTTGTTTGTTGTCATATAGTTTCCTCCAGGTAATAACCATTTATCTATTTGCATGCTCTACACACCCTCTCTTCTGTAAAGCTCTGCACTTTTGTCAGTATTGCCATAAACTACAACCAAGGGACACTGGTTAATGGATTGATTTATGTTTAAAGACTTAACTCATAAAGAATTGATATACTACCTTTGTAATTTTACTTTTTCCAATCCATATTGCAACATGCTAACCATAATTCCTCTGAAAAAAAACTTTATTTACAATTTAGTTGTTATTTGTATATAAAAAAGTACACAGCACACCACCTTTCCCTGGTCTTTTAAAAAATGCCTTGGGAGAGCAATATCTGACCATAAGTTAAATGCAGCTTCTTTAAACAATCCAACTTGTGAGACTTTGCTTTCATAACTGATTAAGTAATGAACAGTCTGGATGTTTTGCGGCTAAGAATGTACAATATTTTCTTTTGCTGGAAAGTATATTTTATAAAGATCAAATGTCTGGACTGAAAGCAAAAAAGAATGAAGGCAAAGTAAAGCAGAATGTCATCAGGAAGGGTCTAACTAAAGCATTTGATTTGCTTCCTTCTTCTATTTATTTTCTTTAATATTAAATAAAGTCTGAAACTCTGTGCTAAGTAGAGGTTTTTGTGAAACCAGGTATTAACAGGCTAATTGGTCACTCATTTCTTAATACATTAATGATATAAACGCTGAAAGATATAATGACTGAAAAATTTCTTATACGCATAAATTTTGGAAAAAAATGGGACATTTAATATCAAGCAAAATATCTTTAAGAGGGATTAGCTCAGAGGCTCTTCAAGATAAGTCTTATTACTGCTCTGTTTATACAGAAACACTAGAAAGGATATTGCTTGTCAATGAACTAATGTTTGTGTCCAAGCCAGATGTACACAACACCTTCACCAAATGTTTCTCTGATGGTGAAAGCTGGTCACGCTGCTACACAACTGAGTCTGTGCTCATTTTTATACTAACAATGGAAAACTGCTTTTAGACAAAGCATTTAAAGTTACTGTAGTTGGGGTACAGGTGCTCTGTTGATGGCTGGATACATGTGACACTGTTTAGTTCCTTGTAAGGAGGGGTCTTCTTGTAGGCAGAAAGGAAAAGGGAAAGGAAAGAAAAAAAAGAAAAAGGAAAAGAAAGAAAAAAACAGAAAAAAGGAAAGGAAAGGAAAGGAAAGGAAAGGAAAGGAAAGGAAAGGAAAGGAAAGGAAAGGGTTGTCTTTGGTTTGCTTTTCGTGCTAACTCATAATACGTATATAAAAATTCCTCACTTTCTTAATACAAACACCTCCATAACTATTTTTCATCCAAGCTTCTGTGTAGACCCCAAAACATCTAGACTTAGTTTAAGGTTGCTTTCAGCTTAGGCTGACTGACCTTTTCAGGGCCATATATCACAGCTATAACAACAGGGACCTTGTGACTAACCTCTTTAGCAATATTAGATTCTCTCTAATCAGTTTCAGTTTGGACCCCTATCTTCTGCTATGTTCCAACAGTAGATGCGTGTTTCTGCCGCCTATCTTTTTTTTTCCCTTCAATTCATATCACTGATCTGCTTACATCCTTGTGCTGGCCATGCGTCTGCATTCACACGAGCCTCACCCCTGAAGATAGAAAGCACCTGAGAGACCACGTTTCTGCATGTTGCAGACTGGTTCAAAAACCTCCCCTTTAAGCTCTCAGAGAGCCTTAATTCAGAGACACCAGATTCAGCTCTTCAGGTATATCATTCCATCTCCAGAAAATTAGAGGGAGAATTGATTGTCTAGATGACATCTCAGCGTGCAAATGAAACCAAGTCGCATGAAGCTGAACAGTTGTTCAGTCAGGAACCAAAATAAGGAAGCAATGATTATTCTGTAATTTACTCCTCTCCCTCACCCTTCTTCAGCACTCTTAAGATGCTGTGTTAGATTCATACCATGTATTGTAATATGCAATTGCCTGCATTGCAGCATATCTGGACAGCTGTAGTTATCAGCACAAGCCAAGCAATACAGCAAACACAAGTTGTCAGTGGTCATATACATCACCAGGTGTGGTATCTCTTGAGGAAAACCCTCACTTGTGGTTCATTTGTGCAAAAAATTTTGAAATAATTTTCCAGCAGAAGGTGAAATCCCTAGAAATAAAATTACAACATTATTACACTAATAACAAAGAGTGTCCATTGAATGCCTTTCAGTAATGACTGCTAACAATCAAAACAAACCATCCCAATTACAATTACATATAAGAATGGGCTGAGTGAAAATGCACATTCTGAAAAAGCAGAAATAATTATAGCTGAATTGAGGATATAACTCCATTTCAGCATAGGGGTCCTGAAATGACCAATGTGTTTCCAGCAGCGCAAAATAAAACAGCTTGCATGGAGCAGTTTAGTGCAACACTGAAAGCTGGCAAATTGGCCTCTTGAACCTCTCAAGCTTCACATCAGTGAGTAGAGCACATGCTTAAATTCAGCACCTGGCATGTGGCCATTCACACATAGCAAAGGGTAAAGCAAGTTCTGGGACCTCAGCACTGACACATCAGGTTATTTCTGCAAGAAAGGTAAAAATGGTGCTATTTCCCAAATAACTAAGGCATTTCTGAACCATAATGACTTTGGTAAATCTAATAGCCAGCCTGTGCTGTGATTAACAGAAAAACAGAGAGAATCATGGGATTCAAGGAATGCAGTCACCCTTTCTTTGTCTCATTTTTCTATCACTTTATTTAATAACACTGCAAATAAGAAGACTAAGACCAGTATTAAAAAATAGGGTGAGGAAATTACAGCTGCCTGAAAGAGTACAGCTGTGCAGCCCAGGTTCTTCTTCCAGGCGTGTTTTGTGTAAAGCAAGTGAAACTGAAAGCTTATAATAAAAGACCAGTGATCTGCAAGATTTTGCAACTTGTTATGTAGTTCATAGGAGGTTTGCTAAGACCGTGCTGGCACAGATGAGAAACAGAAGTGAAAGCAGGGAGGAATTTGCATACAGAGTGCAGATTTCATTGTTCAGGACAAAGCTGCCCTTGATTTGCTTCAGTCATTGTAACAATCAGCCCAGCCAACTGTTTACATGCTCTCCATTGTGCTGGTGTTGGCTAGGAAATGCAGGCGCAATGGGATTTGCTTTCTGCTGGCACTCTGGGGAGCAGCAGGAGCTCACACACTTGACACAGACAGACAGGCAGACGGGCCTCTCTTTCCAAGAAACAAGAGAGTGGCTTGCTTGCTTTTGAGCTGTGCTATTTTGATGATGAAGATAGGAGCATGTGTGGCTGAAAGCAGGGCACGCAGCACGGTTTGGGCGCCAGGGAAGAAAGGGTGAAAATTAAAGCAAGGTTCTGAGAGCTAAAAACTCGGAAGGCTTTAAGCAACTACCCCTCCCTGCCCAACTACTTGCATCTCAGCTACTCTTAAAAGACTTTTCCCAGTTTCTGGGAAAGAAAGACAGGTAAGGGGACAGGCTGAGTGTATTCATTCATAACTCACAATGGAAAGGTCTGTAAGAAAGGAATGAAACTCAAGCTGTATGAAGGGATATGGAAATAGTGGTCCTTTTACTGTAAAAGGGGTGATAGTGTTGCTGCTGTCATAGCGGCATAGTCACAGCTCTCAATATAATAAGCTCTCAAATTTAAATATAATCACAATCAAACAGAAGGTCATGAAAGACAATGCCCCTGTCCCCTCCACCACCCTCCCTTCAAGTCCTAACGGGTTTAGTTGATTGGCTTTTCCTTGGCCCACCCTGGTCTCATTTGAAACGCATGGATGAAAACACTTCTCTAAGCTATTTGAAAAACTTTCTGAAGTGTTTAAAACTGAGATTTCGTAAGTTGTGCAGTCTTTTTCTTAGACCCACTTTCCAGAACAGGAAAAGACATCCCTGAAGAATAAAGGAAGGATTACAGTTGCATGACTGGGAAGTGTTTGCAAAAGAATTTGGGTTTGCAATTGGCATTGTTTAAAAAATAAAAAAAAAAATCCCATCGCTGAGGATCATGGGATTGGAAATGGGTTTGGAAGGGGGTTTTTTAATATTATTTTTAATTTTCTTTTAAATTCTTGATCATAGCCACTTTCATTAAGGCAAACCCCAAACTTATTGCTGGGAGCACTCACACAATCAACACAATTCTGCAGACAGCAATCAGCAGTGGGCCACATTGAAATACCTATATTTCTCTTTCAAAATGGAGATGAATTATGCTCTAAATCTTCACTGATTCTTGATGAAAAAACCCTCAGTCAGCAGTAGTCCAACTCTTTCTCATCAGCCTACGTGCTAGATTTATATGATATGCACCTTGAAAAGCATATTCTGCTGTCCAAGTAATTGAGGAAATAGGATGACTAACCTACAGGATAGAAGAGTAAGGGATGGGGTCCTCAGCCAAGCAAAACACAAAGGAATGTATACTTGAAAACAGAGAAATAAGACCTGCGCTATTGAAAGGCCAAATTCCCCAGAGAAACAAAATATCCAGGAATACAATTTAATAAGGTAGAAAGCAAAGTAAGCATTTTACACCTCTATTAAATTTTCCTTACAAGTTTTCTCTGCAAATACAGAAAAGACAAGAATGCCATTTCCTTTATATGGATTATTAACATTTCGTTAGTTGTGATTTGTTCATATAGGTCTGACTAATGACTTGAAGTGAAATGGTTATAGCAGGGAAATGATAAATTACCCGGCGTATAACACTGCTTAAAGCCTAAACATGTGTTTATAGTTGCTGTTCTGGGATAGCTGCCAAAAGGACATTTTACTTAGCAAGTTATATGAGTGTATTTTTTTCCTATAAACAACAAAAAACCACTCCAAAAATAATAAGATCAGGGGAAGGGAAGGAATCTCATTTGTTTGCTGCTAGGAAGGGCCATGAGTCAGATTTTCAAAGGAATTTCCATGTTTTCTTGATTAAAAAATTCATTTATTGATACAATTTGGGTAGAATTTTCTGTAAAAGTACATGTTAACTACTATAGACTCTATTTATATGATAAAGAAACAAATCCCTCAGCAGGGAAGGCTATCACTGTCTGTAGAGTCAGTTGTAGTACATGGAAGGAGGCTGTGTTTCACTTTTTGGGGGAATTTGAAGTAACTTACACTCACACCACTGAGGACTAAGAAGCACAAATAATGTTCTTGATGATTCTTAGAGATAAATCAAAATAACTGAAAATCCATAAATCTTATTCTTGAAGATTTATTCTCTAACAGTAACCATCATATACTTGAATGAAACAGTCTTAATAAATGAAGAAGAAAAGAAAAAGTCTGAAATCTACTGTGTGACATTTATTCTTAAGACTCTTTACTTCAAGAAGCTTTTTATGATATAAAGACAGACATTGTTACTTGGAAGGAGATAAGAAGAAAAAAGATGTAAAAGTCAACAAATTATAATCTCACAGTAAATATACACCATGAAGCCACCAGAAGAATAAAAGGCATGCCACAAAATCAGAAGTAATATTTAACTGAAGAAAATTGAAAAGAGATTAAATGTAAACCATAATAAGGCCAGCCAGAAAATATTTTTCTGACCAACTTGCTAAAGGCATAAAAACTATTAAGAAAAATATTTTTGAATTCTCCTGAGTAGGTAGCTTGCTGAGAGCTAGTATGGCCAATTCAGTTAAAAAGGAGAACTAAAGGAAAATAAGACAGAAAAATTAGGTGGACTCTACATGCACTATTGATGGAGGGGTATAGGAGGTTCCCATACCAATGTCTGGCTGCTCAGGGAAAATATGTCAAAAATAAGTACCAGAATCACAGAACCGCAGAACGGCTGAGGTTGGAAAGGACTTCTGAAGGTTATCTGATGCAAACGCCATCCCCCAACTCCCCTGCCTTCCAATTATAGAAAGGATTTTGGAAATAAAAGAACAGAAAGAATGCTGTAAGATCACAAGTACCAGACGTTATTTACACAAAAAGTTAAACAAAACTCTAATACAAAATAAATGATCTACCAATGGGTTTAGCATATTTTTTTAATTTTCATGATAAGAGATTTGATACAAAATTTTTCAGGGTAGTCAAACTTAGAGATGACTATTGAAAATATTAAGTTGAATTCAGTATTCATGAGTGCAAAGCAATGTACATTGTAGATGAAGTTATCTTACTTGTATACACCTGTGATGATATCCATTAAAGGAGGCAGAAAAGATTTCCAGGGAACACTGTGTACAGTTTGAGGGAAACATTTGTGCTAAAAAATGCCATACACAAAGTTCAGATACAGTTAAAAAGCAGTAAAGGAAAGCATTCAAGCAAGCAAACACAAAAAATGTTAGTCAGATGCAAAAGAAACAACACTGGAAACAGGAATGGCCAGACGTACTGCACAGACTTCATCCGAGAAGAATCATAAAGTAATAAGCAAAAAGTGCAAGAGTCTTAACCGTCAGAGAACATCAAAAAGTAAGTATAGTCCAGGTCAAGAAAATCATGATTCATAAAATCATGAATGAAGTTGTGTTATTTCTCACAGTGCCCAAGTATGAAGTCATCCAATTAAAGTAGCAAGTAGCACGATTACAATCAAAATAAAAGGAAGAACTTTGCACACATTGTGCTAGTAGTGCCACAGGATGTTGTGTAGACTAAAAATAGATATAAACTAGAAAAATAATAGATGGAAGAGAGGCTGTGAGCAGGCTAATAAAGCCAGTGGCCTGGACACAACCTACTACAAGGAAGTCCTTAAATTGTTAACTGCTACGAGCCAGGATGCCATGTAGAGGGAAGAACTCTTCCTTACCTGCTTTGTTTAATATTCACTACCAATGATTACCAAAGGAGGGATAAAAAGGTAAACAAATGTTTGATCAGAACTAATGTACTCATTTTTACTTATATTCTTAAGGAAATTAATGAAAAATGATGAGCAGATGATAAAGAGAGAGAAAAAAGAACCAAATGAAATCTATAAAATCAGGAAAGCTGTGAAAAAATCTGGCCTAAAAAGATAGGGACTATGACAAAAAGAGTTATGAAAGAAGAGAAACTAGACCAAGCTGACGATTAAAAAAAAAAAACAAGACTATGATTTAACAAGTTGGACGGGTGACTACAGGACAGGGATCCAGTGGTGTCCTTGCTCACATAGCCACCAGGGATACGCCCTTCTTCTTCTGTTAAAAGAAACTACTGGATAAAGTGGTTTTGTATAACTGCACATACTGATACTAACTTTGCAAGTCATCCCTGAAGGAAGGAGGCATGGGAAGAAAAATAAGAGGAAATCCATCATGTGAACAAACAAAATATAGTACAGTCATGTCTGAGATGCTAAGCATATATCCTCCCAGTAATTAAAAGTAGTCTTCTACATCACACAGAAATATGTACTTAACTTTTATTTCTAGACTGTAACCCCAATTAAAATGACCCTTGCTGAAATCACCAGCAGGCTGTGGGAAAACTCTTTAGATGACATGAGTCCAATATTTCAAGAGAAATATATAGGTGAGGATAAAAAGATGACAGAGGACAGATCTTAAACAACATTTGTTTTGGGATTAGATTGTTGTTGATCCTTTATCTCTTAATCGGTGTTTTTGTAATGAATATTCACAGTCCATTTCTCTCAGCAAGAATTTCTTCAGTTACCAGACATGGGTCTGTTAGGCAGTTCCATTCATTCAGTCATGTCATTTCCTTGTTTCATTAGAGACAGCTTTCATTTCACAAGCCCAGCATGGGTTTGTGTTTGGAAGGGAGAGAGGAATTCAGCTCACTATGTTAATAAAGCCATGCATGGTTCCAGCTTGTTATCTTTAAATTTCACCCTGCAAGGACAATTGCTTTACATTAAAAATGATAATAATAATAAATTCTAACTCTGTTACTGTTGAAATGCAATCATTCTGATCCCTTTCTGCTAACAAAGGGCTATAGACAAAAATGAATATTTTACTGTGGCTGTGGGTGATGCAGTTCTCTCTTTGATCAGTATACATGGGAGGAAGAACTCTATGTCCAAGTGGATCTGTGCTTGCTTTTTACCTGAGCCTCAAAAGGGTCACTGAGATTGGAGAAGGGAGCAAGAGGTCTACATAATTTCCTCAGTTTAGCTCTGATGGTGTGTTTAGTGGCCCACTGCTCCTACTAACAAGCTTCTTTGGTATTACTCTTCATGAAGGAACAGACACAGTTCCTGCAGTTCATGTAGGTGAAACGGCCGTTTTTGAGTTTCATTCCTTCTGTATATTTTCTGAACTATTCTGCCAAAAACAAGCTTATATCCATCGATTTTTCAGGACAAAAGTACCAGATCTCAAAAAAACTTGGACATTGTGATGCACAGCTTGGCAATAACTAAAAATGTGAACAGGAAGCCATTTTCTCTTCTGGGGGTGGTGAGAAACTGGAACAGGTTTCCCAGAGAAGTTGTGGTCACATCATCCCTACATGTGTTCAGGGTGAGACTGGATGAGGCTTTGAGCAACCTGGTCTAATAGAAGAGTCCCCTGCCCATGGCAGAGGCGTTGGAACCAGATGACCTTTAAGGTTCCTTCCGACCTAAACAATTCTATGATTCTGTGATTCTGTGATGCCAAGCTTTGAGTGTATGTGCATGACAGCTTGGGCATGACCCAGGGCTGTGTCTCTGCTGTCTGCTCTTTGCTGGCTGATGCAGTCCAGGAGAGGCTTTTCCTTAGTAGCTGGTGCCTGGCAGTCTAATCTCAGCTCTTAAGCAATCCAAAGTGTTTGAAAACTCACCCAGCTCCCAGCCCTCCCAAATGTGTGTTGTGTTACGGATGTCCCTTGCGATTGTTTTAATGCATCACTTTAATTAGGTTCATTACTACTAGAGATGTATGTCTCCCAGCTTGACAGCTACTTCTGGGTTCATTTTTAATATCAGACAACTTAATGGAGAAAATGTGCTAGTTTCCTGTGGAAAAACAAGAAGTGAAGATGTCAACTGAAAATTATGAGATAGGGTCACAGAGAAACAAACAAAATAAAATTTGGTCTATTTTATGCTGAAATGTATTTTTCACTCTTAACTGCTCAGGATCTTTCTTTTAGAATTCCTCCCCAGCCAGTCCTACCCTGTGAGAAGATGGGTGAGGCAGAGGATGACAGCTTCTATACTCCTCTTGGCCTTTACTGGCTTTCCTTTCTATCCAATCTCCCTTCTCAAAATGGGACTATCTTCTTTTCTACCTGTATATCACTCTTAATTTCTTAATGCCAATTCCTTCTCCTTTAAAGTCACAAGGAACAGTCAGCAGGACTCTGCATGAGGGACAGGGGTGCATTAAGTTTACTATTAAAACAATTTCAGAGATGCCACATATCCAGACTGCTATAACAGCATCCTGGTTCACATTGCAGGGAGTATCACTGTGCCTATTTTTTAAATGGCTCTCATATTTCTCAGTTTTAATATGCCTCTATGAATGGAAACAACAAAACACATCAGCAATGGCAGTGGCAATCTGACATCAGCTCGTCTGAAAACCTTGTTTCTCCACTCTTGCTTTAGTCAGTTCCAAGACCATGACTTTTCCATCCGAGTGCCTCATACAGGCCATAGGGAAGCACAGTGATGGCTATTCTGTGTGGTCCAGATGGCTTCCTCAGCGTAATGTGAATAGCTGTGTGCTCTCCTCAGAACTGATTTCTGTGCTAAGTGTGCATTCCATTTTTGGATTTTTCTCTTGAGCTTACTGCCTGCATGCCACCTCACCAATGTATGCCATCTATGGTAATCCTTCCTTTGATGCCTTCCTTTTCTCCTGAAGAATGGGACTCTTTCGTACACTTCCCTTCTCTATAGGTATCCTCTAAAGGTACCATTGACTTCCTTTTCCGTATTAGATAGCATGATGACATCCTGGGTAAGTTAGAGAAGTGAATGGAAACTAGATAGAATTAAGCTGGTATCACAACTAACACTAGCAAGCTATGCCAGGGGAAACAAAAAACAAAAAACGAAACAAAAACAAACAAACAAACAAACAAAAAAAAACAAAGCAAACAAAAAAAACCCCAAAAAAACCAAAACAAAAACAGCAAAAAATAAACAACAACAAAAAACAAACAAAAAACCCCACAGCTTCCCCCCTCCATCAAAACAAAACAAACAAACCAACCACAGGAAAATGGAATAGATGAGAAAATTCAGTAGCAAAGCAGAAATGTGTGAGAAAGAGCCTGAGAGAGAAATGAAAAAAGAAACTCTAAAAACACTTTTTAAAAAGCAAAAAGAGAGAAATAATAATGTCAGCCCTTCTAGACAGATTAAGAAATGGGAACTCAGCCAACACAAGGAACAGAAGAACAATATTATAATTGATTCTTGAGAGATCTGGCAATGGGCCATTTAGCCTGCTTGTTTTAACCTTGGGTCATTGCCCAGACTGGACAATTAAAAGGATATTTTTGTCAGAGAACCAGTCATTTTATTTTACTGCTATTGAAAAAAGTGTCGCTACTAACTGTGCACGTTGATTTAATCTGTAGTTGTAGGATTTTGTGGAATGAAAAGCACTTGCTATAGTTCAGAAATCTCAGAAGCACAACTCTTTCTTGAGGTTTTCTCAAATTAAAAGAATGACTTTGTAGAGAGTAGGTGAAATCTCACCTTCTCTACCTTCCCTTCATGCCCGCCTTTTCCCCACAGGGAAATTTTAAATACAAACTGACAGCCAAATCCTCCCTTTATGATCACCTACATTCTCCCTCTCCCATCCTGATTGTTGACATTTTCCAGAAGCCCAATGAATCTTTAAATAGGAACTTCTGAAGACTAGTGTCATTTATTTTCCATCCTAAGCTAGAGAATGGATGGTGGTGAGTATGTAGTGTTTTCCATTCAAGACTATTAGCACGTGTTTTCCAAGGCTTTTCAAGGGTCGCTATGTTTAGCAACAAAGTTATTTTAGTTGCATCAGGTCTCACAGGATTACAATGTTTCTGGCATTGGAGTCTTCTTACAGGTAGAGTTTTAAGAATCTGAAAATTCAGATTGAGTAAATGTTTTCTAGTGGAATTAAACACTAAAATTACTGTAAAGGAAGAAGAGGAATTGAAGGGCTGGATTTGCAAATTCTCATGCTGTAGAAAGTGACTAAAGCCCCCTGTTCCACATGTACCTGAAGGAATTTAAGTCCATAGCTCCTAGCTTCCAGGGCAGCAGCTTGTTGATTTAGCCGTGAGATCATCCGCTACAACTGCTGTTCAATGTGAAATCCGTCAGTTATTATTGTGCACAAGACTTAGAATGAGTCTTCTGCTTAGGGAATAAGAGTTAAACCTGGAGGTAGGACACTTGCATTCCGGGACACTTTCTGAACAGTCTAGTAAAAAACAGCCTAAAAGTTCCATATCACCAAGGGACTTAAGTGTGACGCTTAAGTTACCATTTGAGAGTCCTGCAAGATGGTTTTAAACAGACTTGTACGGACACAGGAATGAGAATATGGCACAGAACTGAATAAAGGGATAAAATAATCCCCACATTTTTCCCAGCTGAAAGGTTTTGGTAAATTTGGGTTGAAGTCATTCAAGATTTAAAAAATGATAACAGTGAAATGATGGGTTTAGGTAAATTATTATTTCTTGGAGAAAAATTTCCTTGCTGTTTGGTAAGGGTTCATAAGTGTCTAAATATACAAAAAATGTAAAAAATAAATTTAAAAATTAATAAAATAATTGTATTAGGTTGTCTTTTCTCAAAATTTTTCTTTCTCATGCAAAAAGTTTTGAAGTGCTAGCAGGTTCTTGTGGTTTATATTTCTATTTTTATATTGCACTTCTTGAAGCAACTCTATATGCCTGGTTAGCTGTTAGAAAGGAGATACAGAAATTTATCTGTAAGGTAAAACAAATAATTAAAAAAATCTCATTGTCTATACAGTTTGCTGTATAAAAAATAAATCGCAGAGTAGGATGTCACAGTTGATTCTGCTTGAAAAGGGGTGGGGAGATTGCTTCCTCATTCATCCAACATTTAGTTAGATTTGATTAAATAAAAATATACAAAATCAAGCTCAGATCCAAGATCAACACATCTTATTCTAACAGTTTTAATTTTCTGACCATATATTCAGGACACATATCAGCAGGTCAGCGACTACATTCCAAGACTATTGTCAGTCAGGAGAAATGTAACTGGTTTATATATATATATATATATATATTTTTTTTTTTTTTTTTTTTTTTTAAAATTTTTTTTNGACACAAAAAATCATAATTTCAACTTTTCTGTGCATCAAGTCAGGGAAGTAGTATTATTTTTTTTTTTTTTTTTTACAAATTTATCTAGACATCTTATCAGGAAAACCAGATGAAGAAAAAAAACTTATTTGAAATAATTTTTTTTCACTCATTATCAATAGGATTATTGGAAAACACTTAAGCCATCAAACAGGAGGTATGCAGAACAGTTTGCTATGCATCTTGGCACACTGGATCCTGGTAGCCTCTGGCATTTAAAACATGGAATCCCAATTGTTTTCCCGATGCACCAGAAGCTCTGTGGGATCGTGGACTTCCCTGTGCCACAGGATCACAGAAATGGGTAACCTCTGGATATCTCTAAATCAACCCCACACTCAAGGCAGGGACAGTTAGAGCAAGTTTCCCATGGTGGTGTCCATTTCAGTTTTGTCTCCAGAGAGGGGAGAGTCCACCAATTCTGGGAAACATGTTCTAGTTCAGACACCCTCAGAGTGATACTTTTTCCTTTATGTCACTGCTTTCCCCTTACCTACACAGCCACCTGTGACACCAGATGGGTTAGACATGACTTGCCCTTGGTAAATCCATGTTTAAGTATCTTGAGTGGCATGCAAGAGTTTGTAGCATAATCCTCTCTCCATCATTTATGCTCTATTAGAGCAGTCTCAATTTCAAATCTGCTTGATATCAATTTGCAAGGGAAAGTGATTCGGAAAAGAAGAGTCAATCTCAGAACATCACCATGAAGATTTCTTGTACGTGTGTGTATGTACTTATGTGTATGCACAGTTTCATAACACAGGTTTATCTAAATCAAGGCATAAAAGAACCAAAGAAATAATCTTCATATTTTTCCTCTTGGCCTTGTGAGTTCCCTAGTGCTGCACCTATAACATGCAGAGTTAGAAATGATACAGGACAAAATGAACTAGTCAAGCATTAATTTCCTTCTGACTTATGATTTTTTTTTTTTTTAAATGCAACTGTTTTAATTTGTGTGAAAAATTTTAGGTGAAGTAGGCTGCACCTGTGTAGATGAAGGTAAATGTGGGTCTTGAGTGAGAGAGACTTGAGTTTATATTGCCCTGTAAAACCTCCCCATTTTTAAATGGAATTTTTGAATAAAAGTGCTGAAGTATGTGAGCTCTCCTCAGCCATCATGTTAACTCCTGACCACTGGCAGCTGGGAGGCTTTTCCATTCAGCACAGCCAAAGACAGATTAAATTAATAAAAGGGAGCAGGCTAGTGGTATAATCTGATCTGCAGTAAAGCAGTCTGGTCTGGAAACCTCTGACTCTAACATGAATTAAAATCTGAAAGTTTTTTCTAAACTTTCATTGCCTTCCTACAGAGATTGCAGTTTCATGTGTCACAGCACCAGTCCCAGAGTATTTTCCTTTTATAGAAGCACTTTCTGACAGATTATGAAGATGCTAAGAAAATGTAGATGATATAAGCACACATATACACACTGTATGTGACATTTTGCATCCAAACTGGAGATTGAAGAGGAAAGGACAAGAGGAGGGGAAAATCCTGCCTTTAACAAGCCAGGATAGTACCAAACATGAGGCTAACTGGGAGAGCACCCTACTCTCTTAAAAGTAGGCAGCTCTTTGTAACAGTATCCCTTTTTTCCACATAAATGGATCTCTCAAAATATGTTTAAATACCAGTGAGTGAGTATTACAAATTATGTCACTTGGCAATCTTCAAAATCTCTTTTCCCTCAGGGTCAGCAGCAGGGGCAGTGAACCTGGAAGATGCTAACATGGCTTTTTAAAGCCCAAGTGGTCTCTCTCCAAATTGAAAATCTCTTAATCTACACACTGGATTTTACAACACAAACTCTGTTTCTCCATATAGTTCTTTCTTTATACATCCTGAGAAGTAATAAGAAGTAGCTTTTAAAATAGTTTCCAACTGCTACATGTTAGCTTGGACAGTACGGAAAAAAACCATGTGAATAGATTTTCCTTTTCCAAAAGGTTCTAATTAGTGCCAGAAACGCCGTAAGGGTCTACACCAGTTCTGATTATGCAAAACTATTTGGGATTTTGGCTGCAATTTTCCTTCATATTCTTCCATTTCTCTACAACCCTACCTTATCTCTACTCTCTTTTGTGTCCTTTTACTTCTGTATTTCTTCAAATGACCATCATATCCCCTTACTTTTAAGACTTTTATCAGAGACATCAGTGATTGGAGCGGATTTTTAATTGAGACACCTAATGGACTTTCATCATGTGTGATGGGGGCACATGCATCCCCAAATGATTGCATGGCCACAGCATGGCTTTTCTCTGGGCAAACTGTGCTCAGTGGCACAAAGCTCTGCTGTACAAACTGGCTGGAGTGATGTTGTTGAGGTCATTTATAAAAACAACTCTGGAGCCTCTCTTTGCAAATCATCAGTGTTTTGAGCCTTGCCGAATCAAAATCCTCATCCCCAAGCCCTTCCTCCAAAAGGTCCATATCATCCTTATCCTGGGTGCCCCAGAACAGATCCCAATACTTCAGATGATTACCTGAAGGTCCCTAAGGTATCTACATGGGTCTTTGCAACTCAGAAAACCTACATAGTTCTATAGCAGCATTTATGGAAAACCTTTATATCATGATTTCAACATACTTCACAAAACCTGCTGTTTACACAAGAAAAATACCCACAATTAGGTTTTTTGCATATATTTGCAAATACAGGGAGGAAAAAAGAGTTATTTTGCCTTTTGCTTATAAAAATAATCATTGAGAGCAACCAAGAATTTGCACACAACTAGGCAAGGCTCACTCAGAGAGGGTTTCTGAAAAGGAAAGAAATAGAGATAACCTGAATGCATGTGCAATTTTATTCTTACCATTGGCTGCTTTCCTTTCTGTACTATTTTGATCTCTAGGCATATGCTTTTTTGCTTCTAATATGTTTATGCAAATTTGCTCCAATTGCTACTTGCAAGTGTTCACAATATGACAAGTATTCTGACATATTTATGTGACATACCTTTTGGAAAGATGATAAGGACATTACAGCACCACATTTGCAGTGCTACAGATGAGGGCTGTCATGCTTTCCATTCTAAAACAATATTTTTAGAGGGTTTATAGTCCTGGAACAAAATTATTTTTGGACCTTAGTTTAACATACATGACTTGAATAACATATCTCTGGATACAATGTGAGAAAATATAAGTTCAGTAGAATTTAGACATTCAGTGCCAATGAATATACACAATTTGCAAGAAACGGAGTTTTTCCCACATCAGTATTCTTTAAAATTCTATTTTGCAGCTGTTTTCAGCTCTGCCATAGCCACATAGATTTTAGGATACAAATATGTGCACATCTGTTGTCATTCATATAAAAATAAAACATTCCTGTAAGTGTGAAGAATGAATGCTCCTATGATGCAGGTGGTTTTAGACAAAAGATGGTAACAATTCAAAAGACCTGTTAAAATAGTACTGATGTTTTATGGAAAAAAAAAAAAAAAGGAAAAATACATAACTCAGTGGTTTGTTGCTGCAAGATCTCATATGCTTCCTCTGCCGCTTAGGCACATGTTAAGGATGTTACAGACAATTGCTATTTTTAAAGGTTTTTGTTTATTTTCTTTAGATATATGGAAATGTTCTCCCCTGAAAAATACTCCTAACCACTTTGAGAAGCAGTTTTAACAGACATTGTCTTTCTGTCATTTGAAAATACTGTCAGCTCTCCTTTGGATTCAAACTTAACATGGCAATATTTTGTACTGGTATCAAAGCTTGTGGTACTTCGTCATTCTTTTCCAGCTACCTAATAACTGGAGAAAATGGATGACGGCTAGCTAGAAGTTGCTCTCTTTAGGAACGTCATCAACTGAGGAAAAAAATCATCTCCCAGCATCCTCTAAAATTTGTTTGACAGGAAAAGCTAGAGTCAGCAAATACAATGTTCTTCAGCTCACCTTGATCTTCTGCAAAACCTAGTTGTGTCAAATTCCAGTGAAAAGTCTCTGCTATTATAAGAATCTAATCACCTGAAAAATTAGTAATGTCTCAATATCGTGCTTCTGCACAGAGTCTCATAGTATTGCACTGGACATTACTAGGCCACGTATCAGCAGTTTCTGTGATATGGCTGAGCCACTGCTGCCCTGTGTGCTCATTTAAGAAACCCAGAGTGGTGCCACAAGTGCCTCTGACTGGGCAAGTGATGCCATCCTGTAAAGGGTGAGATGCATGAAGCAGACTGACTGTTCTAGCATCAGTTCTTTGCTGAAATACCACATGTTCAAACAACCTACATGCAAACATGCAACCACATCATAAATTTACATCCCAGGTGAGCCTCAAGCACCTCTGTTCAAGGTCAAGTCAGCTCAAAGTACAGGCAGATGAGGTACAGGCAGCTCCCCCATGGAGAGGAAGGATGAGAGTTTTTCACCCAGCTCTGCAACAAAAAGCAGTTTCATGGTTTCTCTGCTGAGATTTTGAGCAGAGGACAAGGGTTCAGTCCAGGTACCATCTTACACCCATGAAGTTCTGTTCCTTTGTAGATGTCTTTGCCCCCTAGGTGCTTGAACTCCTTAAACACTGCCTCTCCTCATCAGAAAGCCCCTGGACCCATTAGCCTTAGCCTTAGCCTTAGCCTTAGCCTTAGCCTTAGCCTTTATGCTAAGGAACACATAGAAACTGGTTTCTACTCACTAGAGAGGGAAACCTTTCACAAAACCAAGTGCTAGTGGGAGCACTGGGCCAGGAAGTATGGAATCACACTGAAGTCCTATTAACTCACAGAAGTGCAAGTCAGTGGACCAGAAAAGCTGACAGATCACTGTGCCCTGGGCAAACCTGTCAGGCCACTCACTCTCCCCAGTTATCCTGAAACCAGCAACAGCAGAAATTGTGCGTGTGGAAGGAAAATGAGAAAAGAAGGAAACTAAATGTATTTTAAAAGTTAGAGGACTTGGCTAGCAGAGGAGAAAGCTGCTCCTGGCCTTTTTCCCTCTTCACTAGTAGGATAGTAGAGAGCATAGGTGGGAGCCCACATCTTCCATGGGTCATGGGCTGCTCTGTGGCTTGTGTCCATGATGGTTCATGGGTCTAACTCCACCAGGAAGCTTGGAGCATAGCCATTATTTTTTATTTCTAGCATCCAGAGGTTCATAAACTGTACTACATGTGCAGGATACACCATCTTCCCTCCCCCATATGTATGCAGATACACACAGATTGAGGTATAGCTTAAAGTCAGGTTTCTGCCCTGGAGTAAATGACATAACTTGAAGGTTACTAGGAGAACAGTGGGTGATAATGCTATTTCTTTCTTCAAAATAATGCCAGGCCTGATCCATGTGCTGCCTTTATTTCAAAGTGCATATATCTGCCTACCATTCCCAGCTGGTAACCTAGGTCTTCAGAAGGTAATGTACTAGCTACAGCTTGTGCACAAGCCCTTCCTTTGAGATCTGCTTTCCTCTTTTGAATCCAAGAACTTTTTTCAAGGACACTAGAATTCCCCCTCCTTTTTCCCTCTCGCAACAGATCTCAGCACTTTGCTATCTAACTCTGCCTTCTGTCCTGAATAGACTCCATGAAAAATGGAGCTTTATTTATATTATTCTTTTCAGGATAATATGATTTGAACAAATTTCTTCTATCTGACATTTCTCCTTTTAGCTTAAAACTTTGTTTTAATTCTAGGGGAAAATGAATAATAATGAGGTAAAAAATAACGAATTCCTCAGATTAAAAAAAAAATAATAAAATAAAAACCATTCACATGCATTAAAGAGTAAAGACTGTTATAAATCACATTCATTCAGAGAAAAATAATTTCAAAATAATCTTTGCTTTGTAGATTTTTATGTGAATTACAAGAATCATTCCAACTTCAGGAAGGAGTAGGGCTGATTTACCTTGTACTTTGTCCTATATGGGGATTTTTCACAAAGAATAAATCAACAGTCCTGCATGGAAAGACAGTCTTCCTCAGTTTTTACAACCCCACATGTCCACTGGTAAATTTATGCCCTTGTCCACCTGCTACCATGGCATCATGCCCACTCATACTAGGTGAGTACCTCATAGAAGCCAATCAACAAATCTCTGGATAGCTTGGGGAGGTTAATACAGAGAGTATCAAGAGTCAGGTTTTTGAAGAGGCTCCTGGCACATCTTGTGTTTTTAATGATTAGGATCTCACCCTCAGGGCTATGTGTTACCAACTCAGTCCTTGTAGCAGGGGACTGGAGCAGATGGCTTGGCAAAACCAAAATGCTCTTGCCTTTACAAAAATTAAAGATTAATTTGTTGTTTTCTTCTAATAGGAAATTTCATGCTGATGAACAGTATTGAGCTGACAGGCTTATATTTCTTCATCCATCTTCTGTTCAGAGAAAAGCAAAATCATCCTTATGTTAACTCCACAGACTGTGTACATCCTTCTATGCAGTGATGAGAGAATATTTCAGCACTCCCAGCTATTTTGCCTTTGGCATCTCCGCTGTGGTTTCCAGCAAGGAAGATATCACCATGTGTTTATAGATTTATTTGTTTGCTTTTCATGATGTGGGCAATAGTCTACTACAAGCTGGCTTGAGCTCCAACTATATCATGTAGACCAAACATCTGGCTCAGGGTTAATTAATGGCAACATTTTTAGCCATTACTGCAGATATGGAACGTGAGAGGAGAAACCTTCTTATTGGATAAGCAATCACCTTGTCACCTGAAGCAGCCAGATCAGCCAGTACGCAGTGCTGAGTCCTAGCAGATATTGAAGGTCTGATCAGCAATGGTACGTAATAGAAGTGTGTTTCAGAATATTAGACAAGTGCAAAGGATGAAAGGAGATTACCCTTTTCTGAACACGGGCAATGGGAACTAACCATGGCTCATAAGTTTTCTGTCGGAAATTTTCATGTTCCTGTGAGAGCACAGTGTGTAACAACGAAGGGTTTGTGAGAGTCAGTGTAATGGAATCGTTTTATATTTAGCCAGTTTAATCTATTACAAAAGACAGAAGAATGGAAAAAGAATTTTACTGAAAATTATAATAGATATCCACAGTGTTTATCCAATGCTAGTAGCTCTTTTTAAGTCTTTTCTAAAGCCCACACTCCAAAATCTTTACCATTTTGAACCCCAAACCCTCATAGGAGGTCATTAAGCACATAGGCAGAGGAACCGCACAGCTGCTCCTCCAGTCATACTAATCTCTAGACAGATGCTCTTCATGTTCATGGGCTGTGATGAATGCCAAAGAAACTATTAGAGAACAGATTGACTTAGACTGGACCATGATCCTTGGAGAACTGGTTTCAGACTGCAAGAACTGAGGCATCACATAGTGAGCTGCAATGCAAATGACAATGTGATCAGAGTTGCCTTTCAGCTAGTTTTTCTCCTCCAGCATTTCTGAATGCAGTCTTGCTTGAAGAGAAAAAACCCAACACTAAAGCAGGCTTCCATTATTTTCTCTGCTTACTTGCTTGCTGAATTTGCTGCTGCTAGCTTGGCTGCTCAGCTTTGCCCAAGTCTGACTTACAAGAGATTCCTAGGCATTTCTGTATCTATCCTATGTTCATCCACTGGCTGCTGTGATCTGCTACCGTATCTGTTGGGAATATTTAAAAGTAGTAAAGATTAGGCTAGAGGCAGACAGTCATTCCTCATCACGATCTTCCCTGCCCTGCAGAAGAGGTCTGAACACAGCCTAGTTATTACAAAACTCAGAGATCACATCTGCTCCCCTCCTCCGAGGCTCACAGAAAGATCACATGCCTTTATCGGATCTGAGTCCAGGGACCTGTCTGCCCAAAGAGAGGTGTCATCTGTGGTACATCCCACCACAGACTTTACTTTTCTGACCTTCATAGCTACAGCAGATGTTCTTGTTATGTTGTTATTCTGGGGAAGGGAGCCTCTCTGGGCTCCCGGGCTCTCATCCAGCTGCAGCTGTGGAAAAAGGATACATATAATAATAATGGAATCTTCTTTCTGTCGTTTCAGCTTACATCATCTTGGCACCAGCAGACAAGGTAGCATTAGCCAGTCAGCCATAGGATTTCTGTGGACTTCTCTTCAAAACCACCAGACTTCTGTCTCCGTTGCCACACTGCCTTTGCTTTTATTCTCACTCCTTCCCAACTGGAGTGATTTCAAACCTAGGAAATAAAGAGTTCCTTTTCTGCTGACCACTGTGCATTTCCTCAGCTCATACCTCCTACATGTGCTAACTGTGACATTTGGAAACACAGAAAGCTCAATCCACTTAGTAATGGTGTACCTATGCAAAAGTCTTGCAGTGAGTTGCTTGTAAAGTAGCAAATACCTGTGTCAGCCTTTATTCTGTGGACTATTTCTCTGGTTTATGCCTTCTATAATGAATAAAATATAAGTTGCTCCCACCAAAGGCTTACAGAGGATTTTGAGCAATATATTCCTTTACCTATATCTCAAGCAGCTACATCCCTGAAGGATCTCTACTGCTTGGGAAATACCCTAAAGGGTATCTGTATTGCATATAAATGCACCTTTTCTGAAAGATATACACAAAACTACTTCAAGTTTTTATGCATACAGTCCCTACCTATTTTGTATAGGGATTCACTGCAAGAAGGAGCAGAATCTGTGAGTATAAAGAATGATGAGGAGGCAGGGGGAACACTTGGGGGTAAAGAAACTTGTTCACAGTATGTTATGCCATAATGATGGGAAAAACTGTGTAGTCTGATTTGTCAAAAATAAGGAAATGTTACAATTTTTAGGCCTTTTATAGTTCTTATTTAAATTTGCAGAAGCTTGTAAGAGGCCATTTATTTTTAACATAAAACTCTTCCCTGAAACTACAGCTTGCCAAGAAAACCAATGCCACTGTTATACATTGACTTAATCATGAGTGAAAATAAAATGCTCTTAGCTGACATCCAGGAAAAGCAGCTGAAATGAATTGCAGTTAAGCAGGTAAGGCACAGTCTTGACAAATGTGAGAAGACACAGAGGACAAGAAATGGTAATGATTTTTCCATGTTAACAACATCTGAAAGTGTTACCATCTACGTGTTTGTGCTAAGCCTGCTGATGGGCTAAAACCAAATAGAATTCCTGGACCAGAGTGAAAATCTCTGGTAAATGAGCACTGCCTTCCTATAAAAATAGGGAATACAGAATTACTGTCTTTGGCAGTGAATAAAATTTGAAAGCAGACTGTGGTCCTGAAATACTCTCTATTCCACCTTAAAGATCCAGTATGCTTAAGCATTATTTCACATAAAGCCTGGAGGCAGGTATCCAGTTTTCTTTTCTTGTTAGTCCCCCCTCAACTTTAACCTCTCTTTCTGTTTCCTCTGCCTGTCAGATTCCTTGGGGAAGACATGTGCAGCTTGGACAACCCAAACCAGAGTTCTTTCTCCTTAAGATTTGTTTATGTTTGCTATTTCTTCCAACATGCTTCCTATTTTTTCTGCCAAATAGCACTCACTAAAGCCCTCTAAAGAGAATAATAAGAAAAAGGCTGAACAGAAGGTGTTTAGTCTGAATGCTGGCTTCATTTCAGCAAATCAAGAAGTGAGTATGTTTCAGACAACTTTGTAAATCACAATCTGAACACAAACACTAGAGCCTCATCATATTTCACTTTTGGATACAAGCATGGGTTTCATAAAGAAGAAGAGCTTTTTTTCTGCAGATAGAACATTTGCAGAGGGGACTTAAAGATCAAACACTAAGAAATACACAAGAGAAAAGGACAAGAAAAAGAAGGTATTTAACTTTTTTGTGGTTGCATTTTATTGTGACCAGGGTTGAACCCTTCTATTTACAGTTGTGGAGAAAGAAAATATTTTCCTGACCACAGTTGAAGAGAGACCCTGACAGGGCTTTCCTGCTTGCCATCTCCCATGTCATCAGTGTTTTCTGGGAGAAGAATTTGAGGTGATTTTCCACCTAAGTGGTTACAGCTGTTTCCACAGGATCAGTCAGATGGAGTTTCTGCCTCTGTTTATTTTGGCTCTGATTTTCGGCTGGAGCCCAGCAGGATGACAGTGTTTGCTCAGGGTCTTGGGACTTTGGACAAACATTCCAGAATTTCTGACTTCTTAACATTAATGTTTGATGAATTCTGCTCTTAATTTCTTCTGGAAAAATGTCAAACCCACTGGGGATTACCCTTAGTCTTACAACAGTCTTTTATTTATTTTTTTTTTTTAAGGGAAAAGGAGAAAATCATTTGCTAGCCTGTGAAAATGAGCATGCTTTAAAAATTAGGGAATGCACTTTTCTAATACTGCAGGCTTCAGTTCTTTTGTAATTTTTTTTTTTTTTTTTTAATTTCGTGGTAAGAACACTGCTTGACAGGAAATATCTACAGCTAAATCTTCCGCAAAAAACTGTTGCACATAGGGCTTTAGTTGGGAAGGTTATTATGCAGAAGTTAAGTAGCTGTTTCTCCAAGTTGCTGTTTTGATAGCCTCAAAATGTACTGCGTCAATTCACTGTTGTCAAAGGCGACCTTTAGAAATCAAAATAAACACCCAGGTGAAATTCTGACCCCAGTGGAGGGAACAACCTTTATCATTGACTTCAGCAAGGTCAGGACTTCCTCCTTAGTACCTTATCTCTTGAACAATGGAAAAGCACAAGTCACACAAGTCACATCTTGAGGAACATTTACTAGCTCAAAGGGATGGATAGAGAAATGCATTTACAAAAATTTGCATGGATGCACAGAATTAAATCTATATTTAAATTATATTCAATAAGCACACCGTATTGCATGGAGTGGCTGCTGATTTTTGTACCTACACACCTTTAGTAGTTTGCAAGGAACATCTAAATGTTCTATATCTGTCTAAATGATACTTACACCATAATCGGCTGACTTCAGGTTAGCTAGACTGCTGTGCTTCAGAGGTCAGTGTCTGATTTACACTAAAATATCACTAAAAGCTCGTGCTGTAGAGTCCTGTGGGTTCCGTCCAGAGACTCCTACACATCAGAAGGAGACAGATGGCGATTAGGCCCAGATAGATCTGGGAAGTTTTTTAGGTTCCAGGTCTCCGTTCTTTTTTTCTTCTCCTCACCTCTTTTCCCTCATTCAGTAAGAAAACAGGGAATCAGGGCCTCCTCAAGTGACACAAATGGTCTTTGTCGATTTACACCAGCTAAAGAACTATCTTCAAGAGTTATCATAAAGCTTTCAAAAACAAACAAACAAACAAACAAACCAACAAACCCCAAAAATAAAAGGAAAAGGAAGGGATTTGTGTAAATATTTTTGTGTAAATATGACTAGACACAGGAAGGTGGTTTCCTAATGAATACACAAGCTTTCACAGCAGCAGCTTTTTGCAAAATGCTTCACAACATTTCACAAGCTGCAAGCAGTGTACATGGGCAGTGGTGACAGCATCCACCTGTCTGGAGAAGTCACATTGAGGGACAGATCTAGTTTATTATTTGGAGCCTGATTACTGTCCTTTGCTTCTCAGTCTGTGCTGTCAGTGGTCTAGACAAGGAATATATTTAATCTGTGCCCATACATTTGATGTTCCTGTGCAAAATAGTCAGAAAGAACTGGAGGAAAAGAAAAGTTTTGTAGATGCAAAATTTTGTGTTTGTACTTTTAAGTGCAAAAAGGACAGATCAAAGCATTTATTGAAGCTCACACCATAGCACACATCCCTGTGGAAAAAATGACAAAACAAAAACCAACAGAACACTCTGAAAATTGCTTCCTTGGGTCATTCAATGGACAAAGAGCAATAGGCCCTCGGTTATGAACTTTTTGCCTCCATTCATTCATTCATTTATTTATTCTTTCATAATATAACCTGTAAATCATGAGGAAAAAGTTGATTCTCACCCATATCTAAATCAAATTAAATTTGCCTTTTGGTGTCTCTGTACAACTTTAATCATCAATTTTTCATTTCAGAATAGAAAAATGCATCTTTTTTTCCTTGAATTGACAAATTCAGGTAGTTCTAGTCAGTTTCAACCCTGACATCCTGATCTAAAATATGAGAAAGGGATGGTAGCAGAGGAAAATGTAATGTGAGGTCCCTGTGAAAAATAGATGCTATGAGAGAAAGCAATCAGCATATCAGTGAGTGTAAGTGAGGCTGGAAAGGTGGAAATGGCAAGGCTGGAATTCTTTATCAGGGGCATAGAGAGGAAAGGTAAAACAAAAGGTAAATATATGACATAAAGTTAAAAAGAGAGGTTCTCAGAACAAAAGTTTGGAAAATTTGACTGCTCCACCCTACGGACACACAAGGTTTCCTTCCAAGTGACTACCAGAAAAGGAGGGATGACCACTCTAAAGCCACCTTTGATTAATTGTCACAGTGTAACCTCTATTTGGTGACATACATTTTTATTTAAAATATTAACTAGCATACTGTCCTTGGGTGTATTTTACCCAGGCAGCTAGGCCAGCCCTTTGCTTGGAAGCTGAGAGGTAATGCAATATCTGAAATATTTGGAAGCGTACTCAATCTAGGCCAAATAGAAGTTTACAGTGGAAAAAACGGTTTGAGCATGCAATTCACTTTTGTGAGATTAAGCAGCAGGAAGGAACAAAACTATTAAAAATGTATTGTCAACTATATAGATGTATAATATATAAAAATATTTTTAAATTCTCATTTTTTGGAGCATATTTACATAAAGACTTGATATTGTAATAGCAGGTAAATAGTGCATATTAACCAGCTGCCAAAGATTCAGTGGAACACAACATAAAACTCTGAGTCCATGAGATGGCTGAAACCTGCATGTTACGTCTCTTGATAAAATTCGGAACAGCTCCTGATGACACAAATAATTTGTCTTGCAAGGAGGGAGATACTTGGATCTTTAAAAAGTTAGGAGTTAAAAGATAGCTGTGGGGGGAAGGAAAATAATCTTTAACAATATTATTGAAGATTTGTTCATGATGTGAGTGTTTGCTGGTTGCATAATTACTAGGGGAAATGTATTAGATGGTGTGAGATCATAAATAATGCATTCATGAGGAATGTGGGTGTGATTCTTGTAAAAGGAGAACCAGGAGAATCTGTTACAAAGTTGACATTCCTCTGAATAAGGCTGTCTAGCTATTGTTGCAACAGTCAATATTCCACATGTATCAATCATAGAGGTTAACTATTCATTTTTAGTTAAAAAAAAAAATATCTTCAATCTATGTAAAATCCATATGGCATTTGGGACACTGAGAATCCAGTTTTCTGAAGCCGTTAAGTGATTTACTGATATGCAATTTCAAATCTATCCTTTCAAGGCGCTAAATACATGAGCAGAGTTGGAAATACAAAGACAGCATAAAACTTAGTTCTGCTAAACCAAGTCCATAGCACATCATCATACAACGCAACACAGACCTAGAATATGAAAAACCACACACAAAAAAAGTAACAAGGATTCCTCGATGGACTATAAATGCATGCAGATACATATCCAGATGGACTGACCAGAAAAATTTTCTTTATTAGTAATGGCTAAGAGCAACTGTTGAAATGTTGCTAGAATATTTTTCCAACTGCTAGTTTATAGAAAACAAAGGTAAGACACTCTAAAACACAGACAGCACTTTATAACTTGGTTTAAAATAAATATCAGCATGGCCAGCAGAACTGAGCCACTCCTTAAGCATGCTGAGAAGGTAGGCATGTGATAGGAAAGCCAATGAGAACTAGTTTACACGTCAGCAGAAGATGATTGTACAAATAGAACTGCAGAGTGGAAATGAACTCTGAGTAAACCAGGGAAAGGTTTTGCTCAGAGACAGGCAGCTGCAGCATTAAAGTTTGTCACAGGCTCCCCATGGAATTGGCCACAGAACCAAACCTGCCAGAGTTCAAGAAGTGTTTGGACAATGTTCTCAGGCACGTGGTGTGCATCTTGTGCAGGGCCAGGAGTTGGACTTGGATGTTCCTTGTGTGTGCCTTCCGACTCAGGATATTCTATGATTCTACGATTCTAGACTGCAGTGTTACAAATATTACATTATATCAGCAAGATACAGGAAGGAAGGCAAGAAAAATGTTTTCAGGTCTGAGGAATGATCTGTCTCCAGCTGTTGTGCAGCCATTTGCAGGAGATACACAATTAATCTGGAAGGAGTAATGGTACTGGAAGGTACAGATGAGTTTACTATCGTCTTCATGAGGCTGATCATTGTCATACCAATTCCACAGTAGTATATAATATGCTAATAGAAACACTCTCAAGTGGAGCAGGTAATACTTTTCCCCAAATATAATGCAAAAGCTGTATGATAATCAGGAATACAGCTGATGTTTCAAAACAGTGCTAATTAGGGGGGGAAAGAAATAAGGAAAATATTCTCAGTCACATATTATGAAACCTTTGGCACAACCCTCTCTTGGCCAAGAATCTGGAAGAAGTGTGCTTTTTATCATCGTCAATGATTTTAAAAAATATATGTATGATATCTAATTATGTATAAATGTATAAATATATTTGTCACCCATAGGGATTCCTAGAAATTCAGGCCCTAATAAAACAAAATGCTTTAGTGCCTTGGGGCCTTTGGGAGCTCATAATAAATTATTTCTGCAGGTCAGGCTTGAAGTGCACTAGCAGCAAAGTGTGAAAATGCTGGCACTGTTTCAGTGATCAGTGGCTTTTAGCTGCCAGAATAGACACCTTTAAAAATCAAGAGATTAATTAAAACTTCTCAAGAAAATTGCAAGAAAATTATTTATTCATTCATTTAATACAAAGATTACTCTACTTCTATCTTTCCTTGGCTACTGAAATAGCTGATGGATATCAAAATAAGGCTATAGAGTGCAGCTAAAATTTCAGTCAAAGAAAAAGACAGGTTGTAAAAGGAAAGATAGAACAAAAGAACTTCAGTTGCACTGAAAAATCAGTGGCACTAATCACTCTAGAAAAGCAATTTGGAAAATGTCCCAAACAGGCATTGTCATGAGGAGGTATTAAGGGCACCAGCACCTCTCTGAACCAGTAATTGCCAGTTATGTCTACAGCTAATTATTTACTGGTTCCTGGTAGTTCCTCTGGAGCTAATTTTACTGAGTAGAAAGAATCAACTTGTGGTTAAAAGGAACTGTAAATATACTGGTAATTTGTTGTTCCAGACTGTTTTTCTTTTGCCTTTTCAGCAGCAGCCTGCAGAAAACACAAGGCTGTCTTGTCATTGTTGCCTGTCATTTATTGCACTGGTTTGTTTGTCTCAGAGCAGAAGAGGTAAGGCAAAGGCATGTTCTAAACAAGTGTGTTGTACTAGTCAAGACTGTAAATAGAGACAGGGTATGAAAGTACCTCCCACTGAACCACATAAATAGCTTTGTTGAAACACAAGCTTTCTCTAAGGAAAAAAGTGTTTTCAGTGGAACTAAAGGTCTTTAAAAAGCAATTTTTCACTGATTTACACTATGTATTCTTAAAACCAAATAAGAATGCCTTCACATAAAGGAGGAGCTGCATGGATGAATTGTTTCTCTCATTTAGACAGGCTTTCATGTTGAACTGATCTTGTTTTGAGCTGCTTTTAGCATATTCTGCCACAGTTAACAGCTTCAAATATTTATTTTAAAAGGCAGAAAATTATTGTTAATTTTATGTTGCCAAACAGCCAGCCCATGCTTCATTTGGGAGCTAGCAGAGAGAGACAAGCATAAGAAACATCCTGCTATCTAGTGGACTGGTAATTGTATTGTAATCAATTTAACAAATTGAGTGTAAAAGAAAAATGCTTCACAAGGGAAATAGTTCAACTCTAGTCTTGAATCTCTGTCACTGTCCCCTCACTCATTCTATATCACACCTTCTCCAGACAGGAACTGAACCCTTATGCTGCCAAATATGGAGAATTTTTCAACACTCTTCCTGTCCTAACTCCCCCAGTTTTCTCTTGCCTACTCTCAATCTCTTTCCTTGCAAAGTAGGTGCCATTATTCCATGTTTTCTATTTTTTGTGCAATTTCTAATTTTTCCTCCAATTTGTGCTCCACAAAGCCTCCAAAGCTCAGCCATGCCCAACACGTGTTCTTTTTATCCAGTGACGCAGGCAATGTGAATCCCAGCTGCCCTCCCTTATTTAAAAGAGAGCTACAGTATCTCATGCATGTCTGTGGAGAATACCCATCCCAGAGGCAGGTAGCAGGTGAACCTGAATAGGTGAACCACAGAAAACAGAAGGCAGAGTAGCTCAGGTGAGCCAGGCCAAGTGGATCACAAGAAACATGGACCCCAACCATCCCTTCAACTGTTTATGCCTAATGCTAGTGGCAGCAACTAATCATACAGTACTGCCACTCTCTCGGAAACAATGAAGGGATTTTTGCTTCATCCTTGGGAATGGCAGTCTAAGACACTTCAAGGTTTGGGAGCATACCTTACAGATTATTTTGGACGTACTGATTTGGACTTCCATGTGTATAGCTACCTGGGGTAATGCTGAAGAAGAAATTGCTTGATGCATGCTACCTGCCACAGGTTTTATGATCAGTGATCCCAAGCCCAGTGTTATCAAGACTAATATAAGACCAGTTTAGATACAGAGCTAGGGAATGCAGATGGACATGAGCCACATGTGGATTGCAAATCCAAAGTTTTCTTGCATCGCTGTTCGCAGTATAGATCAGGTTGGAAGGGATCACAGAGGGTCATCTGGTCCAACCTCCCTGCTCAAGCAGGGTCATCTCAGAACACATTGCTCAGAATTGCATCTAGATGGTTCTTGAATATCTCCACTGAGGGAGACCACAATTTCTCTCGGCAACCTGTCCCAGTGCACAATGAAGAAGTTCTTCCTCATGTTTGGGTGGAACTTCTGTGCATTGATTTCTGCCCATTGCCCCTTGTCCTATTGCTTGGCACCACAAAGAAGAGCCTGGTTGTTTGCTATATCCCTGCCCTTGTTCTGTTACAGTTCCACCAAGTATAGACAAATTTATTTCTGCTTATATGTAATTATTTCTGAAGATGTAGCTGTAGTTTTGGATTGCTGAATTCTATAGCTTTAATCTGATGTTCATGGCCACATCTTCTTGTGACAGCAGTAAAGACTCACTGACTATTCCTCACTTGACTTTCTGCACACCAAATCATATGGACTAGTAAAGGGGTTGAGCTTTCCTACATAAGCAGATACCTGCTTTCAATTCTTTTAGGTGTCAAGAGTTCATCTCACTGAACAGAAGGGTTTAGTCAAATATTAAAGTTGGGTTCTGCAGAAGGAACCTGTTTGCCTTCAGCTTTCACTGAATTTGTCACAACTCTACTTGCAGCACATTTTGGAAGAACATATTTTAAGACATATTGCTGTACAACAACTAAATCTCAGTGCTGATAAATCACATATCTGGTCTGAAAAGGCAGGGAAAAGAGGAAGGAAAAGGGTCTCTAAAAATTTTATGGCTGGCTAAGGGAGAAGCATATGGAATTTTTGAAGGACCATACTTCTCCTAACAGTTAATAATAGCCTTCACTTACAGAGCAGTGTTTGTCAGGATAGACCCCAAAGTGTTTGACAGCATCCAGCTACTATATGCACAACATCAGTGAAATGCACTAAGCTATCCTCTGAGGGAAAAGGGCAGCTGGTGTTGTGGAACAAAGGGTTCTGTGGTACTGGATACATATGAAAGTTTAGTTCTTATAAAGTGAGATGATAATTCACAACAACAAAGTTCTTGCTTGGTTTGTAAAGGAAAGAGACATCTTGATTAACAATTGTCCTGCATCACACTGAATGTGAGAGGAAGAGAGATCTCCTGACATGAACATAAAGAAAAAAATTGTTCAAGAGGAAGATAACTTCTTCTTGAATGGCTCATGGAAACATCATCTCCTAATGTTCCCTGATTTCAGCTTACTAAAAGGACATGTCAATAGTCTAGTTTTGCCTGGCTCTTTATCGTGGTTACAAACAGTGCAATCCTCACTTTTAGGCCACTAAGTCCCTTCTGCCAAGGTTTTGTCACAAGCCATGGTTGAGAACTGGAGGACGATGCTACAGTCATGAAAAAAACAAATTAACACAGAATTGTAAAAAATTATCACATCATAAAATGAAAACGTGTTGCTTGGTATCCATGGCAACTGCAGAAACCAATGCTCTTTAACAGCCTTGCCTGAAATCATGTAAACTGCTTTGATAAAACATGAATCGTGGCAGATGGATATGTGAAAATAAAAATAACTTTGCATCCAATCTATTGCCCACATGGGACACCCTTGAAATAGTGTGAGTTATATAACCCTATAAGGAGTCATTTTGTTATGAGACCAAGATAGAGGTAGCATTTTTTCCATACATCTAAACAGAGTTAAGAATGGGTTCAGCAGAAATGGTGTAACAACTAAACCTAGGAAGCAAATGCTCCCTAGCATCTCTGAGAAGTAAATCTAACCCTGAGCTCCACATAAGATGAGCTATGAGTCTCTTGTGCCAGAAGAGGGACTAGTTTTGGGCTTTGATCCAATTTCACGGTTAGAGCACCTGCTTCATGGCATAGGCTAGAGCCACAGATTGGCTTTCTGTAAGCAAGAATCATGAGGGAACCGTGACAGAGGTGAAAACAGAGCCAGACACACATTAGGCCAAAGTATCTACCCCAAGCCCCTTCAATACTGCTCCACAGATCTGTGGTTGAATATAGTTCCACTGGTTGTTTTTCCTTCAGAAAAGAAAATTTGCCTTCAGCTCTGTATGAGCCATCACTGAATGAACTGGATACCAGTTGGTGTCAGAGAAAATTAGAACCTGGGTCTGTGAGCACCAGATTGCAGCCTACTGCTCTGGTTTTAATAACCTTTCCCTTAAAGGAGCTATGCCTCGCTTCATATTTTGCTTTTGTACAACAGCTCTGGAACATGCAGATATCCATCACTGCAGGGAATGAGGGTGAGAAATACGTGGAAGAATTAGGAATTGCTCCAGAATATGAATCTACAATTCTGGTAAGAAGAGCTCCTATTTATTCAGAGGTTGTGTGGCCTGAGCAGCCAGGGTTCCCTCCCAGGCTAGGAGCTCAGAGCGTGAAAAAGCAGCCTCAACTCTGCAGATCTTTCCAAGGCAGGAACCATGTCCCTGGTCCTTATTTTTCCTCTCTGCTGGAAATTAAACTGAATCTATCAAATCCATTCTGTAGAACCTGATAAGCCATGAAACAGAGATGACTTTTCATCTTTAGAAATCTGAACACATGAAGATAAATACCCAAATTTCAGAAAATTTAAAACTTCATCATAAAGGCTCTGGATTAACATTGCCATCTCCAAGACTGGTGTCTTCTGCTCATGCTGGAGCTGAGAGGCATCATTCATGAATTGTAAAAATATCACTTTTCTCAGGAACACATATTGCATTTTTCTTTATCTTAGTAGTGTTATCAGATAGTAATATGTAAAGTCTGTCTTCACTTTAAGCTTATCATATAAACTAACAAAACCAGAGCAAACAAACACCTAAAATGTGCGCTTTGCAAATAGGACCTCTTCCACTGGAAATGCCATGCCTACTTCTCATTTCCCTTCTTCTGGAAATCTCCTCGTCCTTTTGAAAAGATGCAGGTCACATGAACTCCAGGAAGAGTTGTTTTAAGTCAGAATGGGGTCCAGTCCAGAAATTAGGTCAAATGCAATTGTTATGTTAGTGAAAGAGAGTGACTTCAGAAATAGGCTATGTAAACACTGGAGGCAACTTCATGTTTCATTGTGGAAGTGCACTAGGGGTTGAGCTCACAAAGCCATACCGTCAATTAATCACAACTGGAGAATGGCAGTTTATACTACCCCATACCTTGTTGAAGTCACAAATGTACTCAGCAAGCACATGAAGAGGCCCCAAAGTATTTTAGGTTAAAAGCTCTTTCCCTCATTCTGCTGGGTTCTAGCCTGTTGTCTTCTGAGTAAACACTTTTTCTCAGCAGTTTATTTAATGGGATTTAATTGTATTTTGTTTTATTTTCAAGATGGAGTTCAAAATTTAATACTCTTTCTTGCAAATGCTAAAGACTGCACTGTTTTTCACACTATTTTATTTACTTGAAAGTAACTGTTTTGTCAAAGGGACATATGAATTATTGCACTCCTGGAAAACAGCTCTTTGGAGACTTACACTTTTTATTGCAGTTCCTCTATCGAGTCTCTTTGGCTCCATCTTGTGATACGCTTGTATTAGAGTCTATACATTGTAATTGCCATCTCCTTTTTGCTGTCTCAGCACTGTTGCTGGTTTTTTAATAATCAGGAATTTCCATTTGAAGCAGCAGAGAGCCTTGAAAAACAGTGGGAGCAGAGAAAGGTCTAGCAGTGTAGTCCCCTTGGATTTATTTCAGCATAAGAAATGAACCCAGACCTTTATGAACACTAATAGCACAATTTTTAATAACAGTGGATATTTTTAATAATAATTACAATGACAATAAAAATGTCAGCTTTTTGCAGTGTCCTTATATGAAGCTCCAGAGCAGCTTAATATAACTCACTAAAATCGCATAAATAATACTTTTGAGACATTAATAATGTCATGTTCTCGATATAACATGTTTTTTGCAAACTGTGTGTGGGGGAGTGAGGCAAATGATGATGTCATATTTCTGTGGTAGTAAAGGTCCTGAAAATTACAGTGTCATATAATTCTAAAAATGTTTTGCTTTTGTTTGTCTCCCTTATGGAGATACAATAACTCCATAATTAATGTTATATGCTAGTGACACCGGAAATAAACTGAAAGGAATAAATAGACTGCTGAGCTGCTTTAAACTCCCAAAATACAGCATAATATACGCCAAGATCCAGTCTACATCCCGTCAAAGCTAAAGTATGTCCCAGAAAAACAGAGTGAGCCCGAACTCAGTCTCAGAGACACTGGTACAATTTGGATGCAGAACTTGCTGAATTCACTGGTATGAGATAGAATCTTTTTATGTTCAAAGTTTATCGTGGAAGGGATTTTATCATAAGAAAAGGAAATTTCAGATTACTGTCTTTTTAAAATGAACCTTTTAGAGCACATATAGATTTTATTATGCTTTGTACACATACAGCTGTCATGCACACTGCATAAAAACACACACAAGACTTTTACAATTTACAAGGCTTTCTGGAGGCCACTTCAAGACCTCACATCTAAGCTGCAAAGTTCTCCGTGCTACATCACTTTAGGAAGCACACCTCTGTTGTTTTGTCAAAGCTTTACTATTAGTCTGAATGAAAGCAAAACACAACAAAACCCTGACATCTTTTTCCACGTCATTTAGTTTTCATTCCTTTCAAACATTTTCCTGTTTTACTTTGGAAATCTCTTTACTTGGCTTTCATGTTTCCTGCCTGCATCACTTCCTGTGCATCAGTCACATCCTGTCCATCTCTCCCTTGCAGGTGGCATAACCTTTACTAGAGAGACTTTGCTTTGTGTATTGCAGCACATCCTGCTCTGCTCCTTGTCTCCCTCGGGTCCAGGAGACGTCCATTTCCTTGGGAATATTCCTGTATTGAAAAGGATTGGCGTCATTCTTCTTTGCAAGCACTCAGATGCCTCTGCTATGCACAAGCACAAAGAGAGGAAACAAAGAGAATGTTAAACTTTTGAGGAATATGGTAATTTGTAAGGGACCAGCCTTTGGAAGCAAAAGTCAGTAGTTGCATTAGAGTGTCAAGAATAATTTCCTCAAGAGGGATGGAGATGTTGACACCACCAGTCTTTTACCTTCAGAGAAGTTTATGAAAATAACTTTCTCCAGAGGGACTCAATGAAAAGAAATATTTCTAAACTGCTTAATCACAGTTTGTCCCAAAAACCACAACTACTGTTGGTATCACTGTATTTTCCAGTGTCTTGCTGTAAATATAGGTGACTCTCCTTTTCATTGCACTTCCTAAATGCAAGTGAATGTGATGTAAAAGAAAAACCATAAAAGTAGTGAAAAGCAATACATCTGAAGGAAGTTGTCTGTTCAAAGATCACAGGTTCTAATACATCCACCTTTGTATACATTTCTCTAGATGTCAGCACTATTAAAACCACTCAACAATTTTTTAACCTATAATTTTGTCATCAACAGAAAAGAAAAAAAATTTAAAACCCTGTCTTTTCTTTTAGAGTATGAAAGCAATGCTGTATTATGATAGTACTGCTCAAAGAAAGTCAGTGGAGACCACCAACATCAGTGGTTCTTTACAGACTGCTACTCCCATCTATGATTTTTCTTGAAAGCAATTTTATCTTAAATTAAAACCTTGATCCTCTTTCCCCCTTCATTTCTCCCATTTGAGCTAAAGAAAATGAAGCACCATCAGGAAAAAACAATAGCAGTATTCTATAATAAGAAATAATGTCCTTTGTGGAGAACCCCAGAGTGCTACAGTGTTCACAAACACTGATGAACACTTTTAGCAGAATGGTCACTAACAAGCCTCGTGTTGTATCTGAACAGATAACCTGCTTTTAATCCTATCATGAAATAAAAAACAAAAAAAATTATTCCAGGTATGGCATGATTCTGTGCATCTTAAATACTGAGTGTTGAGTGAGTTCAGCTCCTGAATCAGTCCTTTATGGACAACTTTCAGATATGCTCTATTTAGATACATGTTCTGACTTACTGCATCACAGAATGTTCTGGTTGGAAGGGACCACAGAGGGTCATCTGTTCCCACCTCCCTGCTCAAGCAAGGTCATCCCAGAGCACACTGCACACGATTGTGTCCAGATGGTTCTTAGATATCCCCACTGAAGAAGTCTCCACAACCTCTCTGAGCAACCTATTCCAGTGTGTGGTCACCTGCACAATAAAAAGTTCTTCCTCATGTCGAGGTGGGATTTGCTGTGCCCATTGCCTCTCGTCCTACTGCCTGTCACCGCTGAGAAGAGACTGGCTCCATTCCCTTAACACCCTCCCTTTAGATATTTATACATTAATGAGGTCACCTCTCAGTCAGTACTCTTACGGTAAGTATATATGTCATGCCTCTTCAAAGAAAGAGGAGAAAGCATTCATGTTTTGCAGAGTAATTTATTTCCTTAACCCATCCTTCTACTCATACATTTTCATGTGAGAATTTTGGCTGAAGCTTGAATGGTGAGCATATGCAAGACATGCTTTCATATGAAATACTGTTGATATGACCTCAAACTCATTGTATTTTTTGCTTCTTGTTTCCATAAGACTGTTTTTTTGGCTCCTTGCCCAACCTAAAGAGGCAGGAAATGGGAGTATCAAAGATCTGACATTCCTTCTTGTGAAAGGAAGGGAGAGAACACATTCTACTTAATTTTTCTGAGCCCGCCATTCTCCTGCTATTTTTCTATTACTTTTGTGCAATTCCATTATATTTCAGCCATCTTCTTCGGCTGCCTTTTTGGCTCCCCTGATCATGTCTAATCAGAGAATGGCGAAGGGGTGGGAGCATCTTCTTCTGCATCAGGTCTGAAAGCTCAGTGAAAGTGGCAGTTTGAGTGTGTGGCAGTGCTTTCAGTGTCCTGCGAGTGAGACCATGAACAGTCTCAGTTCTTTATAGATGGGATAATACTGCTAGAGTGCCCTAGTTATGCTTCAGCATAACCCTCTTTTCTTTTCCTAGCTTTTACCTCTCCTGCAAATGAGAGCCAAGTCTTGTTCTGACACCTCATGAAGTTGTCCCTACTTCTTTAAAGGTTTCAGAAAATTCTTTGCCACTGTTAAAAGCCCAACCACATGGGATTTGCTAGCCTGAAAATCTCATGCTTTAGGGTTATCATGCTCCCATGGCTCCGGTCAATCAAATATGTTGGAGACAGGTCTTTGCTGAGAGCGAAAAGTACATTATTTAGGCTCCAGTAATGAGTTGCCCATGCAGATCAGCAGCTAAACTCACACAAAGGAATGTAGCTTCATCCAGCTGCTGCTCTTAAAAATGAAACACAACTTTGGAGACAGTAAAATCCTCTTCCAAATTCTTACCTGAGGTCAATGATAATGCACACAGCACAGAGGTGGCCTGGACCACAGCTTCTGCAAATACAGCTGTTCAAAATATGGCAGGTGATTTTAAGGTTTTTAGTCTCCATGTCTCTCAAATCAGGTGGTTGGTTCCCAAATGAGAACAAAGCTAATAAGTAAGGGATTAGTCCTAAAATCTGCAGTGTGAATTCTTTTGAGGACTGCACTGTCTGCTTTCTCTGTTCCTTTATGGCAGGTAAGGAATTGGTTTCAGCCAATGCAAAGTTGTCTTAAACTTCACCTCTGAATCTTCATCAAGTAGTTTTTCTGAAAGTCAGCAAGTCTGAATTTAGTGGAATATGCAAGTTTTTAATAGTGTGTCCTTCTGGCCTTAATTTTTTCTACTTTCCCTTTAGATTAATGGCTTGGACCCTCACTTCCATTTGAGCTTTTATTTTGCAGCATGTGGTCATTCTATTCTGGAACATAATGAAACTGTCATTGTGAAAATTACTTTTGAAAATATAAATTTGTATAATTTTTCAATGAGGTCACTGCTGATTTCTGGAGTCACATTCATGTCTTGGTCAAATCCAGCTGAGCTATATAGTGGCTGACTTGGCATATTTGGCCAACAGTTCCTTTATTAGTATTTATTTTTTTGTCCTGCTACTAACTATATGTTTCTATTTTGCATGTACATAAAGATCTCTTGCAGAAGCACTGCTAAAAGGAGATTTTGAAAATGTTGCTTTACCTCTGGCCAGCAAAAATTGCAGTGGCTTGCATTTTCCAAAAGTTTCTTACTGATTCCCTTGTGACAGATGTAATGTACATACTGGAGCCAAGTATTTACAGCCATCTCCTTTCCCTCCTTTTTGGCTTGTGCACACACCCCTGAGGACTGTGCACACAAAGCTTGAGAAAGCCATTAGCTTAGGCTTCAGTGAATACAGAGAGCATGAGATTTACAGAAAGCATGAGATTTACAGAATTTATCAGAAATATTCATTGCTCAGTTCCAGACTACAATGTTATTCTGGTTGTACTCTAGGGGTTAAAGCAGGAAAGTGGCATTCCAGAGGCCAGGCTTCTCTCCCCAGAAAAATGCTGTGTCTGAAAGTGTCTCTGCCTCAGTTTACTCAGTTACATACTTCGTAATGTATATAACTATAGTTCATCTCACCCCATGTACTGCTTCTGGTACTCTTTGGAAACCCAAAAAATGTTAGGGAACTTTTTGCAGTAGCATATAGGCAGGAAAAGAAGTGAACTACAATGTACTGCACAACTGGGAAAACAAAGGGAAGGATACTCAAACACAATGGGAAAGAAAAGCTCTGTAAGAAAGATGAATGTTTATGAAGGGCACCAGGAGATATTGTAAAAGCCATTCTTCTCATTTCTCTCACTGGTCAGAGCTCAGACTTTCCAAAACGTGAACTCATCTCCTTTGGTCCCCCCCCCAGCCCCCAGACTGTAACTCAGAGTTAAATTCCCAAAAGACAGAGACATATGACTTCCTGAGAAGATATGTATTTAAATGTATGCATATATATGTATAAATATTCTGTGGGTAGCGGGAGATGAATTCTTTTTATTCTCATTAGCCCCTTCTCATGAGCCAGTGTGACCTTGTGTGAGCAGCTGGGATCTGCTCCTCTGAGACTTCAAGCTTCAGCACAAGGTGAGAATCCTTTTCTCCACCTCTATCACTTTCATTGAAAGGCTTCCTATTGTAGTACAAAAACAATGCTCAGAGAGGCCTCACAGATGGGAGCAGAGCAAGGGGGAGGAAAGAAGGGAGACTTTCTTCTAGCACCCTCTGTCCCTGCTTCTGGAGCACTGAGTCTATGAAAGGAGCGTCATTCCAGCCACTTCTAGAGGAAAAGAAGCAGGGCCAAGTTTGTTCATGGTTAATGTGTATACCATGAAATCACAACACAGTTTATGTCTCTTCATTTTAACTTACTCTAACATGGCATGCATTTTAAAAAGTGGTAGAGCAAACAGCATTTTTCCTGATTACAGTTGCTACAAGAACCACCTTTTATTTCAGGCACATCTTCTTGATGGATTAATCAGGCATGAAATCCAGACATCTCACTGAATTCTAACCTTCCTATGCTCAGACTGTGGTTGGCTCAGCTACTAGGTGATGGGCATGTGGAACTGCATGACTGTTTGGCTTTAGTCTAAAGCCCTTGTATCCTTTCAAAGACTACTATATCAAGTTTACAAGAACTGCTGCCCTCTGCCTCTTCTCTAGATGCCTCTGAGTTCTTTCAAGAGTTCTGCTCTTTTCTCACGGGCACAGACAAAGGCTTGTAAGAAGCCTATATCTTCCTTCTTTGGGCTCAGGGAGATCCCCAGCACTGAAGAATAAGCATGTGAGTTTATTCTGTGATTTATATTATCTCAAGAAGTTCATACTCAAGCAACATCCTGAAATTCAAAGATAACAGGCATTGAATTCCAAGTAGCGTCTTCTGCTTAATGTATAATGTCTGGTTCCAGAGCTCTGACTCTGCTCTTAATGAATGATGATGTATTCTGCTCTGTTTTGCTAACCTCACACCCCCTACATTGAGTGGGACAAGAAGCAGTGAGGATTTCCTGGAGTTTCAGTAATAAATGTCTTTCAGCCTTACTCACACAAATAATTTTGACAGCAGTGGATCTCTCTCACTCTCACTCTCCACACTTGCATGCAGACTAAAACTACAGATCAGATGCAAAATTATTTTGGATAAATACACCTGTTTTTCCAGACATTGAGAGTGTTAGTTAAAGTGCTGAGCACTCTGATGCCAGAGGAAAATGTTCTGCAACACAGTGACAGCTGGATTCAGGAAGAGCTACAATCTGCAGCTCAGGGCTGGCAGTAATCTGAGCCAGTGCCATGGAAACAGGCATCAGTACCTGTCAGGAGCTGGGAAGTTGCAACATTCATGGCTTGTGTTATTGCTGCACATTTGTGCCACTGACATTGGAGCCACACTGCACTTTACATTACAAAGACATGCTCCTTGTACAGAAGTGCTCTTGAGCAGACTTCGCCATCGAAGGTTGCAAAAACAGGTTTCCCCTCTAAATATTCAAATTGTACTTAAAACATACCAATCAGTGGCCCTGAATGTAAAATAAACCTCATTGCGGCTGCAGGGATTTGTGGAAGGAAAAAATCATGATCACTATTTCCTAACTGGTAAGCAATTAGCCAATTATGCTACAGGACTTTTGAAGCATGTTAAATTGACTAACAAACAAAGCTGATTTGTAAACAAAATGGCTGGATCCAGTTAGGAAAGGAAAATTGGCAGCAGCTGGGAGGCTGTCAGGAGACAGAGTGGTGTCACGAGGAGGCTGTTTGGAGCAGTGATGGTTTAGCAGCTTGTCTTGTTAAACATGAGCCAACTATAAGGATTTAAAAATATGATTATATATGTATATTTATTTATTAAATATACCTTGTCTAGTAAGTATATATTTTATAGAGTAATATAGAGAGAATAATACATATGCATACAATATATAATATTGTACATGTATATGTAATCTACATGTATAAATATACATATACAACATACCTACAATATGTAACACAAGTGCATAATTTTGAATCAAATTAAATCAATTATTTAATCCAAATTCTTGCCTAAATATCACATTTGAAAATACCGTGACATAAAAGGTACTGTTTGAAAGCATTTCTCCCTTTTCAAATATGCTATGTTATAATGCATGAGAGAAGCACCTGGCAACCCCATGCTCTCAGCCTCTCAGAGCTGTAGTGATGCAGAGGATAATTTGTGTGCATGCAACTCTTCTTCTTGCAATTGGATTTGCAATTCTTATGCAGGGGAATCTATGCACATATGTTTTCAGTAAGAAAGAATATCTGGAGATAATCTCGATGACCAGCAAAACCATCCAATTAATGAAAAAGCAATGTTTATCTTAAGGGAATTTCAGAAAAGAGCTACTGTTGCTTTAGCTTTTCAAATGTCAGAGGGTCACATTCTTCTGCGGTACAAAACAACAATGATGTAAAGTGTTTAATGGTAAACCATGAGTCAGATCTGATAGTTCAGACTGTAAGAGTGGTTCTCCGTATGGGAAACATCACAGAAAATCCCATCATGAAGCTACAGTCAATTGTGAGTCTCCACTGTGATTACTCAGGAGGGGAATCAAATCTGCTGAACTTAAGAAAAGTCTCTTGTCTTCTTTGCCCTTGTTGCAGCAAACAGCTTTTCACTCTGGTCTCCCCCTCACTGAGAACCAGAACTAAAGGAAGAAATCTCTTTTGAAACAAACTGGAAAGCAAAAATATTGAGACAAAGCCTGAAAGCTTTCCTGAACATTACTGAGGGAAAGCCATTTTCAACATCCCTGAAAGTCACCTGTGTGTGAGGAGTTAGGTCCTCTTCTAAGTGTCCTCATTCGTCTGCTTAACTCTATGAAGAGGTGAAGTCACTCACTTCTGGTGAAGTCAAAGGAAACATTAGGAGAATAAAGAGGGTTGTCTGAAGGATGAATGAAGGATTCAAAGTCTGTCTTAGTAAAATTGCTATTACCTTTCCAGATTTACTCATTTTTGTAGATAAAAATTAATCCATGCAGGAAAACATAAATATATGTAAAAATATAAATGCTCTGGGTGCATCTCAACACCCTGGGTTAAAAAGACATAAAAGATGTAGATACTTATTACTCACATTTGTTCTGATGTTCTGATTGCTTCTTTTAAACTTTTCAACCAGAATTTTCTAGTGAAATCATTGCCTTGGCTGAGCAATCAACCTCTAATCAAGATTCCCTGACAGTAGATCTTTCAACATAAATATTGTCTCCTGTCTGTGGAATTTGACCAAGATCATCTCAGTCAAAATTCCAGTTTAGTTGTTTGACAGATTCACACCTGTTTAATGAATAAAGAGCCTTTCAGGTCCACATCTACTTAACTCACTCAGTGCATAATTTCTGTTTAGATAGTGTTTGACTGTTTCCAAATAAAATTTTTCTTCATTCAGGAATCCCCTTTTAGTCCATCCATGAACATTCTCCAAATTACATTCAAACTCTCATTCATCTGTAACAGAAAAAGAAATGGGAACTCTGGTTCCAAGTAGAAGTGGTAGAAGGGATGGATGCTGAGAGAAAAAAAGGGGTGTAGCACAAGGCTGACTCCAGAGCAGTTTTTTTTCCAGTGTGGGCTGGTAGGAGCTGCCTGGGCTGCCGGCTGGAGCACAGGCATCAGTGCCAGCTGCCCACAGCTTTACATGACACAGTTGGCACTGTTGATTTAAACAGGCTGATGAATGTGACCTCCTGAATGAAAGGTCAGTAATCATGCAGTATAGACAGAGAAGGTTCACATTAAAGGCATTTCATAGCAGTTTTCTATTTTGGTTTATCTGTTTGTTTTGAAAGGGAGAAGATTAGCTAATTTCCAAATGAGTTCTCATTTGTTAACACAAATACTCTGTAGATGTTCCCTATTGGGTGACCTTGGCCCTATATCTCCCATGCTAGTTCTTTCCGAGGAAAAAAAATACAAACAGTTTTAAGGAGGGTGTTAAAAGGATGAAGACCAAAGTGTGAGATATCAATAAGCACTTTCCTTTGTTAAACTGTGATCACTGCATGTGTTAAAGTAAGAAGACCTAGAGAGATACAGTTGTCCTTCATGGAAGATTTATTGTAGAATGATACTCCATCAGCATCTCATCACTAAGCACACTTTTGAACTCTCTTCAGTTTATAGTGGAATGAGATGCTCTCATGCAGCTGTTACTGGTGCTTGAAGAAGCTATTTTTGCAGAAAAGCCAAGGAAAAGAGAGCTCAAAGACACAAGTCCCTCTGTCACTTTCACCCAAACAGTGACAAGGCAAAAATACACCTATTGTAAGTGCAAGTGGAAAAGTCATCAAAAGAAATCAAGTACTGTCATGTTCTTATGAACAATAACCCTCTGAGGCACTGAAAAATAGCCACAAAGTGTCTGCTTCATTACTGAAAAAAGCTTGCATTAGCCGTTGGAGCCAAAGTTAAGAACATCCTCTTCTGAACGTGTGATTTGCAGGAATTGTATCCGGCACATAAATTAGGTTATCATTTAGTGTTATTTAGATTCATGCAACAATAAAAATAGAACATTATCATTAAGTCCTTCTTCTATCTATACACTATAATTTATCATTAAGACAGTCTCCCACAGATCTTTAGAAAACTAGTAGCATAATAGGTAGTCATTAGAATGTGTATTTCTAGCTTAGAGCTATTTTAGGCTTTCATTACCATGTTACATAGGAGCTTTTTAAGGTATTGAAAAAGGACTTCCCTAGTGGACTTCATGTTGGCTCTTGCTCTCTCCCTCACTTGCCTATAGAAACCTTTGCTTTGGCTAAAGAACTCAGTTAAATAAAGCTGTGTGCAACTTAATGTGAAGCCTGCATGGCTCCTCTTTTCTTTCTGAGGAATTTCAGTTCGCAAAAAAAAAAAAGTTGTAACCACCTTTTCTCCTTCTCATTTGTAAAAAAGAAAATGTAACTCTCAGAAGATGAATAGTTTAGTTAAAATACCAGCAGTAGAAGAGAGTCTGTGAGAGAATAGGGCATTTCAGAAACCGCGCATCTCTCTTCAGTAGCCCAAAAGAAAAAAAAGAAGTTGAAGGCTCAAAGAGGAGCAGTAGTTTAATCAAGATGCATCATGAGATTATTGCAATGAGACTAAAAAGTGCCTGGGAAAGCCAGAATATTGCTATATACTCTAATAATGCTGGTTTCATGCTGTGAGATCAAATACTGAAGTGAAAGAAACAAGCAAGTCATGGAAAAGTAAAAATAAGAGCAAACACAAAAATCTGGTTATTTCATTTAGCTGGCTGTACAATTAAGTCTAGTCATTCACAGAACCAAATTAAACAGAGAAAAATTTCTTTAAAGAAGAAAACATCTTAAGGTCATGTAAAGTTTTCCATATTTGCTCTTTTCTTTGAATTTTGCCTTTTTTCGTTGGCGGTATGACTGAGGAATCTGACTAAAAGTCAAATATCTTTCTGGTATATTTTTATATCTGTACATCTGGTTAACTCAGATCTTTTTTCATAGAATGTTTATATTGTACCTAAAAATGTCTTTGTTTCTGTTTTCAAAATCTTAATCTTTGCCTGGTATAAAACAGCAAAATTTCACTGGATATTTCTAGAACCATGAAGATCTAAATCAGTTAAAGATCTTTTTACAGCAGAAACTTTATTTGCTCTCTGTACTGGCTAGGGTTTTTCCCGGGAATTTTTTGTATTTTTCCTGTTTTCAATCTCTCCCTTTAGACATATTTATAACAGGAAACTTGCCTAAGTGTGCAGAAAGTTTCTTATAGGTTGAAAATTACTCATTTCCTCATTGTATCTCTTACTCTGAAGTTCCTACCTGATCTGAATCTATTTATTATAGATTTTACTTCATCACTCTCCTGTGTGCTCGTCAGCTGTTTGGTCCAAAGTTGTATTTTTTCTGTACTGCGTATTCATATGCAATCACAGGCGCAGTTTGGCTCAAGTCACTGATGGCTTAAGCCACTGATGGCCTTGCAATCAGGAACGCGTCTTTAAAAGAGATTACTCCATATCTGTTGGGATTACAATACCAAAACACAAATTCATGGCAGTACTTTTATGTTCAGGTTGGGTTTCTACATGTAATAGAGCTGCTGTTACTCCTGTCTCAGTGGCTTTGCTTAGAGTGAGAGATTAGACGGAGAGCCATAGCGCTACTGGTGATATTTGGCAAACACAGAAATTTTCAGTACTGGCAAAATAACACTTTATTCCCAGGGTCTGGCAGATTCACCTGTCTAAACTGTGGCTGATGCCTTCCGTTAGCAGCTGACAGAATAATTATTTTCTTTGGATTTCAGAAGCCTAAAGTTGCAGACATCTTGGCACAGCAGGTCATTGTTCAGACTGCAGGTCAGAGCAGTTCACTCCAAAAGTTTATGACACACAATTGTTTCTCTTCAGCTTGTTTTGATTTCCTTCTTTTGTTGCCTCTTGATCTCCGGTTTCTGTTTGCCAGCATATATGCCATCCTACTTCTCTTCACTCATCTCTTATAGATATTTCTTATTAGTATTTTCCTTATGATTATTCCCTCCAATGACTGCCTTTTAATCAGAAAAACATCCAGTTTTCAGTGATTATATTGAATTTTTTAGAGATTTTGTCAGAATTAAGTAACTTTTTCTAATACTGATGAATAAATAAATATCAAAAACTTTTAGACTTCCACAAAATTTAAAATTGTTCCATTAAAAATATAGAAAATAGGCCAAGTAAATTTGAACATTTAAGTAAATTTGAACATTTCAAATGATAGTGCTGTCTCTGCTGTGCTTTTCATGACAACGTGTCAGTCATATTGCAGTCAGCTTAGTATCCTGAAGCCCTGGTCACTCATTGCCCACGTAGGGGACATGCTGAGGGTCTCCTCTATCCTGGAGGTTTGCTTGCCATGGAAACAGGAATGTGCAAGGCATTGGGAGGAGAGGGGGTGTCATAGGCTCAAGCCTCAAACTGGATTTTTCCACAGTGAGTTCTTTGCCTCTACATCAGTGGAACCTGGATGTTCTCGTGTCTTTAGCTGTAGCCACCAAGGGAACAGCAGCCACTGGATTCCCACCCTGAGATGCCTACAGCTGAGAGAGAAAACAGCTTTTAGCCTACCACTTTTCCCTTAAATTGTTCCTACACTAGATCTCTGTGTATATTATCAATCATCCAGACATACAGCTGTGCTTTACAAGAATGTTTCCTCCTTGATGTGGGAAAAATCAAATGCCTTCTCCAAAATCAGTTCACAGACATAGCTGCCTCTACTGGTATAAAAAAAACTACATTTGTTAATAATAAAACTGAAAATATATGAAGGAATCAAGGAAAAAAATTGTCTCTGCAAGAAAAAGTAAACTCACACTTGCAGTATAAAGCTGTTTTCAGCTGGCTTTGAAATTCTTCCTTTTCTTGGTACCTCCCAACCTGTTTTAACTTTAAATTTGATGCCTACGATAATTCTAAAGAGTATAGTCCATCATAGTACACATCTACATAGTGTGAGGATAAACAGGTTTTGGGGTGTCGTTTCTCTTAAATAGGTTCTTCAAAGGGTCACTGGACTAGATAATTTTTTTTTAATTAATCTGGGAATAGAGAATGTAGAAGATTGTGTTTTATGTGGGTAGTGCTAGCAGCAAAAAAGGAAAGCCAGAGTTATTAAAAAGCTTTTATTAGTCTTAAATAACTTTCAAAAAATGGAAAATAATAATTATATGTCAGCCAATAATTCTTGAGTTTATCTAACAGGCCCACAGATAAAGATAAAAAGGGATAGGGATAAAGAAAAAAAAGCATAAATAAACAAAATTTTATAGGTTGACACACTATTTTATAACACAATAAATCAAGCTATGTAGAAACCTTTAGCTATGCAAATTTCTTGCAAGTCCCAATGCATGCTCTGCTTTTTATCGAATTATGTAGTCTTTTCAACTGTGTAAAATGTTATATCAAATAAAGATATATTAAAGACATCAGAATTAGACATCAGAATTTTCATTCACAAATAATGAGAAACACAGTATTTAATACATATTTAAAAACTTAGATCAGTCATGATATTATAGAGACATTGACTTTTGCTTCTTGCTTTCCTCAGTAAGTGTAATTTTTGATATCCCCTTCAATTTGGGAGTTCAAGGGCATATATTTTTTAATAAATTCATGTAAAATTTGTTGAAATTAATTTTGAAGCTAGCTACTCATTTTATCTCTGTGATTTACAATAGCTGAGGAGATAAATAATTACAAACACATACCAGCTGGGATAATCTGACTTTTTTGGCCCCACTTGAGTGGAAATACTTTGGTAATATGCAGATGTTTAAATATTCCTAGTGAGTTGATAGGCATAAGACTGTTCCTTCTAACAGGATGCTACATCATTAGGAGCTCAATTGACTCTAACTTTTGTAAGGGCCTTTGAAAGCTTTTTCTTCTTCTTCTCCTACAACCTTTTTTCTCTTCGGGAACTAAAACCCCAAAGTTCAGAAAAGGTTTTAGAGGTGGGTGGTCACAGCCCAGTGGAGGAAGAGGGAAGTGGCAAGAGGCTATAGGTCACAGCATAAATCACATGTGGGGAGCAGAGAGTTAAACCACATTGTCAGCCTCAGGCCAAGGCTACCATGAGTCTTGGAGTCTCACAAAGCAGCACAAACTGCTGGCTCACAAGAAACAGAGGTGTAGGTCCTCAGCCATGCTCAGGCTGATTTGCCATCTCGTCTAATCTGGCATTTTTCTAAATATACCTCTTAGAAAGCATAACAACATGGAGGCTTTGTGATTTATTTTTCACAGCGTTTAAGAAATTTTAGCTGTGGTATCTGTGCTGATCACTGTATCTGTTAGCAATATCCTGGAGTGTTTGTGTTATTGACAGTACACCTGTTTACACTCTTCATTCTCTAGTTCTGCTGACAGAAACCAGCCTATATCCAGTAACCCAATTCTTCCTGGGTCAATTTTTATTTTCTCCTGTTACTTTGCTAACATTACTAGCAAAGAATAGCCCCCTGTATGAGAGGAGTTGCACCGCTTACTTGAATAGAAGTTTAACAGGTTCATCTGTGCCTCAAATGACAGTCCTTGCACAATATGATTTCCATGTAGATTATACATTAGTTATATATTCCCTAAGTAAGCATTTTAAACTCTATAGTCGAGGTTCACAATGCTGAGTTTGCATTCATTTCTGCCCTTAATATCAATGAAAAACTTTGTCTTACTTCCATAGGAGAAATACAAGACCCTTTGAAATGTGATGTCAGTCAAATGGAATGCCTGATTCTATCTATTTCATTGAGTTATGCTATTCAGTTCCTCAGATTCCATGTAAAATGAATAGACAGGAATAGGAATCAGCATCAGGTTAGATCAGAGTGTACCTGTTGCTCATTTACTATGGGTGCTGATACACCTCTTACAGCAGTTGCAGTGTATTTTAGAGGCATGACATTTCTTCAGCTGTTGGTAGGGGGGAAGGGAGATAACTTATGGTCTGGACTGAGTGCAGGATTAACCTTTCCTAAAGCTCTACTGACTGAAGTGGGAGGAAATCAAAGCTTTGCCTGAAGACCTCTTCCAGCCTATGCCTACACACGTCTGCGAGTAGCTCCCCTACAAAATGTAACAGAAGTAGTATTGACGTGGACCACTAAAAAAATGTTTCTTTTCCTTTCAAACACCCATGAACTTCAAAGTATGATGCAAGCATGAATGGCGTTTGATTCACGTGCCCAGTGATGTAGATGATGTAAGAAAGAAAACTTCAGGGTTTTTTTACATTTTCCTTTAGGTTCCCTTTCCTTATTTGAAGACCAATCTCTCTGGTGTGTCTGTAAAAATGTCCTTTGCAACTGTACTGTCTGATTTATTTACCAGTTGTAGGAGACGATTTATAGCTCCTCCTCTTCCCACCACAAACATACACAGGTAAAACTAGAACCTTCCTTGTGGCACACACTGAATTTAATTTCTTGATTTCATTGAGCTTAACTGCCATTACAAATATCTCCATTCCATGTTTCTTAGTAGTTACTAGCACTCGTCTAATGAAGTTACATTTTCTTTTTCTCTTTTGGGAATTGACACATGGAAAAAACCCCAACTTTTTATATAATTGGCCTTGACAGGATAACAGCAGACCTGTTATGCTGGCCTTAACAGTATTTCACTAGGCTCATGTCATTGGTAATGAAATTTGTCTTAGAACTTGGATGAATTTTATACTACTGAAAAAGAAAAATAAAAAAAAATAAATTAAAATTCTTACAGCTCAGACTGTACAATGGTCAGTTCACTGCCTACCAGAAACATCTGAGTGGTGCCCTGATCACCTGTCTTGTTACTTCATTTATTAACTGAGTTGAGGAAAAACAGGAGTCTGAAGTGCTTGCGTGCATGTACATGTGCCTCTGTGTGTTTGTGTGTGCAAGCATACAGATATTTATGTGTGCAACTCCCAGTCTCTCCCATGGCTGCCGGAGACTTTCCTGCAAAATACTTCCCTTAGAAAGGAAAAAAGACTATGTAGGCTCAATGCCTACTTTTACCCAACACAAATCCTTAATTTTTTCTCTTCCTTCACCACTGAAACTGTGTCACCTTATGATATCACATTTGGGAATGTGAGGATATAAATGGAATCTCAGATGCCCACCCTTTGTCTCCTTCAGTTTCATACTAGAAACTAGATTTTATTTTAGGCAAGAATATGGTAGCATATAAATACCCCTTTTCTTTCCTGGGTTTTCTGAACTCAATGCCATGAACTTCCCCATGACCAAAAATCATAAGGCATTGCACTGCCTGGACAGAAGTAGCTCATGATAACATGAGCTTCAGGCATCCCATGTCTCCATGGCAATATACAAAGGGGAAGGGTTTGGAGCTGCCAAATGCTGTGAAACAGACAAAACAGCCCACATAAAATAATTTCATTTTGCAGGCATGGATTCAAATTGACCTGGAGAGCCTGTTACATGATGAACATACAGCACAGGAGTGAGTTGAACGCGAGAGAAACTCCACACAGCTCAGGACCTGTTGTATGACCCCTCCTGTATTATGCAATAGACTGGACTAGTCCCAAAAAAATGTTTTAAAGCATGTGTCAAAGTAACTTCAATTAAAAGGAAGATACTAAAAAATTCCCAATTAATGAAATCAACCAACATAAAAAAAAAAAAACAACCAACCAAATAAAGCCAAACTATTGATCAAAATTTTTTTGTGGTTATTATGTCTTCAAAAAAACTGTTGTTTTAAATTTTTGGTATAGTTTGTATTTTAGACATACTTTCTGAGCAGCATAGCTTTCTTTTCATAACTCCTAATCTTACCAAGAAAAAAAAGAAATCCTAAGTATTCAACGTGATTCAATCCTTCTGTGTATCTAAATTATTACTTTCATGGAAACAGAAGTATTCAATTTTTTCTGTTCCTTTGCACACATACCTAATTGGCTAAGAGGGTACATTGAAATTCCTCTGGGAGACTTTTATATGGAAAAAGAACATCCCTTCAACGCATGCAGAAACTAAATTGGAAGCAATCTATAGCTGAATATTTGAACAGTTCCCAAGTCTTTTATTCTTGGCACAGAACTTTTTCATTGTGAATTCTGCTTATATCCAGTATGATTCCTCTGGATACAGCCGTACAGCCATTTGAACCATATCTAAGAGCAAGTTTTCCCCTGAAATCATTGACTATTCAAAAAGTTAGCATCCCATGGCCTGCATCTTTTTTCTCGACTCATAGTTTGAAACTGTAAGATATCCTACCATCAGAAGATAATAATGTTCCTTGATGAACTTGAGGGCAGGTGTGATGGGTCTGGCTGTGATGAAGTCAATTTTCTTCATATGGATTGGATTTGTGACTAAAACAGTGCTGATTACACACCAGTGTCTTGTCAGTGTATGAGCAGTGCTTGCACAGCATCAAGGTTTTCCTACTTTTTGAGGGTGTTTTGCCCCCACTCAGTCTCTACAGCAAGTAAAGTGGGGGGTCCACAAGAAGCTAGGAGGGGATGAAACTGGTACAACTGACCTAAACTGACCAAAGGAATGCTTCATGGCATTATGCTCAGCAATAAAAGCTTGGGGAAAAGATAGAGGAAGTGGAGATCTTCATGGTTATGGATGCTAAAAAGTTAAAAGCAGAGAAATTCTTCAGCTTTTTCTCAGTATTCTGTGAGAGCATTGCTTTCACACGCAGACTAGATGAAAACAGCGAAGACAGTTTTGTAAACTAAATCTTTATCTTCGCACCTGGAGTTTGTTGTGCAGTGTTGTTATGGTACACTGAAGAAAATATTTTGAAATGGGTGTAGTATAGCCTCCACCAATCATTCTAGGAGGTGGTTGATCAAGGGACCAATAGTACTATGCTACTCTTGCAAACCAAGTTAACTAAACCAATTTATAATTAATTAAAGCACTGCTTTTTTCCTGAACTTGGCCATGTCGTTTCTCACTGCTCTCGGTACTAACAGCAACACATGGTCATGGCATTCATTTTTCCAAGTAATCACTGCATGTGCTGAGGCTTTGCTTCTGAGGGAAGAGGCAAGATATCTGCCTGCCAACAGGAAACAGTGAATAAATTCCTTATTTTTCTTTCCTTGCACACACAGCTTTACTCCACTTATTAAACTGTCTTTATTTTGGTCCATCCTGTCTTTTTTTTTCTGATTCCCTCTCCTGTCTTGCTGGGAGAAAGCTGGTATCAAGTAGCTGTGTGTGGGTGCCTGGTTGTTGTCTTGGTCAACCTACCACAGCAGGTCAAATTGAAGCAGCAACAAGCCTACAGAAGGTTAACAAGTAGGTGCACAAACTGCAATCCAGCTTTAGTAGTATATTTGAATCATATTTTAGGGCAAAATTAACAAGACACAGGCCCCTGTGTTGTGTGTTACTGGGAGAGGAACGCTGAAGACCAGTACCATAAAATTCAGCCATCAGTGATTTAATCTCACCTGGCTGACTTCTCTTGGGAGAAGAAGGCAAGAATTCATGTTGCCAGGCATTGGGCAAACCCACACATTTTGTCTGAGATATCAGAGTTTCTCTTTTCTCTGAAATGCGTGAAAATGGTGGCACAATACTGAAAGGATGCTAGGCTTGTCAGACCAAAACCTGAGGGGAAGATGTGGAACTAGCAACACACATAGCCTTCTAGTTATGCTGGTAAAATCGTTGCTGGAGGAAGAAAAGAAAAAAGTACTTTTTTACTGAGGCAGCAGGGCAAATAGAGAATCACTATGTGCAATGCTTCAAAGTCGGCCACCCTGGAAGGAGTACTGCTACAATAAACACTTTGACTTTTTTGAGTATATAAGAATAAACTCCATAGTTTAATGATAGGGTTTTGATAAACCACAAACCACACAAGATTTGCGTGCACAGGAATTTCAGGCTTACAGTGCAAATCAGAACAATCCCTCTCCGCTAATCAGTGCAGGACCATGAACTCTGTTCCTGTGGTATAAAATGTTTCCTTGGCTTGTGTAGGAAAGCCCCTACTTCTCACCCTCGCCATCGGTTTTCAAACGGGAGCAAAAACAACACTTACTGATAAGTGCAAATAGTTGAAAGAATGCCACAGAGATTTAAATGTTAAAACAAATCTCTATTGACGCAGGAAGACTAGGTGTTCATGGGCTGAGTGATTGAGCCAAGGGAATTGTATTTAAATCTAACATAATTACAACTTTCCTAATTATTTTCCTCCCATGTAGATACACACTACAAGAGTGCAGGAATCAAACTGTCAAAAAGGGCGGGAGGTAATTAATAGTACAAGTGAGAAATGTAGCCAGCAATATCATACTTTCTAAAGGTGGCTTCCTTACAGACAGCAACAACAACATCGCACTAATGGCATTCCTGAAAGTGTTGCTGTAATGACCCTTTGAGGAGCAATACAGAAATGTAATGCGAACCTGGAAGGCTGTTTCTTGACCCTTTTTTCTCTCAGAATTTCTGAGAAGCCCTATTCTAGCTTTAATTTCATGCATTTTATTTTTGTAGCTGTCCAGTCCAGCACAAATGTGCCATGGCCATTGTTTGGGGCAATTTCAGCTGCAGATAGAAGGCAGAAAGAGAGAGCAACACAAAAGCTTCTTCAATGCCCATGTTGATAGCATATTAAGCAGAAAGTTTCATGATTGGTCTTATAGCTGGTAAAAAGTCATGCTGCTCAGATCTGCCATACTCCCAACCAAAATTAGACTATTGTCCTTCACAAAGTTTAGGTTTCTGTAGGGAAGAAACGATGGCAAAATGTTTCTTTCTGGGAGGTCAGTCGTGGGTAGGTGTAATGAAATAATACCTGTGCACTTTCAGTAGTTCCAGAGGATGATGGTCTGACTGCTAATTGAAATGAGAAGATCTAAATTTTACATCCTGTGTTGCTGCTGCCTTATGATCTGGACAAAATGTCTTTGTTTTACTCTCATTTCTCTATCAAGAGGATAAGCTTGTTCTTGCATCAGGCAAAATCAGGTTTTGTTTTATGGTTAAACAGGAAAAGAAAAAAACCACCTATTTCTTTCCCAAACCAAATTCCTCATCTTCCAAGCATAGTCTGGCCTGTGTACTGGGCTATTAAAGAGGGACAGGTGAGATTTCTGCTGAGAGAAAGGGCACAGAGAAGGCTCACATAGCACTAACCAGCGCAGCAAGTGTCCCTGGCTTCTGTTTGAGCAAAGTGCTCAGTGAATGATATGCCAGCAGTTTTGTCATACGGCCATAGTTGGAAAGGAGGTTGGATTGCTGACTCAATGTCTGCCTTTCCTGGCGCGGACATTTTCACTTAAAGTATAGTTTTCTAAATTATTAGAGGAGTACTTTTGCTATGGATGTTTGCAAGACAAATGGAGAATTAGTGAGGAGTCACATTTTGGTGATGCCTCAATCTATCACACACTTGCTAAGCACAGAAATGTTTGTTGTCATTGAGGGAGCAATTAAACAGGTGAGATAAAGTTAAGTGATGCTTAAATGCCAGTAATGCATAGCCCATATATGATGGGAAGAATTTCTGCTTGGAGGCGTATTAGAGCAGCATGCTCACATCAGCAAAACCCAGTAGGTCGCCTGTCAAACTCATTCTGGACTCAGACAGATGCAGCAGACTGAAGAGGAGCTGCAGGTTTGTCATATGGAAATTCAGCATGGTAATGCTGGAAAGTTTTATCCATAAATTAGTGATGCGGAGTTCTGATACGTCTCAGATAAAAAGATGGTCATGACTTTGACCATATCTAGCTAAAGAAAGACAGTGCTATACTGGTCTCTTCTGTCAGACCTGCACCCAGCTGCTGCCTTCTGAGCGCTAACCCTGCAGAACCAGTGCAGCTGAATTGCAAAAGCTGTGGTCAAATACACCAGACTTCTCCCAATGTAATTCCTTGGTCATGTTTCAAGACAGGCTGAGGACCCGCCACAAGAGAGGTAGGGTAGAGTGAGTTACACCTTTCCAAGGAGTCCCGCAAGTCAAAGGAGCTGTAACTCAGAGTCACCATCCCATCATCTGTCTGAATGGCTGTGCTCCATCTCCAGCATCTCTGAACTGTCCAGGCAGCATGTTACATCCATGCACCCCGCGTATACATATCTATACATACATATACATACGTATGTATAGATATATATACACTGCAACATTAGATGGTCCTTAAATGTCCAGTACCCTCACTACAAAGCACATCAAGGAATAATCTTACAACTTACTATAGGATCTGGTTTTGTACTTTACAAATTCCGTGGCGGGTGATAACAGAGTAAAGCAGGCTGCATATGGTATGCCTCAAACTTCACCTCATTCAGTGCAAATTCCCAAAGGCTTCCTGGACATCTCTCTTGTTCACTTGGGATGCAAATGGGGCTCCAGATTGACAGAAAAGGAAATTTGGAGCTAGTGAAGAACATAATCCTGACATGGAGGTGGAAAAAATGGTTCAAATCTCTGCAGTTTCTTTCTTGAACTTTTCATGAGGGGAGAAGTTAACCAAATACCTCTCAATGTTTTGTACTGGAAGTGAAAAAACTACTGTTATTCTGTTCCAGCACAGCTTCTTGAAAGCTAGTATGCCACACCTTAGGGCTATTGTTCAGACTTGCTAAAGAAAGGCTCTATTCTCTCCTCTCCCCTGTGAAAATATAAGTTTTCTCTGCTTGAAAATCATCAATACTGTGCATCAAAGGATTTATCCCAGCTGCCTCAAATCCGACTCCAGTGAAAAGCCTGGTGCTGCTATGTTAACAAAAACGGAGCTGGAGTCTGTTTAAGGCTTTTCAGCTGTGTAAGCAAAACCGAATACTGTTGCCTCAAAGGTGAGAACAAAATAACTTGCCAGGTCAGACAGTCAACATGGTCCCTTCTCTTCCCTTCCTCCACTACTCTCATATTCCCCAGTCTGAGGAGACCTTTCAAGAGCCCTGTCCAGCTGAGTGAGCAGTGGTCCCTTGGCTGTCTTTCCAGGCTGGGGCTGGAGCTGGGGCTGATCTCTGCATCCCAACAAAGTGCTGCTCTCAGCACTGGGGCTGCAGCCAGCACTGGTGCTCGGGTTCCACCTGCCCAGGATGGGGCCATGGCTTCATCCTGCATCCTGCCAGCCCCGAGGGAGCACCGGCTGTGCACTCCTAGCAGTAAAACAGGGAGCAAAGTCTGTGCTGTCTCACTTAATGGGTGTTATGTAGAAGCTCCATCCAGACACACTATTTGCAAGGGTTTAAAATAACTGGTACTATGTGCTGCACACAGATTGGCCATATCAGACCTTTCTCTAGGAAAACAGCTGCCCTTTAGGACTCCAATATCTCAGAAATTATGTGAAGTAAAGTAAGTTCATTTGTGACTCCTTTAGAATACAACATGCAACTCCTACTCCTTGGGGAAATAGATATAATTCTCCTGGGAGATATTAGACAATATGGAAAAAACTGTAGTTTTATTTTCCTGAACATATTTTTCAGAAATTTAGAAATTAAAAATATTGGAAAAATTACAAATAAAATATGTTTTTCCTGTTTTCCATGTTGCTAGTTAAACTGCATGTTTTTTGCTTGTGTGTGAATGTATAGGTGCGTGTGTTCCTGTGTATGAATAACAGACAAAGCAAATCCACACTTCCTGTTAAAATTTTCAGTCAAAGAAAAATATTGGTTAAATGTAATAAAAATGAAGCACCCTAAACTACATTCGATTCTTCATTATTTTTTCTATAATCTGAGTGTTTTATTTGAAGAGTTTTGAAGCTGAGGTATATTTTCTTATATTTTTGTATATAATCATAAGAATGCAAGGAGAGGGTTTTTTTTATTATGTTCAGCTTTCAAAAATATATTTCTTTCTTTTTTCTAATTACATGCACATAAAAACAAAGGAAGAAGGAAATATGTTCTAATTATATAGAACAACTTTCTTTTTAATTGAGAGTGGAAGAGAAATTCATTCATGGTGCTATAAAATATATGTGAGGCAATTATATCATCAGGACTTCTTTTTGTGTATAACTTATGTGCTATGGAAATGGAGCAATTATGATATCATGACTTTTTGTTGTTAATTAGAAAATTAGTCTGCTGTTTGTGTAATTGCAAAGAGATTCTCTTTTATTGGATCTTTCTATAATAAGTACTAGAAGTAATTATAAGTAAGAGAAGGAAAAAATAGGTTATTTGCAAAATAAAAAAGGCAATAGTGCTGCTTTGCTGCTATAGCAGCTTGAGTTGCACACCACATAAGATGCAGAAGATGCCTCTTATGTAATGGTTTCAAATTCAGATTATATTTGAAAAGCATAGGAAAAAAAATCACTTTATGCTTTAGTTATAGAAAATCTTGATGGTTTCAATTACACATGAGGTTCAGCACAAAACTAGAAAGGACATGATCTTTTGCTAATGATTCAGGCCAAAGGCTAATATCTCCATTAACAGCAGACAAGGCAGGAATTCAGAACGGCCTTAAACATGACGTTGGTGTTCAAGCTTTTTGAAACGGGACAATACAGCTGTAAAATAGTTAAATGGGATGATGTGAGAGTTTGAAAGCGTGCAATGGATGTGTCAATCCCTTGCACTGAGTCGGAGCATGAGGAAAGTGGGACCTAGATACACCCACAGTCTGACACAGTTCCTTGGACATCTGTGAGATCTGGACCCTGGGCTTTTAGTATTCACTCTCTGAGTAAGAAAAGGCAACAGATATGAGCCAACCCCTACGTTTGTAATGTGTCTTCAGTCAATGGTTCTTGGTGGTTAAACCAGAAAGGAAAACAAAGGCTGCCTTTTAGATTTTCTAAGTCTCTTGCTGCTTACGTTGACACAGTCTCGTTCAAAATCTGCGCATAATAAATTATCAGGGTATAATGTAGTAGTCTTTGCTCTCCTTGTTTTAGCATAATTTACAAGTATAATCCAGACAAAATCCTTATTTATGGAGAGATCCGACACAGCTAAAAGTAGGAAAATTGTTGCCTTGCTACATTGTTTCTTTATAATTTGAAGGGAAAAATATCAGTTTGTTATGCCTGATTTGCATGAAGTTTTGTATTAGATGAGCAGTTGATCTTTGAATAAAAAAAGAAATGAACTTTATTTAAGATGAACATCTCTCACATTAGCCATTTGTCTTATTTTTTTGGTGTCAGTAATGAATATTTACAGACGTTCAACTGAGAGTACATAGCCTGTTGTTTATAGTTCTATTTTAAGATTCAACCTTGTAAAAACTTCCAAGTGGACATCCTACTTACTAATAGGACCATTTCAAATTGATGTTTTATGGTAGTGAGAGCCATGGCCACTGCTTAAATGTTTGCAGTTGACCATTTCAAATTGATGTTTTATGGTAGTGAGAGCCATGGCCACTGCTTAAATGTTTGCAGTTTAAGTCCTTAAACCAAAATAAGTCATTAGTTGCCATAGTACATTACTTTGATTAAGGTTTTGCTACATTTTGATACCAAATCAATAAATTAAACTCTTATATGTATCCAAGGAAAAATGTTTCTTATATAAAATGAGTCAGTTGTGAGCAGTCTTTCCGTATCTAAATATGAAAACTCAGTTAGTGCCACATTCAACAAAATTAGGTGTTTAAACAGCTGCATTAAATAAGAATCAGTTCCAGCTTACTGAGTCTTTGGTCTCATGTTTCTTTTTCTTTGGGAGAAAACTACATCAGACTTTGTTATATCTCATTTAATTTGCCATTTAAAAAGCACGTTTTGTTTTTCTGTGTTGAAACTGCTCTATGAAACCATCGCACGGGCATCCCTCTTTTCCTTGTCCTTATCTCGAAGCAGGATGTATTTACGTCACCCACAGCCCATATAGCCCTCAGGGCAGGATTACAGGAGGGAGCCAGTAGCTCAGCACAGGTGTGGAACATGGCTCAGTTTAGCCTCTGTGCTCTCTGGCTGCTGCACTGCAGTTAGATCCCTAAAGACACAAATGCTCCTCTTGACCTAAATGATCTTTCTTTTTGCAAGACATAATATGACAACTGTAGTTCATTACCCTGGAGTAGAGGTCCCTGTCTGGTCTACTTTGGAGGCCATTTGGAAGATGAGAGACAGAAAGGTCAAGGCTATCTCTGTTCTGAGGGATATTTTAGTAAACTCACTGAAAAATGAGGAAATATTGAAAAATGCGTTCTTGGCTGCCAGAAAAGGGATCCTAATTTCAGATCAACCTGACTCCATAGTTTTAAGTTGGAGAAGGTCTCTGATAGTAGGAAGTGTGTCAAACTCCTTCAGCTTGTCACTGTGTCAGTGCTTAGAGCTCTCAAGAAAGGCACAGCACCCAGTTCTCCACAGACTCCAGTTCTCTGCTGGGGGAGTCAACACCATCTGACCTTGTAGGGGAGAACTCAGGCACCAGGCAGCACTCCCAGTTCACCCTGTGCTGTTGTTGTACTGCACCATCATGCCCAAACCTGCAAGAACACAAACACATTCATCGTGCTCCAGGAAGTTCCACCCTCCGAGTCAAAAGGTGATTTTGACCCTCTGGCTCGCTGAGTGGGAGGATACAGACCAAGAAGGTGGGATTGCTATGCTTGGAAGGGATTTTCTAAAAGCTTCTGAAACTTATGTTTGCTTTTCTTGCGAGTACTGAAACTCTTCCTCCAAGGACGAACAGAAATTTTATGCAGAGCAGAGGGAAACTGGTTTTGTTTAAGAGAGAAACAATAGAAATATTAATTCTAAATTCTTCTTAAACAACGTCTTCAAACTGCTGACCTCTATTACAATTCAGCAAAGTCTTACAAGAGATTTGCATTTCTTTTAGTTCCAGATGAAGATATATGTCTATTTTTTGTGTGGAGGCTACTATTATTTCTGTCATCTGGTTTTATAAAGCAGCTTAACGGTTGTTTGCCTTCTTTCCACATCTACTGGTAAAACAGAATTTCTCTTGGACTCACTGATTTAAATGATTCTCATACCATAGCAATACTGTTTCAAAGACATTTGAATTGTTTAGAACTACATGAATGTATGTGAGTTTGGTCTAAATGTGTACAGATCTGTCAACATATACTTGAGATGTTTGTGTCTTCTAGAAGAAAACAAAAAAAAAACAAAAAAAAAACCAAAAACAACAAAAACCACCCCAGTTTAAAGCACAATTCCTCTTTGAAATTAAACCCTTTATTAAAATACACAGTAGGATTTAGTGTTTACTTTCAGTGATTCCATGGCACATATGTTCTGTTTGTAAGCAATAAGATTTTCTTTTCCTAACTGCCACCCATGAGCTCAGTGTTCTCTGAGCTCTTTTCTTTTCTTGCATCACTAACAATAAAGGGTCTCCAAACAAATTAGGCCACTGCTACATCTGAATAAACCCCTGGTATTCAAATTACACCCTCAGTGAAAGCCACTCAGTCTCATTGCTCTTAATGCTTTTGAACAGGTTTTCAAGAGCAAATTTTACTAAAGCAAACAAACAAACAGACACAGCAAGCTTTTGGTGACCAAGATCTTCACCCTTTCCCATCATCACCCATTACCATGGTATTTAAATCCAGCACAAAATCGTGAGTGAGGAGTTCCAGCAATGCAAATCTGTAATCACACTCACAAATAAGACTGGAAGGGTTTTCTTGGCTTTTTTCTGTATTGCATTTCTATTTCAGGGAAATAGTATTAGCATACAACACCATGCTGGATAAGTATTTTGGGCTGAGAGCTCTTTACTCACCAAAGCATTTAATTGTCTGTGCCCTTCCAGCTTCCCAAAGAAGCACCCCAATATGTTGTGACTGAAAAAAAAAAAAAAGAAAGGAAAGAAAAATGATTAGAAATATCTGATCAGGTGATCCATAGCCATAGGTGTTCAGGTCATTTACTCCTTTCTTTAATTCACTTGAAAAGTCATTGAATCATAGAAGCATAGAAAGGTTTGCAGTGGGAGGGACCTTAAAAATAGTCTAGTCCAACCCACCTGCCACGGGCAAGTTGCTCAAAGCCTCATGCAATCTGGCCCTGAGCACTTCTAGGGATGTGACACCCACAGCTTCTCTGGGAAACCTGTGCCAGTGCCTCACCACCCCCACAGGAGATACTTTCTTCTTAATATCTAGTCTAAACGCACCCTCTTTCAGTTTAAAGCCATATATGTCTTTTACATACATGTATATATTTTAAAAACGGCCAATATTTACAGACAGAGTGTTTATAGACACCCGTGATAAAATCATTATCTTTTGTCAAGTTCTGCCACATATCCTTGTGTTTTCATTACACACAGACTGGCTATCTTCTGTACACAGTGTATTCAGAATAAATCTCATGCCTCTTAAAACAAACAATAGGAATAAATTCCTCTCATGTCATGGAAATACTATGTTGAACTCTTGAAAAAACAAAACCCATTATCTCTCAGTGGAATTTATTTAAATCAGTAATTCATTTTTATAGGTCTAAGTCTTAAGGCATGAACACACAAATAAATATAACTGAGTTAGAGTAGCTAGCATTTTTTTCCACAGCATTGTGAACGTGCTGCTGTTTATCACAAAATGCTAATGGCCTCACCACCCCACCCACAGAAGAGATCTGAATAAGAAAAAGCTAAACAAACTTCAGCTGGTCAGCATCTGTTTTCAATGTACTTGATCAGATGCATGACTAGTCTGAATTCAAACAATCACTCTCTTTCTTCTTCAGGGAATTAAGGGTCAGCAAACCTTTTAAAATATTTAAATTACAGAGGTTTAGTTGTTAATCGTACTAAGCATTCTACACAGCATATTATCTCCAGCTATTCTTTTATTTGCAGTTTGATTCTAATAGCATCTTTGTCTTCCAAGTAACCTTCAGTGAAATAATAAATTTCCCCTGAGTTCCTCAGGCATTTTGTTGTTCCTGCAGAAGAAAAGTAGGCACAGCACTTGCAGTTACATTTGAATCTGTATCAAATGTGAGTTTGAGAACGTTCCCTAGAGATCTGAAACACAATCCTATTTTATTCTACATATAGTCTTCATATTGCTAAACTAATAGGTGCTTTATCTATGTAAACATGGGAAAGAAGTCTCTTTAGAGGTATGCAGGACAGCAATCCGGGTCAAATTTGCCTCTTGTATGTATTTACATGAATCCTATTAAGTAATGAAAGTGCAAGAAAACCACAAGTGCACATTGCATTTGAGCTTATGGATGTACAGCATCACCCCAGGGATCGAGCAAACTGCCTATGATAACATATTTTAAAAGTTTCTCCAGTATGGAATATTTTTGAGGCTTTTTTGGCTACCAAAGGGGTCAGGGGTTTTATACAATTTAAGTATCTTTGTCGACTGCGGGCTTGCTTTCCACACACACTTTAATTATAGTCTGTGAAGTGCAACTAAAGAGGGGGCAAGGTTGAGACTAAGTGAAGGGGACAAGCTGAACTAAAGACAATGCCTCATTTTAAAGACCAACCATCCCTCTTGAGAGCTGCAACTACTATGTGTCTGCTCCTCTCCACATTGCTTGTCCTGATTTTAATTGCATTTTACAGTTTTGAAGAGGGCTAAGTTCAGCTTTAGATAGTCTAGCTCTGGTTTTAAGGGTGGGATAAAGCGCAAAAGATGCTACTGACGAGAATTATGTTGTTTCTATGGAAAACTAATTGATGGTTGCAGACATGGTAGAGCACACACATTTTGGTACCCAGATTATTCACTTATGCCCAGACTGAAATAGGTTGTGCCACTGCAGGTTATTGCTAGTGCCATATCAGATCTGCTGTCAAGTCACTGCCCAGTTCTCACCTTTCTGCTAAAAAGAAAGCAGCAGAAGGCTGCCTGTGCTCTCACACTGGTGCCTGGTTCAGGCAGACCACATAAAGAGGAAAAGAGGTGTGTAATATTATGCAACACAAGGGACTCTTCATTTAAACATCCATCTGCATCAATCCAGCTAATTCCAGCTCATGTGCTTTTGGGTTTTAATTCAAATTTCCCATTTATTTTCTCTTCACCTGGCTGAATGAGGAGATTATTCCCAGTAAGTGAGGTGTCAGTTCTGACATCAGAACATGCTCAGAGACATGAAAGCTTTATGTGCCCCATGGTGGGATCTAGAAAGGCAGGGTGAATGTTTGTTCACAGAAGATTTTGTAATCAGTAAATCTAGTCACTCTGAACTAATTGCTTTTTCATGAGGATGCTGTATAAAATGGAACAACTCCAGCTTTACACAAGCCTCAGTAAAATTTGCTGGATTGTATGGTATTTATTTAATAGACTTTAAAAAGTCTACTCAGGATAAATGTTAAAAGTTCACATTTACATAGGAGATATGGAGACTGAATTTTCCATTGGCAACCTGTGTATTTAATCCTTTCTCACAGAATACAAAGAAGAATAAATGATGTATATAATAGTTGGGATGAAGGAGAAAAGTAAGTGTGCAGTTTTGCATGGAAAATATAGGCAAGTTTTAGAGTTTTTAGCAGGTGTTGCTTCCATCATGCAATCAGAACCTGCACCAATTCTATAGTGTGTAAACTTATCTCCTTCCTGGAGCTTGCCTTTTAATGTTCGTATAAACAACCTCAAAGTAACATAAACCAGAGGACAGACAGTGTTTCTCCTGTGCATGGCTATTCTTCCAGTTTTTCATTGCAAGACATTATTTTTTTTTTCCTCTTTGGGCCAGGTTATGCCAAGGTCTTTGCTACTGCTTGTTTTGAGGTAACAGGAACTGATTTCAAAGCAAGTCAGAAAAAATGGCTTTGCATCTCGCCACAGGAAGCTACCATTTGACATGTCAGACAGCTAGCAAAGAGTTCAGGGCTGAAAACTGGCAAAGGGGGTGAATGGAAAACACTCAAAAGAGTGGGGCATAAAATAAACATAAAGGCCTTTTTTTCAGAAACTCAGACCTATATCATTTACAAAAGAACTCTGAATGAAGTCACTTTCTGCTTTGCCTTACATGTAAACAATGCCATGTGGGACATTTCCCTTCTCTTTGGCAGTCTGGAAAGCTGAGGCAATATATCCCATTGGTTCCAGCACAGAGCTGCCTCCTCCTTCAGGAAAGCCTGAGCGAAGGACACTGTTGCAGCTGCCAACTGGGCTTGATAGCCAGAGAGACACGAGGGCAAGGTCCAGGTCTGTGAGGAGGAGAAAGGGTCCAGGCTGTGTACAGCCTCCCTCATCTCAGGAAGCAAGCTAGCTAGAGTTGAAGTGATGTGAACTATCACTACTGCTTTCTGTCTATGGCTCCCTGTGCCTTTTTACAAATATTTTACCATCTAACCACTATGCTGAGTGAAGTTCATTACCATTCACTGAGCTTTTGTCCTGTTGTTCCTTAACACAAAATGATCTATACACAGCAATCGCCAGTGTTCACAGAATGAAAGCAAAATGCTGAAGGCTCTCAAGCTCAGCTAAAGAAGTAGCCACAGTCATTTATTATCCCTCCCAAAATGGCACAGTTGAATGAACACCATGTTCAACAAAAGCAATTTATTTTGGGCTTGAATACAGCCTGCCTTACACTCTAGAACTCCAGGCACACCACAAATGCTTCTGCTGGTACCTGACACAAAGGTTATTCCTGTGGCACTGGCTGACAGAGGCAGGGCAGGGAAGTGCCAGACAAAGTTGCACCAAGATCCCCTGCCCGAGGGACAATTTTAGCACCAGCAATCTCACCACATTAACCCTAAATAGTATGCCTTTCCTATAATTCTGAAAAAAGTACTTCTTTAAATTGATTTATATCTTTGAGTGTCTTTAAAAACGTGTTATATTCTGCTAGAGTGCAGAGAATGTGCTTCTCTCTAGTATGGAAATTCTCTTCTTGACGAGCATTCCAAAACTTTGAATTTCTTTCATCCTTCAACAAAAATAATTTTGTACAAATAGCTAGGGAACAGAGAAATACATCTGAAGCCAGGTTTTCACACATATTACCTTATACAATGTTATACACTTGTACAACCTTATACACTTGTTTTACTACTCAACACTACTGGGAAACAAATAAATTTCTGACATTATGTGGCATTTAGCATAAGTCAGGTTTTTCCTAGTTCATTAATTAGTTATATCTGTCAAAATTTTTTTATTAATTATTAATAATATATGAATATGTTTATTAGTTAGAAAATAATCAGGCATTTCTAGATCCAATTTAACATTTTCTAACTATGCATAGAATTCTAGCCTGAGGACTAATTATTTCATCAGCCTTCTCTTTAACATCAATAGCTAAGATCAGACAAAATGCAAAGGTGACAACCCTCAGATTTACATGTCAGACTTTTAGAAGCATCCCTCCCTTAATTATATGGTTTTTATAGGATATATAACAGTATATGTATATATAATACATTCACCTTATATGTACTCAAACTTTTCGTCTTCTCAGTTAAACTGTTCATGTCTCTGAGAGAGCTTTGAAAATTGACTGTCCTTTCTTTAAAGGATAGAGGTTTCTTCAGCTGGAGAGTTACTTCTGTTCGTAATACAGAAAGAAAAGCAAGAGCTCAAATTAAGTTATTTTTTAGCTATGCCTAGCGAACTGCTGGTATATGGATTTTTTCACTTCAGTGAGAATAAATGAATAACTTAACACTGAAATACTGTTGTAGATGAAGATAACATTTAGAACTCATGATGCTGTATTTCCAAAGCAATTTACAAACATGATATTAATTTCTAATTAGATTATTTAGTTGCAAGTTATAACCATTAACTCATTATTTTTCAGAACAGTCACGTGACACACAGAACATAAGGAAAACACCCTAACAGAAAACATGGAGTCTTCTTGGACCTTTTTTTGAGTAGCTTTCCTGAAAGTTTAACCTGTGTCTGTACAGCACTTTATCATTTGCTCCAAGAATAACTACCCAATATTATTGCTTTAAAACTACCCAATATTATTGCTTTAATGAAATAACTCTTCCTCCATTTGAGAATAGTCCTTTCTGTCTTTTTCTACTTCCTTTCTTTTAAAATTGAGGGGATGGCATTTGTAGCATCATGGAACTTCCTTCAGGTTTTAGGATTTTTTTCAGACCATTGAAAGTACTTCTGAAGAGAGAATTGTGGTGAAAAAGTGAATGTAATCTTATTAGTTCTTTTTGCTATGGTATACCCGTACAATTACTGCACACTCAATGTGACATTTCTTTTCTCTGAAAAATCTTCTCATATCAAACATAATATGCACCACAGTAGGTTTAAATAAGCACATGGACTCTGGTGTTATGTGCACTGACTGGAACTGTCACTTGGTATAAAGGGTAATGCTGTCACAGTCAGGGCAGGGTAGTGTTGCATTTCACTCCACGGACAAACTTCAATTATCATCTCTGTAATGACTTTCTTACAGTTCATCTGTAATATGATGGACAAATAGTAGTAAAATAATGGTTACCAGGTTGTACATATATACTTCTGCAGATGATAATACCCAATAAGCTGTTAAAGGCTATAAACAGTGAATTTTTCGGTGTCTCAAAATTGTTTATGCCTGAAAAAGCATCTTTTTTTCAGCTGTGCTAGAGAAAATGTGTTCCACTATTTTCTATTTTCTATTTTTTCTGTTCCTAGTGTTGTAGGAATAATTCAAAAAAATTTAAAATGGGAGATTTTAGGAGAATAACCCAAAGATTCATTGCCAAAAGGAACTTGATAGAACAGAATGCAGCAGTTCAGCAACAGAGTCAAGATTCAAGAATGGGAGACTCCCATCCACTGGCAAAAGATGGGAGATTTCCAGACATTAGTCTTAGGAGGTTTTTCCTGCATGTAAATAAAGCATAAGGCATTTTTCATGGCAGAGACCTGAGGCAGCCAGGGACAGAACTCATTGTGGGTATAATTTTAGCAGCTCCTTCTATTAGGAGTGACTTAAGCACCACCACTGTGGCCAGGGAGTAACCACATGGCTAAAGAGGTAGGCTGGAACATGGAGTGGGAGTAAACATAAATACCAGTGTGGTCCAAGCACTGGTATCACTGGTGCTTCCCATCCTGCCTCCCCTGTGAGCCTAAGAGGAGCCCAACGCAGAGGAGCACTGTGTCCTGCAAAATGCTCTCCTCCCAAACCATCCGGTGCCTTGGCACTGTATCACACGTCAGCCCCCAACACCCCTATGCCCATTCTTTTTTTGCTACCACGTCAGGCATTAAGCCCCCTTCTTACTAGGAAAAGTCTCTGGGACCCAGCTCTGCACACTGGGCAGTGTCCCTCTGTGGTTTTGGGGAAATGAACACAAAGGTTCTTGGTTATTCTTGTTGGAAAGAACAGCTCTGGTGTGCACCCTACTGAAACAAAGGGATCACAAAAACCCTGTGCAGAGCTACAGGCTGGAGGAACAGTGGCTTGAGAAACAGTGGCTTGAGAGTTGCTCAGCAGAAAGAGATTTGGGAGTGCTGGTTGACAGTCAGCTGGATATAAGTTAGCAGTTATATCTGAATTTAGAAACGATCAAAATATGTTTCAAAAGCTAAAGACAGACTAAACTCAAGGACTAAGACACTCTCTTCTTCTCTTTCAGCTTCCACTGATGCAGGGCAACATCAGGTGAGTGCCAGGAGTATCCCGGACATTGGTGACCCTAGATGTTCCAAGCCATAGGAAAAGAAGAGGAGAACACTCCTCACAGCAAGAGTGAAAGCCCACATTGACTGGTCAGCTAAGTATGAACCTCAAGAGCCTGGAAACTGAAAGTCTTCAAGATTTACCTGGTTTAGTGAGTGGGGTGAGTTTTGGTCCTTGAGTGGGGCTGGTAGAGGGAAGGCAGAAGAAATTATTTCTGAGATCTTTTCCCTGCAGCTCAGGAGGAGATTTTCAGCAAACAACCCAATTTTTTTCAGTGGGAAAGGCAGAAGAATGTAAAGGTTAATGCACTCAGAGTTTGCTTAATATATGCCTTATTAAATACTAAGAAGGCTCTGGTGGCAGCAGCTATATTATCAGAGGAGAAGCCTAGAAAATTATTAGTGTCTACTCCAGCAACAGATCACAGGTCATCATGGTACAGATGGGTTGGTTAATGCAGAAGGGAGCCTGTCATGCTGGAATGCAAAGGAGGTGCAAAGTACCAAGCTAGACCCAGCTCTCTGCTCCAAAATCACAGCGTGGATGCAGCCATCCCGACTTACTTGGCTGACAAACTCGAAACAAACTAAAAGCCATGTAACTAGAGTCACTGTTGAGAATAGTATAGCAAAATATGTAAGTAAAGGAACGATGCCAGAATTTAAATAATTCTGACAATTCTTATTCTATTGTTATGATGCTGAATTCTACATATAAGTATTTAAAATTTATAATTTTTGTAAAGTTCTTGGAAATCTCTTAGAAACCAGCTATCAACAGTCAAATGCAAACATCAGGCACTGATTGGCTGGAGGGGCTGGATTTTTTTTTTTTTTCTTATAATTATTCTGTGATTCAGAATCTTTTTCTTTACTAAACATGTAAGTCAAACTTACAAGTCCATCAGCTATTTCTAGAATGCAAAACCAGGCAGATTAGGCCAAATAAGGTTGATCTGTGCAAACACGTCAGACTGGTAGAACAAGGAACATGAGTGGAAGCTGAAGGATTATTATAAAGCCTATCCTGTCAATTCTGGTGGCACCATCCTAAAGAAGGGCAATAATCAACCATTGTGAACAGCAGTGTTTTAAAAGCATGACAGCTGTCTGCTTGGTGAGTTGAGACAGAGCTACTAGGAGGGAGTATTAAGTTAAATTCAGCTGTAAATGATGAATTTTGAGGGTAGCTAAAAATTACTCTAAATATTATAATCTGGAAAAATTTTCTGTTATCTGTGTATTTCAGGAATTATCTATTGAATTAATATCTTTCAATTCTCCTTTCAGTGTCCTCATCTGAGTGTCAATGATCAATTGCTCATTCCAGTGCAAACAGTTACAGATGTGCTTTTCCAACCAGTGTTTCCTGATCACTGCTTATAGGTTCAGGAGAACCTGTCAATAGTGGGGTTGATAAATTTTCATTGCTCTGTTGTCACAGCCTGTATTTTTATGTATCAATTAGTTTAATTTCTAATTCTTTGCAAAATGTGTTTTCTGCAACTGGACTGGAGGAGCTTTTCCTTTTTGAACGTTTCTTGCTATTTTACCTGATTCAGTACAACTCCTTAGCTGAGTTCACATTTCCATTTCCAGTGATTTTGTACATAGAGAAGGTCTTTGTGGTAAAAATGAGACATTCCTCTTTACAAGACAGAGACCTCAGCACAGGATCACCAGAATGTTTTATCTTGGATCAAATATAAAAGACCTAATCAGGCTTTGCAATGACTCTTGTTTCCACGGTTCACTAGTTGCCCTTTCTACACATTCTGTGGATTTCCACTCAGTTTTAAGAGCCATCTGGTTTTTGTATTTCCTCTTTAAGGCATGATCAGCTACTTTCATTTTTTTCCGTGGTGCTAGTGGGCTAATATCCATGTATCTCTACCACACTTTAAAGTTCATTTCCACCCTATAATTCTTGTCTAGGTTTTCCTGTGCATACTGTATTTGGCAACAACCTTTTTTTCCCCCAACATTTTATATTTTCCTTTTTATAGCAAATGTAGCTCTCATAAAAAGGTGGTGGACTGACAACGCTGGCAGATGAAACCTGGCTTATCTGTACAAGAGAAATAGCAAAAGGATATGGCAAAGTAATCTTCCTTTAATGTTCCTACTATCATGCATTATCCCTGAACAGGAAAGACATTCTTCAGGACTGAAGGCAAAAGTCCCTGTAATAGTTTAGCTATCATAGATATGTTACAGTGGTGATGGTTAAGTATAGCAAGGCTTTACTTGTAACCATTTATTCAATAATTTTCAGACACAGGAACACTGTCAGAGGCTAATGCTTACTTCTGGCCATTAAAACTACACATGTGACTCCATGGTTCCCATTGCTAAATGTTTTCTTTCACTGATCTCAGAAAGATCAGGACAATCGGTATTGCCCAGAGAATTTATATCACTTTACAACTTTACATTATTCACACTATTTTAAATATGTCTCAGATTTAAAGTGGTGATTTAAGGCTACTATGCTTAGGAGCCAAAGTTCCTCGCATAGTCAGAGGGAGGGAAACTCTAGAGAAGGTTGTGAAAGCACCTGAAATAGAGACCTACTGACAGAGTAAGTGGCCACAACTTGAGACATAACAATAAGGGGTTTAGAGGTAAATTACTTCTTCTCCCCTGTTAAGGGCATCAAATTGATTGCCACAATTTCCCCTAGATCATCATGAGTCTGGTTGGTTTTGGTAAGTTTTTTCTTCCCTTTACTGTATGAAACCTGGCTGATCTGGGCATACCTCACTTCATTGCTGCTGAAGAGCTTTCGGCAGTGAGGGCACTTCTAAGTATATGGCAATTACATGACAATGGGTTGATATGCAATAGAAAGAAAATAGATAGTATTTTATAGAATGACTGTTTTTATTATAAATTATAAGTTATTTTCTGAACAGTAGAATTAACAAAACGTGTTTGTATCATTATCTCTCACCCAGGTCCCCAAAGCTCCTTTCCCCTCTCAACCCCACCAAGCAATATAAAACAGTATGTAATACATGTGTTATATGTCTACTGGCTAGGGAGCCATCTAGTCTCTTTCAACAAAGCAAGTCTGATTTCTGTCTGGCTTTTCCATCAGTCAGGAAAGGATTTGAGTCTCTGTCTTCAATTCAGCCACTTATTTCTATGGAATTTGTTGGAAGTTGTCATTGAGAAGTCTTCTGTTACTTCTAATTTGGTTTAAAATGTACAAAAAGATCCCTACAAAAAGACAAAGTGATATATACATATATATTTGTAATTTATATTATAACAATATTGCTAAATAATATAAATAGAAATGCCTTTATTTGTAGCAAGATATTATATACATGAATAGGTAAGTAAAAAAAGATAATATGATCTCATAATTTCACTTTGTTAGAAACAGTCCACAGGCTAGGAACTGGGATTCTTCCTCCTTCCCTCTCCTTTCTGCTCCCTTGAATTTCCTAAGTAAGGATTTTAAAAACAATTCCATCTTTATTTATCTCAATGGCATTGGAAAATAGAATAATTTCAAAAAAAGGGACAGCTCAGACCTCTGCAGCCCTGAAGTTACATTCACACTTTTTTTTCTTACAGACAGGTAGAAAAGAGTAGGATAGAGAAACTTCTGCTGCTTTCCGCCACATCAGTGAAGTTACACTCCCTGATTCGCCAGCATCTCAGGGTTAGGCAATTTAGGGTTAGGCAACCTGTGCAAAGCAGGTTTGCCATAACAGTGTGAGAAGTGAGCATCAAATCAACCTCAGGCTTACCTGCAAAAGGTAGAAGCTTTATCTAAGATTCTATCCCAGCTGTGAACCAATCAAAACTTGGTAATTTTTCATGGGACATCTTGGATTTTAATCACAAAGACTCAAATCATATTAATATTTTCTAGGTGTTTGGAAGACCAGCCAGCAACCCAGTCTCATACTTTTCTTTCATCCTGAGAAAAGGGAAGAGAGGTGGTGAGCAAATTAGACAGAGACACAGCTATAAAAATTACAGTTGAATCTGTTCACATATTGACCTTCATGTCAACAGGCAAGGACAAAGGACATTTTTTTCTTTCTTATTCCCCACCCTTTACTTTAAGAAGCAGGATAGTATGTCATGCTATGACTGAGCTAGTAAAGTGATCCATCAGATTGCCACCTCCTGCAAAATCCATAGCTTCTTGATACTAAATTTGTACCTTTTCAGCTGCATCATTTGTACCAAACAATTTCAGGATAGGTCATTTTTTCAAAGAATAGCTATCAAACAGCCAAAACTGAAATCATCCTCTGTCCAATCCAATATCTATCTAATGTGTTAAAGGCAGGCAGCAGTGGTCAGACAAATACCATGAGAGGGTACAATACTGCTGCCTTGTGTGCTGGGAGCCTGATTGCAAGTCTAGTCCTTCATCCTGTGTGCCCACCTCCCAAAAGTAGCACATTTTGCGTCAGCGGGTGTAAAGCAAAAATCAATCCTTCTTAACTTAGGAATCCAATTTCACTAAAATATGATTAAATATAAAATAAATAAACAAGAAATGCACTCAGGAAGAACTAGTCTAGGCAGCAGCTTTGTCCTAGTAGTTTTAAGTGATAAACTGGTATCCAAAATATTGACTAGATGGTTGGCCAAGCTGTTATCCACTACAGCTGTGTTCCAGGAGGCAGCAGCATCCTCCTGAACATGCTGCTGTCCTCAGTCTTGAACTTTGCACTGAGGGAAAGTGGGCATGAAAGTAAAAGGTATATGAGGAATTGAAGAGTAAGTAGACAGTAGAAAGTGAGGCTGCATGAAAGGTAAAACGCTTACACAAGAATTATCTTGGTCTGTGGGAAGAAACAGAAGCTTTCTTTAGAGCTGAAGTAAAAGAGCACAGATTTTAAGGCTCTTGTTGCCAGGCAGACTAAGAATTTTTTTTGTGTCTTTTTAAAATTATAAACTAGCTTTATATCAGCAACTAAGCAGTATACAAAAAAAAAAATTAAAATAAAATACTATCTTGAAAGCTCCTTGTCTTCCTAAGAGAATACCCATGGACACACACAAAGCCACTCCTGCAGAGTGCATGCATGTGGTAGGGATAATGAAAGAAAGAAAATAATCTTGATACAAATCAAACTTTCCACATTTTTTTTTTAAATCAAAGAGATTTAGGATATTCATAAACCCAAATCTGTTCTCTCAAATGATTTCAGCAGCTTGAGGCAAGTTCATTAAAACAACGTATCTCCAGTCTTTCAGCAGAGACATGTTCTCCATAGGACAGTGCTTTTGCTTATATGGGAAGAGCTTCTTGCTGAGTTCCCACTGGTTTATTCAAGACTGACACTGGGTTCCTGTTACTCTTCTCCTGCTGAAAGTTAAACTGGTTTCAGCTAGTCAGTGCTGCCTGACAGATCTAAATAAGGCAATGTTGAGTGTACAGACCACACTCTGATATAGAATATGATTACCATGGGAAGATTTCCAAATTCGAAACAGCCAGGAATTTTAACCTTCAAGCCAAAGCAGTTCTAGTAAGGGGGGAAATTGCCTTCTGAATTTCATTTGCAATGTAACATTAACAGGAAAAGAAGTAACTTTTACATACTTCTCTTGTCTTCTAATAAGTATGGTAAAATATAAGGAAGATTCAAATCCCAGATTATCTGAATCAAAGATCCATATTTTAACCAGAAAAACAAATTATAAAAATATATACACATATTAATGAAAAATGTAAAGTCTGATCATATGTGTAACATTTTTGTTTGGAAATTAAGGTATCTGGGTTCAGATAGAATTATATTCGAGTGACACATTCTTAAGCAGGGAGGACTTGTTCAAAAAAATGTGTTCTTTATCCAGCTCCACTAGTTGGTCTGACAAAATGTTTTGTTTCTCATCTTGCTTCATTCATTGTAGCTACGAAATATCATTTTCATTACCTCAGACTATATTGCTTGTCTGTTAGTGCTCAGGACTGTATGTGAGAAATGTATTTAAACACGAAAGTATTTCTCTATCCTTCATACATAGAGTTCCAGTCTCTTACATCCCAGAGAAGTATCTCACACTACAGCTCTTGGAGATTTAAAATTGATAGTGTCTCCTATTAATACTTATATCTCTGGTTTTGAATACCATACAATCTCACACAAGACCTGAAAAACATCATCTACCAAATCTCAGACATACATAAATCTTTCTTTAAAAAATCAGGTGCTCACAGCACACGTCTTTCAGCAGAAATCTTGTCATATAAGAAAAAAACTTGGGAAGACCTGAACACAGATATTAGTTCTTTTTCCATTTGCTAGTGCTTCTTCATAATAACAGCAAAATCATAGTTATCCTCATATTTGAGTGACTCTCGGTTTTGTAAGTGTAAGATAGATGTTGCTGGTTTTGTTGATCAAAAATTCATGTTATTTGTATGAAAATGTGAGGGTAATGGTATAAATACATGGAAACTTGGAAATCAAAGATATTTTCTTTAAATATTGATTTTCTTTTATACAAGCACAAACTCAGTAGAATAACTGTATGTTACAAGGAATTCTGAACTCCAAACATGCAGTTAAAAAGTCCCATGCATCAGGATTATCACATGACTTCACATGATTTTCATACTTTCATAGCCCAAGAAATGTACTTAAAGAAGTGAATTAATGTAATTTGTGAAACAAGCAAAAAACTTTCTTCATATTCTATAAAACACATTTCTGTATATAATGTATTAAAGATGCAGGATGCACTCACAGAAGGTACATATAGTTATTAACTTTGAACCTGTATTTACCATGACTAAACACTCATAAAGCCTACTGATACAACAATAAAACAATTCATTCAGAAACTTTTGTACCTAGAACAGAAACACTGAATTTTCTTCTCACTCCCATTTAAGATAATGTAATCAGCAACAAAGCAACATGAAAAAGACAGGCTGTGCTGTGTAGGGGGAGTAATTTATTAAAAGCCAAATGTCTTAACTCAGAGTCAGTGTTCTCTAACTCATTAATAGGGTTAGGCTCCCAGCAGGGCAACTCCTTCAGGAGTGCTTTGCTTTGTAGGAAGTACTACTGGGATAAGTCTGAAATAAAACTTTTTCTCTAACATAACAGTATTTTCTGGCCATCTATCAATGTCTTTCTCTTTTTGCCTTTCTTTTTTGGCTGCTAATTAAACTTCTGGGTTTTTACTTCTAAAAAAAGTGGGCTTTTATTTTTTTTAATCTTTAAGAAAACAAAAACAATCAAGCCTTGCAGCTATGAGATTTATTTGCCACTTAAAAATAGTTGCAAAGCTTGGTGAATGCTAATGTAAATGTGTAATGTCATTTTTAACATTTTATTTGCAAAGAAATCTTCCCAGTGAGAAATAACTCTGAGCCACCTTACTGAGTCAGTTAAAGGGAAATAAAAATAACAAATGATGAAAGCTCATTTGTTTTAGGGATAGGTTAATTTCAAAGCCTAATAAGAACATCTAAGATGAATACATTATTTTTTCTCATTTAATCAGTTTTGCAGATATATTAATTAATTTTTAGTGGAGCTTAAGCACCATGTCTCCAAACTCAGTTTAACCTCTGTCTAGAGATGAATGCAGAGTGATTTTCCCCCTCATATGGCAGGGTTTCTTTATACCTTTCTATTTAGTTTAATCTATTTAGGGTCAGGGCTCCTGACCTTTATGTTGAGTTCTGAGTTCAGATGAAGCACAAACAGTGAGACTGATCTCTCTTTCAGCTGCCATGCATCACCTGGTACTACATGCAGAAAACAAAGGAAGTAAAGAGACAGTCTAGAAGTTTATACCCCATGTATCACCCTTCCTGCTTTTCCAGATAAAGAACTCAAGCATTCTCTTCTTCTCCTGGCTGTTGCGGAGGCATGAATGTCCATAGCAAATGGTGACAGCAGCAGGAGGCAGTGAAAGGTGTGGGTCGGGGTGGGACAGACAAGGACATGACAATGATGACTGGCTTTTTTAGGAAAGTCTAGGGAAAAAAGTCAGCCAAACACCTAAGTGCTCCTGCTTCATAATGCCACATTCCAGAAAAATTAAAATAAAACCCTCTTACCTTGAAAGATAAATTATCAAAACACATGCTAGTATCCGCAGTAAAAGAATAAGGATCAAAATGGAGCAAGCTATACCACTCTCAGTTTATGTCTATGCAAACATACTCTGAAATAGTTTTTTACACCACAACTCTTCCTAAAGTCAAGCTCATTGTGAAACTAGTGTGAGGTTGGACTTGAAGTTGAAACTGAGAAAGGGTTTCCTCTGGTAGGCAGCTTGGACTATTTGCCAGTCACTCAGCAGAAATTAGCAACCCAGGAAGAGGTACTTGGTCCCAGAGAGTACAATCTTCAATGACTGGCAGCACATTTCCTCATCTATGTGTACACATTGTTTCAAATGGCCGCACTGTTTCCTAAGGGATTTTCCTTCCCAGAGGGCAATTTTCATCTGTCACATGCATTTTTCATTCATTGTTGATTTCTGCTTCTGCAAATTACATGCAAGCCATGGCAAAGATAGCCACTAGAAATGTGAAAAATCATGCAGAGCTATTAAAAGATTTTAGAAACATCCATGGTTCATAGTGATATTTTAGAGAACTGCACCTTCTTTTCACTAAACAGGCCTGACCCTGTACAGTTAATTTGCTAACTCACAGACTAACGGTGTGACACAAGCAAGTACTGTGTGTACTTCCAGCTTTTGTGGCATCACTGTTAAAATGCCTGAAAGTGTCTGTCTATCTCTAGATGAAAGATAAAAACAGAAAAAAGCCCCTAATGGAGACACTCACAGTGTAGAGTTTTCACAAGAAGCCTTTCAGAGAATGGAGCCATTTGTAAGTAAGCCCCAAGAAACAAATGGGCACATGGTGGATGTGAACTCAGAGCTGCCTCATAGCTTTCCCAAGTTGCTGGAGCAGGAATCTAACTGAGCAAGGGCTATTCTTTGAGAAGATACCGGGGACACTTCTCTTGTTACACCTTTTACGCAGTGACATAAAAGCTGGAGTTCTCCTCCAGCTCTCTTCCTCAATGGTAGCATCCTCTCCAGCTCCTGGGGCAGAGGTACACAGAGTTCTGCTCCATGGGTCAAGTTTTTGGCCACACGGCTGATGCCATGGGGGCAGGTAGCAACATCTACACTCACCAGGGTTTTCAGTGAAAGGCCCTGGGGCTGCAGTGTCCTTTCAGTGGGTGTTGTCTCTATCAGATGGCGGGGACAGCTGGGATCTGTCACCCTGGAATCATGCTGCAGCATGGGTATGGATAAGTGCTAAGCATTAGAGACTCTTCATGTCTGCCAGCAAAGACCATCAACAAAAGGCATGGTAACCTCAAATGGGAGATCTGTGGACCAGCCCCCCAGGTTTCATTTCCTAAATCCTTCCCACAGCCTCTCTCTCACCAAAGCAGTCTCTCCCTACCTTTTTTTCCCATTTTGCCCAACAAAACTTTAACAGAATGTATTTGCTTGTGTCAACTTGAAGCACCTGGTTCTTTTGTTTTAATAATTATTCATTTATTTTAGAGTACTCAAAATGATGTGACAATGTGGCTTCAGTGTCATAGGGAAATCTCTGCTCCTTTGGAGACACTCAGATGTTTGCAGTAAATCTCAGAGCCAGGATCTCATCTCAAGAGTCTTCTCTGCTGAAGCATAGTGTGGACCCACAAGCTTTAATTCATTATTCTGATGCTGCACAGTGTATAAAGATGATTATAGTTCTTTCAATTCCATCATATCTGGCTAGAAATTTTCCCAGATCACTTGACAAGTTATTTACATTACCTGCTTTGCCTCTCCAGGTGCTTAGTAGTGTTGCACAAAATAATTTCCTGTTTAAGCATTTAATGCTTCATCTCTGCCTGGAAGTCTTCAAGGCCAGGTTGGATAAAACTCTGAGAAACCTGATTTAGTAGGTGGCATCCCTGCCCACGGCAAGGGGGATGTTACTAGATTATCTTTAAGGTCCCTTCCAACACAAACCATCTGTGACTCTATGATTCTATGATTACAGTCTACGTGACAACTGCAAAGGAAAAGAAAATACATTCACTCTTTCATATTGAGAATAATAATAATAAAAAAAAACTAAAGGAAATTTAAATAAATCATCATATATTTTAGATGTTTAAAGCAGCAAAAGTAGGAAAATCAGTCCTTCCTCCCTAGAAATCAGTCTGTCAACAAAGACTCAGACCAATTAGATTACTAAAGCAGAACCACTATAATGAGCAATAGACAGAAACATTGGACTACTTACCTACACTTTTTTATAGCACTTTATAGTATCTTTTTCCCCCTCAATACAGATATATTTAATTAACCAAGATGGGTTACTAATTAACAGCCACTTGGTTGGCAGTCCTAGTTAACAAAAACATGTTTTCCAAGAACTCTGCTGATTTTATAGAAAGATCTGAGGGCCATGCAAGGTGCTGACCTTATTTATAAAGTCCTTATAAAAATTTAGATTCCAAATACCTTAGAGATTTTCTTTTCCTTACCCTTTTTCCATGACTGCTCAACTTAACAGATTGTCCCAGTATTTGAACATCTGGAATGAGTCATATGTTCCTTTAATGTGGGCTTCAATTCTAGTCTTCTATTTGACCCTTTTACCAAAAGGAGAATCTGGCAGGGTTTCTTAAGACATTATGTTGTCTTTAGCTACAACACAGTGCAAAACTTTCTAAGTGGAAAGTTGATACAGAAGGTTCTATTGGTTTGATTACCTTGTTCATATTCATATCAATGAGACCATCAGGGGAGGAAGGCCAACTTGAATGCAGACCCCTGGGACAACTTTCCCTTTGAAAGGTCAGTCCTTCAGTAAAGATTAATCACTGTTATCATGTTCAGCTATTATTCTGTATTTCACATTTATGAAGATGTTTAATAAAGTAATACTACAACAGAAAGAAATATATGTAGCAAAAATTAAGATATATTTTTATCTATTAAATTATATTTTAAAAATTAGTGTTCCAAAATATCAAAGGAATTTCATCCACTTAATTTAATGATCATTTACATAGTACTGGGAAAATTTTCTATGGCTCTGGCAGCTATGAAACAAATGCATTTTAAAAATCTCTCAGTAGAAATTGCAAATATGAAAGACCAACCACTGACTCTATTTACAGAAGTGTTATGAATAAATGCTATTGACATCAGTGAAGAAATTCTCCATTTATGTTGAGCGACCTGAGATCAGGATTCAGTTATTTGTTAATTAATTACTGATGGCTCTCAGCTGGTGTATGTATTTTCAAAGTACATGACGTTTTTAACTTTATCGTGTTTACAGAATACTATGGGATATTACTGCAGTAATTTGAAATGTTTAACCTAATTGCAGTGACACTACAGAGTGCATGATTATTATGGCTTTTACCCTAAAGAATCTGTACAGGAAGTAATCTTGTATGAATGAATATATGTGAGTAAATTCCACAGCTAGCTTTTGTCACCTTTTCTCTCAAGAGCTGTTCAAGTAGCAGTGAGCATGAGAAATATAGTCCGGAATGTGAGGGGTTGTTTAAACATGCACCGACCAAGAACTCTCCCAAGGCAACTAACAGTGGACAGAGAATCTTTAACCTTCCAGCTAACCCATGAAAACAGTGGTGAAAGGAAGATTCATATAACATAATCTCTCTGATCCTCTACATGAAAATTTTCACCAATGCCAGGACAAAAGCTATCACTAGGTCAGGTTGTAAACCTGTTGGAGCTCCCCATGAAATCTGTAAGTCATCACTGACTAATGCAAATTTCTGGGTTTTTTCAGAAAATAAATTTTACATTGTTTTATTTCTGTCTCCTTAGTTATTCAGCTGAGGACTTGGATAGACTAATTCTGCTGCTGAGGAAGAACCAAGTATTTCAGAGTAATTGACTTCAAATATTTCAGAGTAATTGAATTCACCCAGTGAAAATCTTTTGGATTAGATGGGACTGTAAGAATAATAGAGCTCTTTTGGGCTTCTCACCCCTTCCTGCCAAGCATACTGATCTTTAACCTAACAAAATTCAAAGATATTGGTTGTACTATGCAGGCCAATGCATAAATCCTTTTGTTCAGTTTTTCCAGTTTTAACTATTAAATATGCACAAACAGATGATCTGAGGCTGATCTTTGCCTCTGGGCTTCCCTTTGAGCCCAAAGAGCACAGCTTCAGAATTCCGCAAAAAAAAAAAAAAAAAAAAAAAAAGGTTAAAAATTCCTTTAATTAAGTTTTTGGCACAAAANAAAAAAAAAGGTTCAACATTCCTTTAATTGAGATTTTGGAGCAAAAATCTGGTTTCAAACAAAGTAATGATAGCTTTTCCCATATGGCCGAGTTCACAATCAGACAGGCTACACTTTTCCTTTTGTACCAAATATGAAATTTGTATTTGGGGTCAAAACAGTTTCAGCCTACATGATCTCCCATTCTGTTTAATGCCTGCTAATCACTGACAAGAGAGTAAAACTTGGTACTATTCACTTTTGATATTGGCGAAACAAAGCACCTGCCTTCCCTTTCTTCTTAATCAAGTCTTCCTCCTCTTCTTAGGGAAGAATCTTTACATTTTTTCTTAAATACTTCTGAAGATAGCAGGAGGGTAAATACAGGCTACAACACATAGTGGTAGTTAGTATTCAGGCTTTTTATGTTGGTTTTTTTTTCCATTAGGGAAGAAATTAATCATTGAGTCAGATATTTCTCATGCATTCCTCTATTATGTCCTGGATATAAATATCATATATAAAATCTCAATTCCTATACACTTAAGAGCCCTAAGACCAGCAGTGGTTTTTTTTATCTGTAGTATTATGCCTTATAACAGCAAATATGCTACCTAAGTGTGAATTATTTTGTTTTCATTTAGATGCACAGAAATACTTCTGTGTTTCTGTGCGCTTCTTTAGTGATTTCATTACTCTGCACAGAAACACTCCTGTCATCTGACACTCACTTCCCCAGCTGCACATTCAGATGACTGATAGCTCACACTATATATCTGAATCTTAACCACTTTATCAGAAAAAATGTGCTTTGGGCAGTGACTCTTACTGTTTCAGCTGTCTATTTCACACAGCAGCTTAACATCTTTTCCAGTTATCTTGACAGATGGGTAGATATCATAACCTTCAGATTTTTCTAAAGTTTCACCTAATCTGTTGTATAGAAAACATGGCTCTTCAACAGGAACTTTGAAAAGAGTTTTTAGGAAAAAAGAAAGAATTTAGATCACTTTTTCTTCGTGTGATACTATAGTGATAAAACAGTTTTCATAGAGTGACTTCTCCAATTGAGAAGTCACTGTCTGAGCACTTTCTACCTGCACTGATTTTCTGGATGGCATCAGAACCATCCTGGGTCAAATATAATCAAGTAATAAACTGTGTTAGGCAGAGGGCACCTGTAGAAAAGCAGATGGGGAAAGTCCAAGTCACAATGAATTTTTTTTTTGTAAATTGTGGAGCAATATCCAGCTGATTACTTGTGGGAAGTTCTTAAAGGTTTGTGATAACCATGTACAAATAAACATGGAAATGCATGTGTTATTTAAAACATAAAAATGTATTTCTGTTTCCTGAAAATCATACAGCTTTCAATAACTAAAAAAATGGTTAGTTTTGGTTTGGTAGCTGAAACCTGTTAGTATTGTCAAGCTTAATTCAGTTGTAAACTGTGAGAAAATATGTACAGTATGTGTACAGTATCACCACATATATTGGCATACATTGGTTTTATTGAGAGCTGGACCCAGAACGACGTGGCCAGAGGTGGAAAGATGACTGATTAAAACAAAGATTTAATGGAAAGATTCAATATGCCGACAAGATCAGTGTAAAGGTTTCAGCTGATACCCTCCCTGCCATCATATTCTGAATTTAAAATGAATGATTACTCATGAGAACAGTTTAAAATAGACTTAAAGAAAACCAAACATATTTTTAACAAGGAAAAACTAATCTCCAAGCAACTAAATGACAGTAAAATATAAGTATTTGAATGAATAGTTGAATAAATGCAGTGGAATGGTTAGCCCAAATTTCTTTTGTTTCCAGCCTTGGTTATTTGACCACAGGACAGGTTACATTCTAGCTTTGAGACAACCTTAGAAAATTTGTTTCTCTTTTTCAGCTATCCATTCTCCATACTAAACAAAATATAAAAAGCATCATTAAGTGAAGCCTGCTGCCTCAGGACAACAGCCTCCCACACAAGCAGTTTCCCTTAAAAGAAAGGGGGACAATTTCTCTTTTTTTGTCTATATGGCTTTACAGAGTCCCCTTGACAGAGTACTCCATACTATTGTTAACTCCAAGAATTTAAATGCTCGGGAATATGCTGCTACTTCTCCACAGATCTGTAAGATGAAAACAATGTTGGCCATAAATTTGGAACATAGGGAAGAAGACATTGCAGGCCTTGAAGGGAAGCACCATGGATGACAGGAGGAAGACAGGAGACCAGCATAGCTGAGTAAGGACCTCCCGGTCAAACTGAAACACAAGAAGGAAATACACAGGCAGTGGAAAAAGGTTATGCTTCCCAGGAAGAATACAGGGATACTTCTCTGGAGTGTATGGTGGGATCAGAAAAGGTACGGCTTAGCTGAACCTTGTCAAAGGATGTGAAGAATGATAAAAAGGACTTCTACAGGTACATTACTCAGAAAAAGAAGACAAAAGAAACTGTACCTGTCTCTGATAAATGAGACAAGGGTCTTGAAGGAACGAGCAAGTACAGTTGCTAAGCCACTCTTCATCATATTTGAAAAATCACACCAGTTAGGCAAATTCACCAGTGACCAAAAAAGGAAAACATCACTCTCATTTTTACAAAGGGTAAATGAAGGACCCTGGGAACTACCTGCTAGCTGCCTTCACTTCTGTGCTCTATAAGATCATTAAACAGATCTTCCTGGAAGATATGCAAGGCATATGGATGACAGGGGAGCTAAGAGAGAGCCAACATGGCTCCACAAAAGGCCTGACTAATCTGGTCGTCTTCTGCAATGGAGTGACTCCATTGGTGGATAAGGGAAGAGCAACTGATGCCACCTACCTCAACTTCTGCCAGGCCTTTGCCATGGTCCGACAGAACATCTTTGTTGCCAAGGTGAAGAGATACAGATTTGATGGATGGACAGTTTTATGGATAAGGAATTGGCTGGAATTGACTGGATGGCTGCATCCACAGAGTTGTAGTCAATGTCTCAATGCCCAAATGGAGATGAGTAACAAGGGGTGGCCCTTAGAGGCTCTTACTTTTCAATACCATTATTAGTGGTATAGGCAGTACATGTACTAATAGGATGAAGGGTAACAGGCCTAAACTAAAAGAGCTTAGATTTAGCTTAGATATAAGGAAGAAACTCTTCACAATCAAGGTGGTGAGACACTGGAGCAAACTGCCCAAAGAAGCTGTGGGTGCCATATCTTTGCTTTAACAACTTGGTTTAGTAGATGTCCCTGCCTGTGGCAGGAGAGGTGTAAGGAGATACTCTTTAAAGGTCCCTTCCAACATAAATCATTCAAATGATTCTATGACCAAACCCTCCAGCCTCTTCTGGTACTCAGCTGGTGGCCTGCCTCTGAGGGTCTTATGAATCTGAGCACTGGACTCATCAAACTGGACATCACTGGACACCAAGTTTCTGTAAAAATCCCAGTCTTTTCATGACAAGAGTCTTGGAAGATCTCTATTGGTTTACCAGTATTCACTGGATCTTCAGAAACACTGATGAAATATGTTAAACCAACCTTCAAACTACCTGTAAGACATATAAAAGTCCTATATGAAATAAAAAAGATTAATCTAAGACTGCCAAACATAGTTACTTATCATGTAACTGCTATAAATACTGTATCATTTCATCTTCACATCTAGATAGTCTTTAAACTTTCCTTTCATTTCAGAACATTTGGGTCAAAGAGAAACACATGCATTGACACTTCTCTTAGATTTGTAATATTATAATATAGCCTAGCAGACCTTGTTAAATTCTGTTGAGAGGAACATTATACACACCCACATATATTTATAGTTTAAATAACAAGTGTACCTGAAAGGTGAAATGAAAAAACAGAGTACATGGACATGAGGTAGTTTTCTGACCAATGTGAAGCTCTGCATTCGTCAAATAAGGTAAAATACCAGTTTTCAAAATTCCAGAATTCATCAGACATTGTACTCTAGACTTCACCTTTTACTTCACTTGTAACAGACTAGTGTAAACAATGGGACTTAGATCTTGTAGAAAATTCAAGTGTTTGATAGTTCATGAGTATAAGAGCGCCAACTTTGTTAACAGGAAATGATAAATTCTATTTGGCTTAATGAAAGGACTGTGCTTAAAAGTTCCAATGGGGATGTTTTCTTATTTTTCCCTCTGTCTTGCAATAAAGCTTTTTAGATACTTCAAGAGAATTTCTTTGTTCTGTTTTCCCTATAATTTTCCCAAAATTTCTGTGGAAAACCAAACTTTGTTGACAAAGCAAGTATGACTCTTGTTTTATCAAACTGCACAGTCCTTACCCAATCCTCAGTTCATGTACTGATAAGCATATGGGAAAGCTGCAACTTATACATAGCCTTTCCAATAATTACCCTCCTCAGCTTTCATTACTTCTTCTGGCTACAAGGCTTCCAGATGACCTTTTAGTGATTGTTTTCATTCCCAATAAATAAAAAAGTCTATGCTTTTTGAGTACCCCGTAGGCTGGAAATGATGCCAGGACCTCAGCACTGCAAGAAGCCACGGCTGTTACTATAAAAATGCAGCAGACGTGCAACTTGATCTGCAGATCTGAAACTCAGGTCTACTTCACAATTAAACATGGCTAAAAAATTCTGACAAAGAATATTTATTCCCTCATTTAGTCATAATTCCTTAACACGGTCAATAGAACATAACCAAAAACTTGAAAATTGCAAGACACATAGGAAATGCAACAGACAATTAATAGTATACTAAATCTAGAACCGTAATCTCTAAAAATATAATAGCAGGAAAATTAGTAACACAGTTCTGGCACAAATCTTTGGATTATTTTTTTGTTCCTGCTAAATGTATGATACCTTCAGTATTCATTAACACTTTTGAGTACTCACTTGTCTATGCCATGCATTACCTAAGAACAAATGCCATAACACTGGTTGAAACAGCAGATTGCTTATCATGTGCATTTGATCATATCCAGTGGCCCAAAGGACTGCTGCAGTAAAAAAATGTGCCTTTACCCACCAAAGAATAGGCTTTATACTCACAAAATATTTTTACAGTGTCTAATTTTTTTAATTGACTGAATAGTATGTTAGCCCTGTAATATCAATTCCACTGAGAATTAAAAATTTGAGACAGTATAGAAATAAATCTGATAAAACCGCTTCATTAATATGTTTATTTAGAGTCTAAATATACCTTGCATTTTAAAATTTGCTAAAGTTCTCCATTTTTTGAACAGTTTTACAGAGTGTTGCTTTTTAAACCTCTCACCATGCTTTGACTTCAGTGTCTCGAAACAGCAGGACATTTAGATCAACGACTGTAGACAAATCCTAGAATAAAGCCAAATAACTTGCCACTATTGAAGACAATCCTGATATTGTCAGGAATTTCAAGAAAGATGCATGGAAATTCCATCCCAAGAAAAGGATGCAATTTTAAATCAGGGAGGCATGGAAATCAGCACCATGAATATATACTCCACAGCATATACTCTAATACTTTGAAGTACTTATTGCCTCAGATGCTATCCAATTTATTTCAAAAGGATATCACAGAAAATAAAATAATGATCATAGCCAGACTATATTAGCCTCCATATTTTACTGACAAATTTCATGACTGAGTGATCTTGATGTTAAAATTATACTCAGGACATTTAAGCAATGATCCTTGATACATTTTATAAAAGCAAATAATATCTTTATAATAAGGCAGCAAGGAGAAAATGATCATGTTTCACTATTAAGCTAGGTGCAGCCAAAATTCCTTAAGGTAAAGTCTAAACTCTTGTTGAGTTCTTTTCACACTCCCTATTTCTGTCAAGTTGCAGTGACATTTGATCAAATTATTTTCTTCACTTGTGTTCTACTATTGTTTCATAGCCTTTTGTGTGTGTGATAAAATGGTAGCTCAAGTTGCATAAAGCAAAACTACGTTTACTGGAGATGGGCAAAATTTGTGTTCAACCAAAAGTCATTGGTTGACCAAAACTGTTACCATAACCCTGCTGAATAAGGGACAAAAAGGAAGGAAAGTCATGAGTTAAACCTAATGAAAGAAAAGGTGAATATTTTTAGTATTTCACTTTAATCTTTCCATTTTCTCTGGGTTTAAATGATTCTTTCTTTCAACATTGACAAGGTTTCATTACAAGTCCATAAAAAACCTAATATGAAGTAACATTTTTCATTTGTAAATGCATTGAGGTGATTTTTTCTGAATTTTGCATTTCACCGGTGATACCAAAATTGCTTTCACTTCAGAGTACCCTCAAAACTATTTATTTCTTTTTATCATTTTGTTCAGTGTATCAAACAACTTTAACAGCGACAGGTTTACTTTTTCTGATTATTTCTTCATTGGTACTTAGCAAAGAAATCTATTTATCTGTGCAACACATGAAAAAAAATTATAATTTCTGGATAAGAAATTTTGCTTATAATAAAAAAAGGTAATAGTTCATGTGGTTTTACACTGCATTCTCTCTAAGACATTCATAGTTGCAGAAGTAACTCATCTTCACCATCTTCCGGACCTGGCAGTTTCTATAGCAGTGGGAGCTAACTCTTCAGTTTCAAAAAGAAAACGCTATATGAAATAACTAATGACTCCTGAGCATGATTCTGATAGTATTTTCAAGTTAAGAAAGCCACTAAACTCCTGTTTCATTATAGTGGCTTCTAATGTATACAACTGCTGACAGAGGAAATGCATTAATGATCGAATTGTGTGCACATTTGTGTTTGCCTTTTCTCCCTATAGTCCCCATTGCTGACTGCTCAAGAGTGACAAAGTCACAAAGACACAGAGATCTCCTGTTGTTGCCATCAGCAGTATTGTGTCTGGGAAATAATGCAGGAGAAACAAAGAAGGAGTCATAAGAAACATGGCCCAGGTTTTGCTCTCCTTCCCCAGGCTTCGAAAATAATTTTTTTAGTTCAGGCAAGTAATATATGGAAAATAAAGCTTGCAGTTGTTTGAACCAATCTGAAATTAAATAAATCTTAGCAACAAAATGCTCATGCAGACAGTCATTTCCATTATATAATAGCTGGAAAAATTGTTTAGAGAATACTATTTGAAATAAGCAATGGGAATTCATTACAAAAATGTAAACATTGCTAAACTGCTATAGTCAGTGAAAAATTACTTTTTATTTTTTACTTAAGTCAAATGAAAGAATGTATTCATCTGTATGGACTAAATTTCAGTTAAAAAAAAAAAAATTTAGAAAGGTTTTTGTTACTGGAAAAAAAATGAGCGCAACTTATACTTCATGTTCCCAGCTCCTGAGATTTTATCACAAATCTTATGATATTCAAAACTGGTCTGTAATATTTCTTGATCTTTAAACCAATCACAAAATTTCTAAGGACTTCATTTTTGGGCTTGATCACCTGTGGACCGCAATACTAACATATTAGCTGTCCACAGCTTCAGAGCAGTACAGCCACTTCTCCTTGCACTAAACTCTTCATAAATTTTCCATATGATATCCTAAACCAAGACCCTAGAATCCAGCATCTCGCCCATATATAACTTACTTAACTCCACATCCTCTAAGAACCAAAATTTCTCCTGTTTTACCTGTATAGAGAAGTAGATCGTCCTTTAGGTATGGTTGCAGCCATTGATGTATTTCAAATTTACTGCAGTCCTGCAAGATATGGGTAGTATCTAATTTAGAAGGAATGTTTTCAGTCCTCACTTACCATTCAAATGCGAAACAGTGGGGTTGGAAGCCTTTGGATCAATGTCATTTGACATGTTTTGCTTCATTTTTTATAAGCAGTTTACAATTTTCTCGTGCATATTAGTGATTCAAAATTGCTGCCTATTTTGTGCAAATGCTTTGTAATCTTTCAATTGTACTCTAGCAGATCCTTCAAAATATATAAAATCTGAACCACTCTAGGTGTTTCAGATGACAGCACTCACAAAACATTACTTTTGCTCCCCAGCTTTTGACCACAGCTTTTAGAACCCAGATTTCCCCCTACAGAGATGGCTTACACAAACCCAAAATTAGTTTTCCATTAATATCTCCTAAGATTCAGTGTTCCTGCAAAACCCATGATCAGTAATTTCATTCACTAGACTATCCACAGACATTAAGCACAAATGGAGGAAAAGCAAGGGAAGTAAACTACTGTGAACATACAGGCTTCTCTTGTAGATGAGAATAGAGGTTCTGACTCAGCAGACCTGCAGGAGGAAGCTTAGACTTTAAGCGCTTGATTAAACCCATGGAGGCTTTTCAAGCATATTTAGGTGCTTGAAGAAAAATTTTTGATATTCTGAAGTTTTTAACATTCATGGAAGAATGCCACACATCACAGAAATACTAAAGCCATCATGGTAGGATTATAGAATTAACAATTATTACAAATTACTATACCATCATTGAACTGCAGGGTTTTTTTTCCTAGTGTTGTTAAGATATTAACCTATTGACTGGAAAAGTTAATCCCATCTAGATTTAGCTAACTGCAAGTTGCTATCTAGATTAAGATCATCATCTTATCCTCTGTGCAGTCAGTGGAGAGAACTCAGGCAACACATTCCCTGGAGAACACTATTCGTAGTTGACCAGGAGGAGAGTTTACATCACTAGCTTCTCTTCCAGGCCCAACAGATGGTGAAATCAGATTATGAATTTAGGAGAGATGGATCAAAATATCAGGGACAATTTTCTAATATTCTTTCTTAACAAAATTCTGTCAGGTAGTAAAATCATATGTGCTACGATGCTTTGAAACAATTTGTAGAAGAAAACCTGCTAATGACCCCCCACAAAAATCACCAAAAAGGTTGAAGATGCGTGAGAAGTATAGCGAATACGTTTTATAGTCTCCAACTGATCAGGATTTGCGTGTAGAAAAAGAGATTATGTGCCTAAAATAAGTTTCAAATGTTGGGAATTTATCCTTCCTCACACAAACTTTGTTCAAATTCCCACCTATTTCCAGACAGAATAAATATGGCTTTGATGTCAGGCAAAACTTTTTTATTTTTGCTTCTAATGTGAGGAGATCCTCAAAAGCAAGCAGCTTGACCAGCTGAAGGGTGTATCAACTTGACTCACATGAATGAACAGTACAAATAAATAATATAATGTGCCATATTTCTTTTTACATCAAAAGAAAACAGATTTCAAAGAGTATTTCCAAGAAAAATTGTGTGATTCAGAAAACAAAGAGGGAGACCAAGAGTCAAGAAGGCTATGTTTCATTTTTTTTTCTATTCTCCTGCTTATCCGGTGATATAGGAAAAGTCACTATATCTCTGGTTTTATCTTAACCACTTAGATCGTAAGCTCTTTGGGATGGGATATGCTTTTCCTGGTGATTGTGTAATGCCTAGCAGAAAGAGGTGCCTAGAGGAACATAAAGGTTAATAATAACTAAAGATCTATTCAGTGCATAAAACAGAAGTATGCCACCAAGTATTGTTTGACTTCTAACTGCAGAAAGAAATATCAATGAACATTCTATTAACCACATGCATCTGATATAAGAAACTGAAGTATTTTTCTACTTCCCATCAGAAGTGGAACTGAAATCACTGACATGGACATACAGGCGAACATCTGTGCGTGACATCCACTGGTGCCTTCTCTCTCTACTAAACTTCCTTTCTTGCTAGGAAGTTTTTTAGCTTTTATTATTGCAGAAATTATTATTCTCACATTGAAAGGAATGGAAGACATCAGGGTTACCTGATTCATAACCTAAGGCAACTGAAAAAGGTGGTGAAGGGAAGAGATTTACCACCTGTGTGGCCACTGAGCCACACAATAACAATGGATCCAATAATAAGATTAGAAAGTGTAAAAGCCTTCTACATGAAGTGATTCAACTGCTTGGCAGATCAGGACTGTTCCCTAAAGCGTATTCACTAATGTGTTGTCCAGATAAGTTTAAAACATCCCTCATAAATGTGTGTAGTATGCACAAAATTTTCCTGTATTGTAATATTCCTGCCGGGACTGGCCAAAGATCCAAACATCCTGCTTTAGTGTCTGTACCACCTAGGAAGAAATTTATGAAATGTTTCAGTCCTGCTGCTTTCCGGTTGTTTGGGCATCAGGGAAATACAAAACTAAGTCAGTTGGATCCTGTAAGTCTTCTTTTCCTGTTGACTCTGGCACAGAAGTACATATTTTGGAGCTGGAAAATTGAGATGATCTCCCTGCACACAAAAGTGGGGTAAATTTCATAACAGAGTCAGCCAGTAAGGAAAAAAAAATATTCCTTTACTGAAAATATTGGATTAATTTTACAGTGAGGTGGATGATATGGAATGGTCTCAGCATTCTGTCATTTTGTGAAACCACAAAGGAGAATGTGAGGAAAGCAAGAATAGCCATGTTTACTTGGAGTCTGTGGACAAGGATGAGTATTGGACCAAGTGGGCAAAATAAAAGTATATATCTGAAGTACACAAAATCAGAGCTTTTTCCTCTGACTAATACATTTCATTAGCCCTGGCATTTCTGCAGCTTGCCTGCTTTCAAATGCAACGGGAGAAGAAATTTTAATTATAACATGACAAAATAAAATATTAGATATATTATGTAATAGAATACCATAGTTCTTAATTAGTGGAACACATGCTACTCCAAAGCACTAGTCACCAGTACAGGTCTAGAAGTTGTCATTGGTAGCAGTAATATTATTTACTGTTGCCAATGATGGAGGTACTTAAAAGTTACTATTAGATAATATGCAATATGTATATAATATCAAAATGTCATTCTTATAATTATTCCAATACTTAACAGATGCCATTCAGAAGCTATCAAAAGTGGGAAATTTTCAATTAGAGGCTGGTGTCTGGATAGGGAAAAGTCCAGATGGGAGGGACAATATTTGGCAGAACTGTTTTCCTTGTAAATAAAATGAAAAATGGAGTAATTTCTGGCTAGTGTCTCTTTCCAGAACAAAGATACCGGATGGAAAATTTCTTGTATGCAGGGCCAAACAATACTGCTCGATTTCTAAAATCAGCCAGGTTATCATCAATGTCCTTAAGAGGAACTCCCTGCAGGGGCTGCAAGCTGAGTGTAATGAAATGAGCACTTCTTCATGTGCAGCCTCCTCCGGGTTTGCAACCCTGGAGAAGCTCTCTGTTGGTCAGCATTGTGTCGTTTACCAGCTTGGAGCAATTTTTACTCAAGAATTCAGTGGAAGGAGATGGAAAGAGCTACTCCAACAGGAAAGTTGGCCTTTACTGCTTAGGGCTCTACCTCATTGTTTCACTGATAGTTTTACCACTCATTCATCTCTACAATGACATCTGTGTGCAACCACACATTAAACAATGAAGACACTTAATTTTTCATTTAAAAAATAAAATTATTTTCATTTCCTAGCTCAAGATACTAATTTCCACTATTCATAAATTTTGCTTTAAAATATAAAATATAGAGACAAAAATTCTGGTGAGTTAGTGAAAATGTATTCAATTGGTTATTGTACGTAAGTTCTGGAATTGGCCGTGGTTGTGTGTTTAAAAATACATCTCTTCAGTGGGTAGGAGACAGAATGCTTAACAAGCGAAGCAAGAAAGACATTGAGACAAGCTTGCTATTGGTTGAGCTGTCAACTATTGTTTGCTGAAGAATCTTTCATAGAATGAGATGGATCAATATTTTAAAAAACAGTGCATGGATTTTGCCACTTTCAGTATCTTAGATACATACATTTGTGTGTATAATATTAACATAAGGTTAGTAAGGAATTAAAAACAGGAATTTTTTTTTTAGCAAATTTCCATCAGATCGAGCTTGAAAGAAAGAGAGATTCTGTGCTCTCAGGAATCCTTGCAGCTCAGCTCAGCTTAGCTCTTCCCTCATGTCACAACCAGCTCACTACAATGACTAACAGGAAAAAGTGAAAAAAATCCTTTCTCCTCTGGTAAATCTATGCCTGATATTCTTTCACTTTCAGGAATACTGATATGCCAGTGAGAGAGTCACACAAGGTTAGTAGTGGAGTATTCTATGCTTGCAGATATAATGTTGATACACAATTTATTTCAAATAAAGCTATGAAAAATTTGATCTAATCTATTACCGCTCAAAAATCTATCTTAAGCAAAGCACTAAATGATGGGGCCTTTGTTGTCTAATGCAATCTACCTGTGTTGGGTATCAATACAGAGGGAGGGGTGAAGGGCTTGAGAGCAGCCCTGTGGAGAAGGACTTGGGGGTTCTGGCGGATGAGAGGCTGGACATGACCCAGAAATGTGCCCAGAAAGCCAACACCATGTTGGCTGTATCCAAGGCAGCGTGGGCAGCAGGGTGAGGGAGGTGATTCTGCCCCTCTGCTCTCCTGAGGCTCCATCTGGAGAACTGCATCCAGCTCTGGGGACCTCAGCACACTAAGGATGTGGACCTGTTGGAGTAAATCCAGAGGGATACCAAGGTGATTAGAGGGATGGGGGACCTCTCCTACAAGATAAGGCTGAGAGAATTGGGATTGTTCAGGGTGGAAAAGAGAAGGCTTTGAGCGACCAAACCGTGGGCCTTCCGATACCTGAAGGGATCCTACAGGAAAGCTGGAGAGAGACTATTTAAAAGAGAATGTAGTGACAGGACAAAGAGAAATTCAGTCAAACTAAAAGACAGTAGATTTAGATTAGATGTTTGGAAGAAATTCTTTAGTGTGAGCATGGTGAGACACTGGAGCAGGTTGCCCAAAGAAGTTATGGATGCCCCCTCCCTGGATGTGGTGAAGGCCAGGTTGGCTGGGGCTCTGAGCAACCTGGTCTAGTGAAAGGTGCACCTGATCATAACAGAAGGGTTGGAACTGGGTGATCTTTAAGGGCCCTTCCAATCCAAGCTATCATATGACTCTATGATTAAATGTCACTAGACTCTTTAGAACATGAGCTAATTCCCTTGTAAATTCCCTACAGCAAAAGCACCTCCCGTGGACACGCTCTGTGCCTAATCAAGTGGGCAAAACTAATTAGTAGTAAGGTTTAATAATAATAATAGCAACAGCAACAACAACTTGCAGACTTGCAGATAGATCTGAAAAGGGCCTATAGGTAATCACTATCAGAAAGTTGGAAAATTGATGAAAAATTGCTAAATATTTATGTAGATTGGCTCTTAGATCTTAAACTGTATCTCAGTTAATATCCCAATAAATTTGAGATTCAAATAAACAGCTCTTCAGTGTAACACAGTAATGCATGCATAAGTGTACTTTATTAGTTGTCAACAATAAAATTTCAAGAGGAGGTAATGATCCCATTAATGCCAGACTCATATATATTAATAAAGAAAAGCTCTGATGAGGTGGCAACCCTCTTCTCTCCCTTGAAATTATGTTATAAAGGCATTCTCCAAAAAGTTGAATTTGGGAGACAGCTTCCTGTACTGCTTGAGGGAGACAATAGCAAAACAGTTGAGATTTCCCCAAGCAAACATGAGCCTTCATTCATGGAAATGAATAGGGCAAGTAATTTTGACTGGAACACCTCGCTCAGTTTCTCACTTTGGAGTTCAGATGAAGCAACCAAAGTCTTCACCCAGTAAATGCACAAGGCAAGCAACTCTCCTCAAACCTGTAGTAAATATCCAATAACAAAGAGGAGGGCCACAGGCAAAACAAACAGGAGGACTCAGCCATCTGGGCATGCTAATGCTTCAGAAACTTCCTAATAGGCATGAAGCCGTGAGTGGAACATAGACTGCAGCATGCCAATAGTTCTTCTAAGGTTAACATGCTTACAGACTGGAACTTACACAGCCACATTTTCAATCACATTGGCATCTGACGAGTGTCTTGAATTTCCTCTTAATTGCTCAGTGCAGGGACAGTTAACCGTGAATTTGGAAACCTCCGCTTTGTGGAGATATTTACCTACTTTTTCAGAATGCTTTGCAAAATAATCGTCTTTTGTAACAAAGAGGTGCTTTAAGATTTTTTGGGTATGGAGAGATAATACCTTCTGCTTGCACAGTGGGAAAGGTCCACTTTGGGACTCTAATTTAAAGAGCTAATATTAACTGACTAAAGCACACACATGTTTGCCTTTTTTAGTGCTTTTCCTTGGCTACAGTAGCACTGAATGGTCATGCTAAAAACACTGAGGTTGAAAATTAAATTATTTTGTGTACATATTTTTACCGCTGCTTCTATACTGTTCCAACCCAGCCCATGGTCAGGAAACTAACAACTTTCAGAGAAAATGGCACTATTCTTTGCCGTTTGCAAGGACCTCTCCCTGTTAGCTATAAACTGGACAAACCTTAAATGCTTCCCGGAGCTGCTGATAAGCACCCAATACCTCTGAATGGCTTGCATTTGCAAAGCTAGGAGGGAAGTCGTGTAAAAAGTCTTTCCTGTAATTCCAGACAATTCCTGTTTAAGGTCAAGCCAGAAATTCTTCACAAATAGTTTCTCTTGGGGTACAGAGGTATTTCCTTTTCAGGTTCTGGCTAGAACCCAAAGCGCAAAAGAATGAGGGAAAAAACCTAATGATAATCATAAAGTTAACCAAAAGCCTCCCATCTCAAAAATACTCCCACTAATACTTGCACTACTGTTTGGCAGGCACTCATTAAAATCTGGTATCAAACTGATCACAATCAAATGTGATATCTTAACATATTCCCCATCTCAACAGCCTTATAGGTAAGGTGCCCTCTGACTTTCAGTTGCCTCGTTTTTATCCAGCAGTTTTCTATCTCTGCTGATACAGCATTTTATCTAAAAATGAAAAATACTTTTTCACTTCAGTCCATATTTGCAAAAGATGTGCAGTTGCAGCTGGTGGCATTTGCTACTTACTCACTAATGTGTGGGGCATCTTTGTGCACTTTTCTCTTGGCTCCAAACACCAACACCAGCATCAGTAGATAAATGGGTATACTAAAGATCTGTAGTGAAAGCAGACATATTTGTTCTCACTTTCTGGCTACTTTCATTAACTTATTTTATAAACCTCTTGACATTATTTTAGCTTTTTCCAACGTGGCAGTGAATGTATGTACCCTCTTCATTTTATTTACCAGAAAACAGTAATCAAAGGCAGATGGACCATCTGGATCAAATGTCAAGTTCTCTAACATGTAAGCCCAAGAAATCTGAGCTCTGAACTATACTTTGACTGCAGTTCTGGTTTGGATTTCAGGTAAATAATTTAAAATAGGAAAACTGTGCCAACATAAATCAATTTCCTGTGTTATTTTTGTGTTTAATGTAACAGCAAGTGCCTCATTCCTGAGTGACATGATGAGACCACAACATAGTAAGGGCAGAAATACCCCCCAATAAGGCTTTGGCTTGGCTTCCTGATTCCTTTCAAAACGAACCTTGCCAAAAGGCTCATGTATGGTTAAACCAGAACCCATCAGAGACCTCATCATGGGTTAAGTATTGTGATTTTCAGGTCATCTGTTTCTACTTAGAGCAGGAGAGGAATGGAAAGTATGAATTCAAGGCAACAATCCCTGACTCCACTTTTGTCACCAAAAATTTACTCTTATAGCCCCAAAGGTACATTAATTTAGGTTCAGTATTTTATTTCACTTCATCATACTTTGCTGTTTCGTATAGTCACAGGCAGTAAAAATTCTCAAGCAACACCTACCCCATTAGAGGCCATTGTGTCAGGGCCCATTCTCTGGGTTTGATTGTGTGGGGACTAGCCCACAGCCATGCTTTTAGTCTCCTACCTTCCAAGACAGAGTGACTGCATCCAGATTATTTGTCAGGATTGGTTTATGCTCCCTAGAACATCCCTGGGACAGCACCAGCTGGTTAACGGCAAAATGGTGCTAGTAATTAGACAGTGTAAAGGCTGTGACATGGCATTTTGAATTTATTAATGTAGATGTAGACTAGAAAGCTTTGCATCCAGCTGGATCTTTTCCTTATTGAGGAGGGAATTTCAAATATAATACACTCCAAAGGCACATTTCTTCTGTTAGTGGTTGTACCATTATTGCTAACATACATGTGATGTTCACTCGAAATGCATCCAGTAAGCAAAACTTCTGTAAATGCAGTTATTTACCACAATTAGTATAAATTCCCTTCTTGAAGATCATGTGATTCTGTTCAGTGTTGAAATCCTTAAAAGAACCAATTTTCTCACAGCTTTTTTGAGATCTCTTTTCTCAGTAAACAAGGAAAATAAAAAGTTTTTCTGAACATCCACCTCTGTTCCTGACTGGGAAATGAAAATAAAAAGAAATATATATTAACGAAAAAGTTAATTAAAATAAAATAGATTCAGCTAAAAGTTTAACTTAAATTGAAGCTGATTTTGTATTGCTTTAGATCAGCTCCTATGTTATCTGAAGGATTTTCCAACAGCAGTGTTATCTGGTGAACTACTGGAGACTGTCATGTCACCTCTATACACTCAGAAAATAAAAGAGGCCTATGTTCTGGGTATTTCTAAATTACAGTATGGGTTGGAAAATGACTCTCAGCTGATCATTTTAAGTGTTTCAGGAAAACACCTTTGATATAAGCAAAGCATTTAAGAAAATAAAAAATGCATTCAGATTTTGCAGTCTTCCCATTAGACACATTATTTATTTTAATTTTTAGGAAGAGTAGGAGCAGACTTCATGCAAAAAGGCTGTGTGTATTAAAATTTATTCCACAAGGCTTAATATGGCTTGATCCTAGTCTACATGGTGGAGAGGAGCTGTGCTATGTATGCTCCCTAGAACTACCACTTTTTCCTGAACTTTGATTGTGTTGTTTTTCCCTGGGCTATTCCTTCAGAGCTCCATTGGTATGGCACACCACAGCTCTGGGATTTTCTTTTCCTAAATTAATTGGAAAAACAATGACATTCTTACAGGTTGAAGACAAAGCCAGAAATTACTGTGTGGCTGAGGGAGAAAGAGGGAGGAGGAATTAGTTAGATTGATCTTAGACTTCTGCTTTAGGATGAATCTACACATACTATGGGAGCTTCCTACTTGTCTCTACATATTATTTTGGCTGCAGAGCCTACATTCAGATGGAGCCTACATTTTTGTTGTCCAGTGTTAACCAAGATCAATCCCACTTTGCATTTGGTACGAAGATACGTATGGAAGCTGAAAAGTTAGAAGCAGGGAAATTCTTCAGCTTTTTCTCAGTGGTCTGTGAGAGTATTGCTTTCTCACGCAGACTAGACAAAGAACCATCAGTGAAGACGCTTTTGTAAACTAATTCTTTATCTTTGCACCTGTTGTTGTTCAGTTAGTGTTGTTATGGTACACTGAGGAAAATATTTAGAAATGGGTGTAGTATAGCCTCCACCAATCATTCTAGGAGGTAGTTGACCAAGGGACCAATAGTACTATGCTACTCTTGCGAACCAAGTTATAAAAACCAATTTATAATTAATAAAATAATCCACTTTTTCCTGAATTTTGATCGTGTTGTTTTTCGCCGCTCTCGGTACGGACAGCGACAGATATGCGCACACACGTGTATGCCTTTGTGTGGGCACACATATAAATATATTTGCATATGAATCTTTCTTTTCTTTCTTTGGCTCTTTGAGTTTGTTTCTTCCCTTCATAGGTGCCATTTTGCACAGCAGCATTATTTCCCTTTTCCATTAGTGAAGAACTTATGTGTTTGCCTTTAACAGCTATTCACAGAAAGGTATTACAGGCGTAAGCATAGTTTTCATTTCAGATTGACCAGGCAAATATGTACAGGTTTAACCACTTTTGACACTGAGGAAAAAAAAATACCAGTTGTTCTGATATACCTTCTTGTCTGCTATCCTGCATATCATATATCTCTAGTGTATGTAAACCATAGGCCAGAACCTTTCCTGCCACATGCAGAAGAGGAAGTGGACAGGGGATGCCTAGCAGCAATCATACCACAGGTGTTCTCTACTCCTTCCATCCTTCCAGGAAGATCAACCAATGTATTCTCCTCCCCCATTCTGCTGAAAGACTGGAAAACATTATAATCACCAGGGCAAACCAGCGTATATACTGCTTTCAGCAACCAGATAGTGGAGAGAAATGGAGCAGGAGAGACCATAACCATGCTCATATTTCTGGATTTAATCCATAATTCCAGATTTAAACTTTCATGTTTTCTTTGATTTGGTTTTTTCTTTTATGAAAGGTCAAAATAACTTTGTGGGAAGCAAGTATTAATAATAAGCTAAATATTTATTTTTAAAAAAAACTAAAATGTATGCCTAATTAAAGATTTTTGTCAGGTCCCAGAATATGCTAAATTTTGTAACTGCTGTTCCACCAGTTCCCATCACATGTTAGAGAACTTAAAAAAGCAACACTCCTACATAAAGTTTCACAGTGAAGAAAAACACTGAATTTTCTGCTAAAAAGCATTTTTCTGCCTTCGTGTTTCTGAGACATATTATTTGGAACCATTTCTGCACATCCAAAGCTCAGAATACTGCAAAGCCATTACCAGTAGCTGCAAAGGAATGGCAAACAAAACATTGAAAATATACCAACCTTGTGTGTCAGATTTCAAATGTCAAAACTGATTTCTTTAGCTATTATTGATTTCTTTTCTACTACTTCAGAAAAATTTTGAAAGTAAACATTAGACAGATAAAATGATTTTTATCTATGCTTAGGGTGTTGTGCAAATAGCAAGAAAAATTATTATAATGGTACTTTTTTTTTACAGTTCTGGAGGAAAAAAATATAGAAGAAATGCAGGTCTAATGCAAATTAAAGTACCTGCACTGCAACAGAAAGTGTCATCAGGGTAAATCCTGGCATTACACTGGCTGATTCTGGGTTTTGTCTTCTGCTGACTGTTCCTCACGTGCAGACATGAATGCTTTTAATAGCAGCCTTCAAAATGGCGCACTTTTTCCTGTCTCCCATCTGCTCACCTTGTTGGAAAGGCAAACAGTCAATTGGACATGCATAGCCAAATATTTCGTACTAGAAAATGCTCTTTGGTCAAGGCTCAATCTCTAATACCTTCACGGAATTTACCTCTATAGATTTCAATGGGGTTTTTTAAATTGGTTGAAACCTCAGCTTTTCATAGCATTTCTGTTCTGAACCTTTTTATTTAGAAACAGACTTATATATAAAGTGTAATAAAAACTTTTTTGTAAGAAAAATATTTTAATAAATTAAACACTTTGCAACTAATGAAATAACCTAGTCAGCACCGTTTAATCTAAGATAATTGCAATCAAAAAAAATTGTAAGAAAAGAAACAAATAACGGCAGTAACTGTTCATCGTGATTCAGAATGGAAATTTTGAACTCTTGGAAATCTACCTCAGACAGGGATAGGTCCTTCTTCCCAAGAGGATGTACAAGTGGCAATCCAGTCATCCCTTGAGTTACCTGCTGCCCAGGTATATTGTTTCCTTACATTCAGGGATGTTTAATACAGAATAGAGAGTAAAATCTAGACTCCTGCTGCCATGCCTTTGAAGTGCTTTATCCTGCAATTTGCAAACTAAAGCCATTCTTTACAAAAACTCGTGGGAGGGGAGCCATCTAATGTGTATAGAAACAAGAGGAAAAGGTTCCCTGCACTGTAGGAAAATAAACATGCATGCATGTTGTTTATCTTTCTCTTTGAGACAATGTAGCTGTAAATGCCTACCCAGAACTAACAATAATTGTGCTTTTGTGTGAGGCATTGCAGCCACCACCTTGCACAAGAATTAATATAACATTTATATATGGCCAGAGCAACTGAGAGTAATTTCTGGCCACATGGTAAATACTGCTTTTTCTTCTAATCTCTTTCTACTTTGTTCTCAATATTATTAGGTATGTCAAGAAATGTGCCAAGTTGAAAGGCCAATTTACTCAGCTAATACATTCCTCTAGTCTACGATCAGTTCAGTTTGAATGTGGACATTTCGAACACTGCCTTTAGGGCCCTTCCAATTACCAACAGATAAACTCCTATTTAATAGAGTTATTTAGTATCACAGTCTGCTCATGACCTGTCCAAGTTAACAATGAGCTGGTCTATGGGAAGGATTCACATAGATGGCTCACATGTATAGTGAAGTTACGCTCTGTGGAAATCTTATAAGGTCATGGTGAAAGATGCGGTGGTTCGCGACTTTTCACAGAGAATAGAGGTAAGAACTTTCTCGGTTTAGTAGAGCAGTAAGGGAGGAGCATGGCTAAAACTTCTGCTTCTTTGAGTCCATTTGAGTCCTTTTCTATAGGCAAGACAATCTGGTTGTGACTAAAAGCCCCTCAATTCAATCTGCAGGCTTCTTGCCCATGTATTCTCGCAATGATGTTAAATTAAACAATTCTGATGATGGTTTCAAAGGGAGAAAAAGAAAATTCTGCTTACTTTCATATAGAAAGGAATTACAACTAGGCTTTTTATCAGCAGTTGAGCAAAATACTAATATAGAAGTGGTTTCTCAGTTCCTTCAGGTTTATGTCAACAGACTGCCCAGCCAGGGGAAATTCTTTAGCAAATATGAAAAGCCTGTGGTTCTCTGATGTAAGTAATGCCTTGCTCTTTCTGCCTCACTAGATTTTGTGGGGTTTTTCTTATGGTTTTTGGTAGATGTCTGTTATGTCAGTAACAAAATTCCTGTTTAAAATTGGTATAGCCATTAAATTTTAAGCTCCAGAAGTATTTTAAAGTAGCTTCACCAAGACAGCACAACCATTGCCTTCACAGGTAAAGATACAGTAGGTTGTTTTCCAATCACTAAAAATTTACTCTTCAGTTCCAGTGTGTGAAGAAATCCAAAAGCAGAGATTTTGTTTTAGAAGATCCTTATGCTCCTACAAAGCAGTAGTAGCAGTAATGATAATATTAATATAAATATTAATATTAATAATAATAATAATAATAGGAGTGGTTTACAAGGTTTACAACCAGTAGCTGGTTGGCCTTCACTTAAACTCTGTGATGACATTTACATGTCAGTGATAAAAATAACTGTGGAGAGTAATGTTACATAATACAAAAAAATAAATCCACAAAAAAGGCAATTTCCTCTAATGGTGGCCTCGATGTTATATGAAGTGTCTGAACCCAACATGGGCTTCATTCAAACTCCCTCAGTCAGTGGGACCCGAGTCTCTATGTTCCTGTCTGGGAGGTCTCCTGTGTGCCAGTGCACATAAATCACTTCAATCTCCACAGCACTGAGCAGCTAAGTACAAGGTACCACATAAACCCCTTGGGCTCAGGTAACCAGGTGTCCCCCTCTAATCTTGCCTGTGTGGTGTGACCCACGCAGAGCTCTGGGACTCACCCAAAGAAAGGCATAGAGCCATGAAATAGACCAGTCTCAGAGGAAGGGTTCCCCAGAGAGATCCACTGCTAATGCAGAAACCCCTGGAGTGCTGAGTCCAGACTTGGTGTCATTCCTTTACCCTCAAGGATATAATGATGTGCTTCAAGAAAGCCGTAAATAGCATCCGTATTAACAGTCCCCAAGGTTAGTGTCTCCAAAAATGAACTGATAACACTCTAAAGCAAAACTTTCTTCCCAAGAGGGCAAAAGGTGTGCATATTCAGCCACTGAATCTTTCTATTCACCTATTTTCACTAGAAATTTCTTCTGAAGATTCGACTTTTTCAAAGAAACCTCGCAAAATATCTCTGTGTTTCCTCTGTGTATCTGATATTTCAAGAAGACATGGTTGTTTAGTGATAGGTATCATTTTTTGTGTTTTAAAACCATATCTACATGCAGGGTTTCACCTCATGAAAAAAAAAATTAAAAGTCTTTTGTGCCAGTGCTAATATTACACGAAATAAGAGTGTCTTCTTGATCACAGTAGCACATTGCAAGGAAATAGATGTGTATAACACAATATTCTATTAGTTCAACTGGTGACTACTAATAGGCTTTCAATTTATAAGAAGCAACCTCTTCTCTAATTCTAAAAAAAATTTGTTGTTGAACTGCTAATAGCCATGCCAACCCAGACATGTTATACCTCTCTGAGAATGAGAGATTGAAGAATAAATGGATACTGTACCTGTGCTGACTTTTCGTGTAATTCCACTGACGAACAAAATGTTATTGTCTCCAAATCGATGCCTCTCCCTGTAAATTCCCTGGGAGGTTTCAGGTGCTGTAAACAAGGAAGAGAAAAAATACAGAATCACACTGGAGCATAAGGTTAAATCTTACCTGAAAGAAATATTTCATATCTTTTAATTATTGTCACTGCATTTTTAATTTAATTGCAGCTGTTTCTTATAGAAGTGTTGCTACTACATCATCATTCAGCCTCCATTTATTTTCTGATCTGACAGTCCTAGATGCATTTGTGTTGATGGCTTAATTGTTTCTTTCCCTGAGCAAATTCAAGTGGGGTAACCTCACAGGATGCCATGCCAGGTTATCTTAACTACAAGGATTGCAACAGTTTGTGACTAGCAAGCAGACACACTTAAAAACATACTTTCATAGAAAAAAGGAAAAGAATGACTTATGAGCATGTTTGGGATAAAAACTAAAACAGAAGGCAAAAGCAATAGCAAAGGATACTTAAAACCAAATTGTTTCATGTTTAATCAGAAAAGGTAATTGTTTTGCCTTTTTTCCTCTTTTTTACTTTTTATGTTTTCCTTTTATTTCCTTTCACAATAACAAGTAAACCCGTTATCAGACAAAAAAAAAAAAAAAAGGAGAAACAAAATTTCAGCAGGCAAGAAAGAGGAAAAAGACACACTTTTAAAGACAAGAAAATCTGTGGAACAATTTTCTTGTAAAGTTCATTGAAATTACAAAGGTTTAAAATGGAAGTATTTTGCTCCAAAGGTTAACTTTTTTCCCTACATAATGCTTCATTTTTTGGGCTATCCAGTGCCATTTAAAGGCAAAAAGGAATGAATACTGGCTATGTTTATTCAGAGGTGGCCCATTGGGCTAGTCTGGCTAAGTTACGCTATTTTGCCCAGTCTGTGGAAAATTAGAGATTCATAAAATATGAAGGTTTTTTCATTAGCAGACGTTTAAGGGTTTTTTAACCATTTTTCTCAGTTGTCTGTTTCTTGTAAATTCCTACACTAATACAGGGTGTAAGATACTAACCCATCTGTTTCATGACATCTTACAGCCCCATTTTGCGCCATAATTTTTAATTGCACAAGTCATTGGGCATGGAGAATAAGGCAACAATTTTTTTCAGAATTTGCAAGGGGAGAAGAAATGGTTTTCTTAACGTGTCACGGCTGCTAGTTGTGCTGAGAAAGTGGAGTTGTGCTACTGACAGTGGATTAGGTCCAGGTCTCCGAGATGCTTTACCTGTACATCTTCATTTGAAGCTAGTTTGAACTTGGCTGCCTATAATGAGCTACTTCCCACACAGAGATTTTCATTTGTTGCAAAGTGAGAAAAAAAGATAATGGAGACATTTTTTTGTGCCTATTCTAATTAAAAATACTTGCAGCATTGTAGCACCACCTGCAGGAGGCCTTTTTATTTTGCTAGGGTACTCAGTTTACCATGGGAAATCTTTTGTGGGAACATTATAACCCAAAACATTAGAAATCCAAAGATCTTACAGAGAAAAAAAAAAAAAAGATAAAAAAAGAAGAGAAAACCATTATAACACTGCTGCACACATGGCAAAACCATGAAACATGCTGATTCAGTTAATTTTTAGATCTTGATTTTTAATTTTTTTTTTTACTGAGTTGCTGCAAGAAATTGCTTTTTAAATTACTTTTTCAATTTATTGCTTAAATTGTAGAGGGTAGTACTGCAAATTTTCAGGCTGATTTAGATAGAAAGATTAGAGGTGTGTTTAAAAACTGAGGTGCACACACTCTGACAAACAATGGAGATCCTGGAGCCTGTGCTGTCCTGATAGTCCAAAGCCAGGGGGGACCTGCCCTACAAGGACAGGGGAAGATTTCCCATGCACAGGGAATCTGCCTGAGGACTTGGGTCCACATGGCACAGGCTACCATCTTGGGCTGCCCCACAGGGATATTCCTTTCCATACGTGGTGGAGGCACATGGTACCCTGGGACTGTTGGACCAGCAACCCTTCCCCTGTGCAGCTGTGGTTTTTAACATCCATCACAGCAAATGCAGGGAACCTCTGGGACTGAGTGCGGGCCAGAAATGGAATAGAAATTAATCTGTGTGTTTTGTTTTTTTTTTTTTTTTTTTTTTTTTTTTTTTTTTTTTTTTTTTTTTTTTTAATTAAGTACAAGAGCATAATTCTCATATATTTAAGAATTCAGACACCTGAGCTTATCAGCTTAAGCTTTCCATCCCACCCCTGAATGTCAAGGCTACTGTTGTAGGTAATTTAGTCACAGCAAGCCCAGACACCATTAACAGGGACAGACCTCGACTCAGGGCTGAGCCGTGCAAACAAACACTGCATTTCCATTGACTTTGCTGGCAGGACAGGACTGCCTGGCGGGGGCAGCCTCAATGTCAGGATCAGGGATGTCCGTGACTTTCACCACCCACATTCAGAAGGCTCCAGCACAGAAAGAAGCCCCGGAGGGAAGGACTGGAGCCTCGAGGGAAGCACTGCTTGCTGCCAGCTGCAATGGGTGCAGATGGGGGAAAACACCACCGCACAGCTCCGAGGCCCTGTCACTTCTGCAGTTTTCTGCATAGCACAGATATGGAGCAGTGTCCAAGCCTCCCCGAACAGCCAACCACAGCACGTTAGACAAGATATCAGCAAGACCAGCAGACCGTGGAAAATTAGTGGGAAAAGGGAGGAACAAGGACCTGTGATTTGCAATTGTTGGTCATGCTGTGCACATTTCTAGGGCATTTCATGCATGTGTGACTGCAGATACAAAAGCACACATATGTAAAGCAGCTTTGCTCCTCTGCATGCAAGCTCTTGTAAGCTGTAAAATCTTCACTTTGCTGCTGATTTGACATTTTTACATTGTGTTCCCTCTCCTTACACAGGGCACAGGATGTGTGTAGAAGACCAGGATCAGCAACGGAAGAAGCAAATGCAAATTTATATCAGCTAAAACAGAAAGGCTCTGTGACACACAGCTGTTTGGAGCAGAGGATAAATGCTGAGGGTAGAGAAGGGGCAAGAGCCTGTCTTTCTCTTTACCCAGAAATCCTGCAACCCCAGCCCTGCTGCTGGTGGAGCCCCAAACCTCATCTGGGCAATGCTGCCCCTCCCTGGGTGGAGGACCTGAAGAAAGGTTTCAAGGAGACAAAAACAGTGCTGTCTGTGCAAAGGTTGTGAGAGCAGCACCCCATGAGGTTTTGCCTCCCCTCTGAGAATGTGACTAACAGCTGATGCTCTTTATGTGTTTGCTTTCTATTTTAGCTGATTTTTAATTGTGTCACTCACAACAGCCTGTTTTGTAATGCCAGAAGATACATGGGTGCACGTGGCAGGCAAAGGGATTTTGCTTTTCAAATGGGTACTTGATTTTGTGAGAAAAAGGACTAACAAAACTATCTCTGTTTCCTGGCAGCAAATCACACTTCTTCCAAAGTGTCTCAAAGAAAGGAAAATGGGGTTAAAAAGGTAGATTTGCTTGTGAAAGTGCATCTTTCTTTATCACAATTTCCCTTGTTCCCTCTTTTCCATCCCCTCTGCCCTGGTTCACCCTCTTGCTCTCTCACTCTCTTACACTCTGTGCACACGTAAGTGTGTGCACACATATACATATGTTTTGCCTTTTTGCTTTTTCTTTTTTTGTTTGTTTTTTGGCAAGAAAATCAATCCTCAGTAAATTACTCTATAGTCCTGTCTCCTATCTGCTTGCCTGCTCCCTCCTTTAGGCAATTTGGTGCCAACTGGATTATATCAGAGCAGTTGCTTTCCCCACAAGTGCAGGAGAAGGTGCAGATTAAAATAAGGATCAGCCAACCCTGTAGCACAACAAATTAGCTCGGGCCATTAAGCATAATGGCCTTCCAGAGGCCAAAGGGGTCAGCTATTAGTTCAAAATAATGACCTTCAGCCCAGGCAGGAGGAAGTATATACACAGACGCCTGTCATTCTCCTGATTCAGTTTTCAAAAGATCTACCTCACTCCACATTTTGTACAGTTAAAATGTTTAACACATTTAATGGGACCTGATGTGTTTGGCTTTTTTTTTTCTTTCAGGCTGACATGGGAGTTTGAAGTTAACCATGTGGAGGCTGCTAAAAGGTCCAGGCACAGTGATTCCAATTAACAACATGAAAACACAGTTTGCTTAATTTTGAACCTACTTAAACATCAAAGGTTCAAAAGTTCAGTGCTAATATTCCTGGATTAGATTATTTCAGAAAGGAAGTGAGAGTAAAAATAAATAAATACAGAATTTCCAAGACTATATGGTATGGACTGCATATCATATGAAATATGAACTGGTTAAGGAAGACGTTGAAAGCCTGGTCTGGGGTTCAGGGGATGTAGATTAAATTCCCTGTCTCTGCTACAAACTTCCTGTGTGGCCTGGAGTTGACTGCATTACTGGCTCTGTGTTTTAGTTTTTGACACGTGCATGGGGTGCGGTTAATGAGTCCTTTCTCCTGCCCTTCATCTCCTTTCTCTCCTCAGAGCTGCCCTTTGGAGAAAGGTCTGCAGATCTTCTCTTAATGAGTACAAATACAGAGACGAATACTCAGTATAGGATTCACCTCTACTTTGAATACTGCCAAAGAAGAACTAGAAAAACAATAATTGAAAACAGTAGGTTGGCTTTCAGGAAATTCTTGATTCTGTCATAGATTTCCTGTGTGACTTTCACTGAGTCATTTAATCTCTCTCTGATTCAGCTCCACAACTATAAAAGTACTGCTCAGTAATGTAGTGTGTGACACATCCATTCACGGTTGTAAGGCATATGAAAATTCCAAAAGGGGGCCCAAAATGCATCTAGGTAGGCTTTCTTTGATGAATAAAACCTGGAAAGCTCAGTATCTGTCCATAACACAGGCAAGTCTTTTAGGGAGGCTGTCTTGAAACTCCTAACATGCGCAGTTCAGCCCAACGAGGGAGATGAAGGAATAGTGGACTGCAGATACATTGCACTGTATATGGTCTCCATATGTGTCAGTCTTGAATGTCAAGCCTAATTCTAATGTGAAACACACAAAAACCCCCAAGCATATTTGTTTGTTTAAATTGGGGTGAAAAGAGGATTAGAGGGGAGGGAAAAGTTTATGAACTCGACAAGTATTGTGAACCCCAACTGTCAGGAAAGAAAATTCACTGATCCTTAAACCCCATTGCTTTCTGTCATAGCTTACTTCAACATGGAGAAGTCTGGTTCAGTTTATGACTGTTTATGGTATGAGAGCTACATAATGTTTGTGGAAGTATGAAAGCTGTTGTTGAATATCATAAAAAGAATTAAATCACCAAACTGTTTTCACAGAAGGTTAAAAGGTCTGACATAAATCTTCAAAGGGTGGGCAGAAACTCTGTCCTTAATCTGCCCTGTTGTGCTGAGGTACTGCAGGTGGCGCATATGGTATATAACGTTACCCAGTGCTAGGGGACCTTTATAAAGACTATGGGCAAAAAGAAGCTGATAAGGGCAAAACTGCATCATTAGGCTAACATTGGATTTTTCTGCTTTCATGAGCAGATATTGAATAAAAAAGCTTTTTATGTAAAACTAATATTAGCCTTTTTTTAGACTGGGTGAATGTAAATGTGAGCCCTCTTTTCCTGTGGAGGTCTTGTGAACGTGTGTGTTTAAGAGAAGGAAAAAACTGCATGAGGGAAGGGTTGGTGTGTGCACTGGTCCCTCCGCCTCTCAGTGATGCCAATTAAGCCTGCTCTCTGCTGGAGAGCTGAACTTCACCCAGTGAGCTTTCACCATCCATCACCTGCCAGCAGGACTGCAACAGCTGCGCAGCAGGGCCAGGAGTCCCAACTGCAAAACACTCCATAACACTTCTGGAGGCATAGCTAGAGAGCTTCTGTGAGACTTTGTGGTTCCAGTTCCTACTTGGGATAATATTTTTCCTAAATGCTATAGTAGGACATTGCAGAAAAATAGTTAATGGCTTACAAAATACAAACTAGTTCTTTGGAAATGTTTTTAAGCTGTGCAAGTGTAAAAAACAAACAGAAGTTCATTTACACACCAAATAACCAAGTTAAGATACAGGGTACGTTATGATTTAAAGTTTAACAATGGCTCAAGATAAAAGTATTCTTATTAATTAACATTAATCAAACATTGATAAGAGAAAAACGAAATTTAAAAAATCATTAAGAAAGCATCACTCCCATGCCAACACCGATGCCAGTTTTTTCTTGCCTGGATTGAGTTTTATATTGAAATCATAATATAAGCCTCTGAAAATAGGGTTTACAATGGAAACACTAACAGACTCTTAACTGGAGCATGCTACATGTGCCTTTATAAACATACCAGGCATGATGGTCTTGAGCCAAAAAAATGCTTCTTGAAAAATGTATTAAAAATTAATTTATTCCTTATGCATGTCTAAGTTAAAACTTCTTGGCGTGAGATTTATCAATTCCCTCAAGGCTCATCTCTATCCATTGCAGACAACAAAAATGTGCTCTCTATAAGATAAATTGGAACAGCTCAGCCCTCCCTGGGATAAGTGGAATGCTTTGCTGGTAGATAGCATACTCTGCACACTGTGTATGTAAGAAATCATACCCAGAATACAACTATGAATCAGCCAACCTTGATGTAACCTGGTTTTGCCTTCCCTTCCAGCTTTACTGTGCAGCACAGGCAGCCACGTGCACAGGAGAACATAAGATGGACGTGTCACATTGTGGAGTTTAGGTGAGGGCATGGCATGGTCACAGTCCTGCTGGCCCTCTGCCCAGCCCTATGGGCATGTGTAGGAATTCAGCCCTGGGGCAGCAGGGAAGGACATCCATCATAAAGGGATGGTGCCCACCCACAAGACTGGGTGCTGTGCTCTCTCCTCTCTCCCCCTGTTCCTCCATCTGCTCTGTGGGGACAAGGCAAGAAAAAAACTTCTTTCCCGAGCAGGGTCCCCCTCCACCAGCCAGGGAGCATCGGGATTTGGCCACAGTTGCCGCCACTTCTGCAACTGAAAAAGAAAGAGAGTGCAATCTGAAAATTGGATATGGTCTGCAAATGAAATCTGACATGCAAACAGCTAAGAATGTGGGTTATGTGTGATACCCAGCCCCACATCTGCACACAATTTGCACAATGGATTCCTGTCATTTTCCGAGGCTGAAACAAAACCCCAGTTCAGCAAGCCCCACAACTTTCAAGGGCTGAAATTTTTAGCAGAGTCTTGCAGTCTGGTTTCCCCTCAGATGGAAATGTTTCTCACTCTAAGTCCCCAGCTCCTCTCTTCCAAATGCTGAGCATGTTCTCAGCCCCAGCCACACACAGCTGAAGATAAGCCTAGGGCATCATCAAGAAGAAGCTGCAACATTTCTTTAAGAAATAAGTATTAATATATTTCGTTAGACACGGAAAATAAGATTAGAGGTGGTATTACGACAAAAGCTTTCTGTGAAATGAGGAATAAATGCTATTAATGGCCCCTAATGGGCAAAGTGGTCTCCCACCTGCATGAATGTCTGTATCATGCCTGTATTACACTGTCATACATGATTGATAGTGAAATAAGACCACTTTCCAACAAATGAGAAAAAAAGTCTCATGCTGTAAACTCATTTACAATGGATTCATTTGCAAAGAGATTGATCCAATCAAAGACTGAGAAATTGAGTTCAAATTGATTTTATTACATGAAGATCAGGATCATGTTATAAATATCTGCCATGTATACAGTGAGTAAAAACTAAACAAAGCCAATGAAAGAAAATCCTCCCTCGCCCTGAAAGGAAAATGCACCCTTTACTTCTTCTTACCAGTTGACGATAGAAGATAGTGCAACACAGCTGGTCTCTCTTAACAGTGGTATCCCTTAAAGTGGTTTTCTCCATGTGATCTTTAATAAACAGTGACATCTATTGGGGATTAATATTTCAAGAAACTGGAAAACACAAAGTTCAAACTTGACTAACGAAATCATTTGAAATTACCCATTATAGGACACAATTATTAATTAGAAGAGAGATGGATGAGATGAACTCATAGACCTGTTCCATCTCTAGGGCTAGACCATGTTATTAGGAGACACACTGAGGCAGTTGTGGGTGGGGAGGTATGGGGGTGTGAAATTTCTCTGTGAGTTTAAACAAAATACCGGCATTTTCCAGCGGGTATTTTCCCACCCCAGTACAGTGTATGGGGCAGCAAAACTTTCTGCATCTTTCTAAAAAATGTAATATAGATGTATGTCTTCCACTATGGGGCAGCTTCAAACGCCAGGAGTCCAGGTGAGGGACTGTGGCTCCCCAGGCTGTACTCTTCCCTGTGCCAGGGAGAGGTGAAATATCCTGTCTTCCCATCCACATTAAGTGGCCCCTTCTTTCTAGGACTGTCAGAATAAAGCTCTGACAAATCACACAACCGTTAGTGTGCAGTTTTATGAGAAATGGAGTACATAACAGCAAAATCAGCAGTGTTGTTCCACTGCTGTGAGAAACTGGGTCACTCTTCTCCAGCCCCACTGGAGCCATCTCTGCCCCACACTTAGACAGCCCATTCCTCAACCTCTTGTCACAGGGAACTGCTCCAGCCCTGAGCACCCTGGAGGCCCCTCACTGAATATACACCAGCTTGTCCGTGTTTTGTATTGAGGGAGCCCCAAAACCAGACACCGTATCGGGCCATGGTCTCACGAGTGCTGAGTAGAGGGGGCTGATCCAACCCCAAGATGCATGGATGGACCATGTCTGGTGTCTACTGGCTCCTGAATGGCTCATGATGCCCCAGGGCACCAGCGACTCCCACAGAGCTACTCCCCAGCCCAGCCATCCCCAGCCTCCACCCTTGCAGGGCTTTCCCCTCAGAGGTCCAGGAGTTTGCATTGATCCTCCTTGAATTTCACAAGATTGCTTTTGGCTCACCCCTCCAGTCTGACTGGGCCCTGAGGTGGAGAGCTATGTTGTTGTTGCTCCTGAAATGAATTTGCTAATCTTGTACATGCCTTGGAATCCCTTCAGCACATTTCTGAAGGCAGCTCCAGAGCCAGATGACTTTCTGAAGTGAAGCTGGCAAGCAGTGGCTGAGAGGCAAGCCAGGCCGTTTCCCACAGAATTTCAGTGGCTGTGCTTTTGATTTATATTGTTATTTTGTAAATGGCACATTTTAAAATTAAAAAAATAAACACCAAGTTAAGCTATGTAGCCTAACAGATGCTTAGAAGAAAAGTGAAATTCATGCTGAGAACCTGCAGAACTTAATTTCTGTGGCGTGGCCTCAACTTCAGGTTGACCTGGAGTTCTTCAAAAGAAAATACAAATACACTGCAATGAAATTTTCTAATGAAAATATATTGGTTTTCCGTAATGACATCCAGAATGGAATTTCTAGTCTGAACTAGAACAAAGTACCAGCACCTCTGAATTGTCCCTGCCTAGGGCCCACTTATAGGGGAGCAGAGACCGAGACCCATAATCCCATTCTGCTCAGCCCCAAACAAGGACCTCCTACCACCCAGTGGGTCCCTAACAGATTGCTCTGCTCCGTTTCCAAAACAGTTTTTGGAAGACTTTGATTTTATTTCAACAGAGAATAAAAATAAGTTTCCAAACCTCAACATTTTTTGTTAAACAGAATTTTCCCAGCCAAACCTACCATATATTATTGCTGTTGCAAATCCCCAAGAGCTTCCAGAATAATCAGAAAGGAGTGTTGCATCCAGAAAAATCCCAAATCAAAACCAAAGGGTAGAAAGAAGAGATAAAGCATGTCAGGAGGTCACTGGTTGTGTGGCCACCCCATACTAGCAGAGTCATTCAGGGAAGGAGATGGTTACCATTGTGTGAGTGCCCACAGCAGTAATCCAGCCTGGACTGCTAAGGGGAAAGCAGCTCCGAGTTGTGCAACCTCCCACACGCTGTTCCCCACACAGGCACTGCTCCCTGTGCACACAGCCATCTGTCTCCACATCCCCCTTTGCCTGCCTTGGCAGCTACCTCCTTCTCCACGTTTCCCCACCACAAACATAGCAGCCATCCTCAAACATCCCTGCAGCAGGAGCTGCCACTGCTGGTACTATCCTTCTGATGGCTTGCCGGGAGGAGAGGGGGACAGGTAAGCAGGGGAGAGCAATGCTCTCGCATGGGAAGGAGGAGAGGGTGTAGATGTGAGCGTGCATAACCCAGCCCTGCTCATCTGGGAGGAGAGAAGGTCCTCAGGGTTTGTCATGAAGCATAGAGGAAATGGGCTCATTCCCTGCACAACTCTCCTTCCTTAACCTCCCAGGGATGACCAGGCACACTGCACTACCAAAGGTCAGAACTATGCTATGCCTGGCATTAAAGGCATTTTGCAGACAAATGTCACCTAGATCCTTTCTCCAAGTAAACTACCCTCAAGCTATGCATGTTTGGGTGTCACTGACAGGATGATGATGGGAGAAAGAGCTCTGGGTCTACACAGACACTCACAAATGTGGGTGTTTGGCTGTCAGAGCATCACTTCCTCCATGCTTTGCAGCAGCTTGGGCATAGCTCCTAGCTTGGGTTCATGAACTTCGGTGTTGATCCTGGGGCTGCTGAGCTGGACTCCAGTCAATGGTGTTTAGTCCACTTCTGCCTTAATTATCCATCTGCAATGTGGGGAAAATACATATATTTCCCTGTTTTCCCAGATAAACACATAGCAAGATTGTGAAGGTCTGGATGGGGAACAGAAGCTAAAAGTTTCTCTTTTCCTATTAAAATGGGTGGAGTTTTTATGAGAATGGAGACAAACCCTTTGCTTTCTGTAGCAGAATAATAGTTTCAGCCTGGAGAAAAAAAAATAAAAGGGGCCTCTGATAGGAAGCTGTACCTTTTTGTCAAAGGGCTCAGACACCACTATAAAACGCAATAGTTTTGCATTTTTACTTAGAATCTCCTTTCACAAAAAAAAAGAGATAAGCTCTTGGTTGAATGTTCAGCACCAAACAGCAGATAGTGAAGTGGGGATTTCTCATGTTTGGATGACAGTGAGAAAACGCCACCTTTGTGGAAAAAGAAAGCACTAAAAGAGCAGTTTCACAGCTAGAAGATCTTCCTGCTCCTATTTGAACAACAGCTTTTCTGGCTTTGCAACCCTTCTCCCTCTACCTCTTCCCTCAAACCTCTCTCTGCTCTGTGCTGAAGCTTTTCCTCCAGTCAGATGTCCAGGAACACATAGGTCAGGGACAGGGTATGCACTTCCTCAGCTTCTTGTCTCTGAGATAAAAATGAAAAGAACAAAAACACTAACCAATCCAGAGCTGCTCTGTATTTATAGCAATCATAATTAACATCCTCTCAAGCTGACCTGGAAGCTCCTGGGGTTTCTTTGCCTCTTAAGAGACTACGCAGGGATATAAGCAGCTTGAGGAAGAGGTCCCGGTGGAATTAATTACTCCTACATGGGCCTGGGTCTTCCTGTTCATCTCAACATCCCCAAATATAAAAGGGAAACAACCAGCAAATCAGAAGTGTGAAGAGGGTGCCCACCTCATCTGTTCCCCGCAACAGCTCTGCCTGGCACAAGTTCTGCCAACATTAGAGCACCAGGCTTTCTTCAGGATTGTCTCAGCAGGTTTCCACAGACCCCATGTGCTTGGCCCAGCATGTGATAAAGTTGCCAGCTCTGCAAACACACGCTCTGCATGGTGTTTTAATAATTTGCAAAAAGAAAGGATTAATGCAAAATCTCCTGATCTGACTCATAGAAACAGTTTTACCCCAGGAAAGAAAATGGGCATTTCTCCACAAAGATCTGTGAAGGCAACTGTGCTCAGTAGCCCAAGCTGTGATTACAAACATTCAGCCAGCAGTTACTTGTGACTATTTTCCCTCTGTAGCAGAAAAATAAAGGTGGTTTAGTTTAGTCCTCTGCTCAGTAAGACTTTAGGCTCCTTCCTAACCCTGTTCCCCATCCATCTCTGAGTTTACTTTCTCTTCCAACAGCTTGAGCATCACGAAGCACCTCAGTGCTTGAAGGTTAAACATGAAGGACCAGAACTCCCTACACATTACACCCCTGTCTCAGAGGGCAATTGGTATTTTTATTTTTTTTACTATGAAAAGCATTTATCTAATTGTATCATTACTTTTGTTTATATGATATTTGAAACCTCTCATTATTAATGTTGTCCAACACGTCAGTATAATAGTGCTTCTATTTGCTTGTTTCTCTGCCAAATTCTCATGTTCTCACGCAAAGAGCTTTCCTCTGGCTTATTATATTTTTGAGTGTTTTTTTTTTCCAAATCAGCCCAAATCCCAGTTCTTGGAACAAAGCTGAGAATAAGGTTTGTTATTTCCCGTATTAAAAAGATATTTTCTGATACCTCTGTAGTATGCAACGTCTTTTTATCTCCTAGCAGGGATTAGAAATTTTCTAGCATCATAGCATTAATGCAAACCTTTTGCCAGTTAAAGGAAAATTATTTATTATAAACCAAATTTCAGAAAAAAAAAAAGCATTTATTAAGGATAAGTATTAAGGATATCCAAGCAAACATAACATTTTAGTGCTTCATTTGTAAGTCTTACCGATAATGTTTTCAGTATATTTTTTATCCGTGCTATTTTATTAAAGTACTTTAAAAAACTTATTTTCCAAATCACCTTTTACACCTTACTGAGGAACTTCTTTAGCATTTTAAAATTCACAAACTTATGCACACACACACACACAGAGAGAGCTCTAACTACAGCACTGATTAACAGTAAACTCATAAATTAAAGTTTATGGGCTAGAGTAGCACAAATAATTATTACAATCAACATGAAGAGATTTTTAAAAATAACTTATAAAATAGGAACAGTTGCACTGTGTGTAGTTTCCTGTATTGCTGAATGAGACATTAAAAATAGTGCCTCTCGTTTTCCAGGCTCTGAAGCCAGCCAGCTGGGACAGCAAAGAAAACAAGCATTCACAAACAAAATGTGCCAGATCCTGATACCAATCCTAGCAGTGTAAGTCTGGAGTAAATCTATCACTCTCTTCATGGCTGTTCTGGAACAGTATAAAACAACGTGGTTTGGTCCATTGGGTAATAACAAGACACAGAAGAAAATAAGATAATGAAATGGAAAGAAGATAGGCTGTGCCACAGTGATTACTGGTTTCTGGGCTGCTAGGGCAGAAAGCAGTATCAGTCTTTTGAGTCGTGCTGGCAGTGCATGTTTCACTTCAGCAAAATGAACAAAGTACGGTCTGCTCTAATCAGGTTTGACCGTTCCTACGTTCAGTCACACCGACTCCACAGAGCACACCTTGCAGTCTTTTTTACAGCAGAAGTACTGGGATGGTCCCATACCTGCAGTGCCTGCAGTCCCTCACCACTGGCTGAACAAAACCAGGAGAGAAGCCAACCCCCACTAGTTCCATAAAAGACCATGCACTTTTCCACTTCTTTCAGCTCACGTTTTCAGTGCCTCCGTGTTATGCCCTTGTGGCATGGTCCCACATGAGCTGCTGATATGGCCAATGTGGTGCATAACAAGCTGACTGCATATAGAAACATGGATTTATATCACATTGCCCTTTTTGTTTGTGTTAAGTCTCATCTCTCACATGTTTGTGCAAAGGAGCTAATAAAATCAGAGGGGAGGTCTTGGGATGTTCATCGTGTGCACTATAATGTTTTGTTTCAGTATGAAACAGCTGTATAAGGATTATAAAAATGTCATTTGCCAAAAATGTTTCAAATATTTGAAAGATGACTTGGTGTCATTTTACTTATAAAAATAACCAATTCCTTCTGTGTTGACTAGTGTGATGTACATAAAGTGTTTTGGCAGCCATACAGATCGAGGTTTTCAGCTGTTGTTCATATAGACAGATCATTCTAGAGATGCACAGATGTGATGCACATTAAAAATGTACCACTGCAAGCTTTTGTAACATTCATAGATGTTTTAAGAGGTGAAGAGCAAAACCTTGACGTTCAGCTGGCATCATACTGTTTTCACTGGGAGAGGAATTATGTTCATAAAGTCAGGAGCAAGACCTCAGGACCAGTTGTGTGCTAAACACAGCTGGAGCCCAGGGAATGTGAGGAAGCTGCAGAGCACTGCTGCCATGCAAGGGAAGTGCACTGTTAATAAAGCTACTGAACACTGGTGCCAGGTGTCCTTGTTAGACTCCTACTTCATACCCTATTTCAGGACACCCACAAGGTCCTTCATGTCCCTGGGTGCCAAAACATCCTGGAGGTATTGGCTGAAACCAGATTCCTCTGTGTCTCCCACACCTGTGCTGAGCAGAATCTCCATGAGACGGGGCTATCCAGACCTGAGGATAACTCTGCAGGAGCAGCAGAATGCTGAAGCCTGGAGCACATCTACTGTGCCAGCTGCAAGGCAAGAGCCACTCACTACTTGCTTGCTGACACTGTTTTGTAAGCGTTTGCAGAAATCCTGGCAGTAGATCTGACCCAACTGCTTGATGTGCAGAAAAATGGACCCACACACAGCAAACCACATGCATAACACACTTCTCGTGGAAATGAATCCTCTGAGTCTGCCCATTCTGCTCTCCGTACACTGCAAAGCTGGATTTGTTAGATTCAATGTACATGAGCTGGAAAACTCATCTGCTCATGTGCTGGAAGTCTGACACATCCAGAATATAAACAGCCTAACAGCACACATGCTCTGCATTGCACACAGCCATTTTCTGTTTAGTATTTCAGAGAAAAAGAATAGGAGCCCTGAGCCACTTTATCATATCATTGGAGACCCCCCAGCTGTGTTCACCTAGCACTCCCTTTGAGAATCAGGGCTCACTAAGCCCTGTGTGTATCACTTTGTGCTTGTTATGCGTTCAGTGTTACACCAGGACAAAAATAGAATCCTTACATAAAGAAAAAAAAAAAAAGTATAAACTCAAAGACAAATAAAGGCAAGACTTACCAGAAACCTAGAAATAATTGATTCATACTCTTTAATAAGTAAAAGCATCCATTTGAGGATCTAGGCAAAGGAGGGATACTATTTGGAGTATCTTACACGAAGGCTTAAAATACAGAAAATAAAATTTATTTTGAGGGGAAAGGTAGGAATGTTAATCACAGGAAAGTCACAAGACTGTATGACAAGACGATCCCAGTAGGTGGATTTTGCACAGGCTCATTTTTTATTTTATGAAATAGAATCCTGAGCAGTAAAATTCTACAGACCTTAAATTATCATCACTGAAAAGAGGCATGACCCTTCAGATTTTCAATAATATGTGAATCAATACATAGCTGTGGATGCCCTGCTGTCTTAGAGCTTTTTGCTATGCTGTAGTTTGAGTGGGAAGGGAAAGGTTGCACTATGAACCAGCTTACATACTGAAGATAGATTGTTTTGGCTTATTACATAAAAACAGCTGGAAAGAGAGAGAACTGAGATCAGCATACACACCCCCTTGTGCTGTGACACACACTGCTGTTTCCTAAGTCGGGAGGGTAATGGATATGCATAATGCAAAGCTTGCTACTGCAAAATGTTCTACAATTTCACATCTCATGGGTGAAAACACTAGCCCCAAGATGAGGATGCCAATCATCCTTAAAGATGCACTTTGAATCATTTAGAGCTGAGCCTGAAAACATTAATACTGCAACTTGCTCCAGGCATCACCTTAGAGATATGAAAAGTCATATCTTCACTTTATTGTTTACAGATTATGCTGATAATGGGGCAATAAAACTCTGCCCCAAACAGAAGAAGAGCAGGTCTAGCCTATGTTTCATTTCAGATGTTAACAGAATATCAGAAAATAGTGACTTTCAAGTTTCCATTCTGAAGTATCAAATGCCTTCTCAAAATGACGAAAAACTTACGTAGGTATGCAAAGGTAAGCAAACAGATATAGCTACTTTTGGTTTTTAAGGGCAGAAACACAAAACTTTTCGTGTTGAAGACTGAATTTGTCCCCATTAAAGGAAGCAGGGAATTAAAAGAACATTCCCTAAGCTGTGCAAATAAACAAACAGCTCTGCAATTTTAAGATGCAAACATGCCGGATATCAGTAATCTGCATGTATCAATATTTTGAGAGGAAAGATATACATGAGTCTTTACACCTGACCACAATCTGCAATTTTAATTTGAATTTACACTAAATAGGGCAACCTTATTCTAATTCCCTAGCTTAATTTCTCAATGCAAACAACTTCCACTTAGGACATATATATACCTTGTCTGTATTGCCTCCAAAGGCAAGTAGAAAGAAAGCTGTATTTTAGTGAAAATTTGGAAGTTCATAAGGCTGACGCTTCTAGGGTTTAGCAAGTAATTATATTTACTCTATAAATATTAGTTGTTGCATATGCCTCCAGATATGTTGCCTGACACTAGCACAGCAAGAATGCTGGGTCAAATGCAATTAGACTGGAAGTAATGTTTAATGTTGGAGTAAATCTCAAATCTGTAATAGGATGAGAAGCTGACAGCAAAAGCTCATTTTCCCCCTCATCACTGAGGTCATGGATTGTACAACAGAATGCACTTACTGCACTATGTCTCTCCATCACTGTAGCTAAGCAAAAACAAACAAAAAATGTATTTCTTATTTAATATCCAGCTACAGCTCAGGTCTCAGCCTCTAGACTCCATTCAAACCCTAATGCTCACACAAAGCTGTAAGCCAAATACAAGAATGTTTTTCCTTTCTGTTTCTATTTTTTTTCCCCCAAGACCAAAATTCCTTATGATATTTTGTGTGAACTTCCAATAAATTGTGACACAAAACAGAAAAGGAAAATAAAATCCTTATTATTTTAACATATCAGTGTTGGTTGTACAGAGCTGGTACATTTTTAAATCAGTGGTTGCTCTCTTGAATCATCACTGAGAAGAGAGAATTAACATGTGCCTTGAAAAATCCTTATTGAAACCCTCTGGAATAAAAAAACAAGCTCTATTTACATGCATTCTCTGAAGGAAGGATTTAACAAGGCTTGAAAAGTGGGTTTGGCTTGCTATTCCTCCAGTAATCAACAAGCAAAATGTCTGATATTTGGCTAAAATAATACCTGTGAATTTATGCATATTTCAAAGAGATATTTATTTTCATTTTATAAATCTCTTATGCAGAATAACAAGTCCTTCATACTGCATTTGTTAACATATTGCAGGTCAGCAAAAAACCACCCCTACTGATTACTCTACCAGGATTTTTGACAGGTACTAATATTTGGGGTTTAATTGTTTAGTTGGTATTTAGTTAATTATGTCTTAATATTTTTTTTGCTGAGAAGTGCTGATCGGTTGCAGATAGTACTGAAGGAACCTATAGTCCTTTCATGAGTTTAAACAAAGTAAAAATGAAGGGTTAGACAAAATTTGACTGTTCTCAACCATAGTGGTGGTGTTTCACAAGGATTTTTAGAGTGGTCATTAGCTTTTGCAAGTAGGTTTCACATAGAGGATGAAAAATTAAGTAAACATGAAATCATTGTCACTTGGCTTTCATTTCATGTGTGAAGTTCTGTGCATTTATGCTCCAGCAGCTCCTATGCTCAGGTCTGTGATCCCAGTGGTGCTACTGGCATTTACCAGTTGTATTCCGAGGGCTGTAGAAGCAGCAAGTGAGGTGTCACTCACTTGAAAAAGGGATAGATATTTGGGTCCAGAACTCCCAGTCTTACCTCTCTAGTGCTTTAAAAATGTGTTGCATAGTGCAAAGTATTCTTATGCAAAGGGGAAAGCAGACAGCTCAGCCAGAAAACACTTCCAGGACCTCAGTAGAAAAATGGATAGAGAAATGTCTCCACTGGGAAGGAGGCAAGGAAACCAGAAACAAGACCGCTGACAAACTGCTTCTTTCAAAGAAACTGCAAAGCCTTTATTGTCCAGAAGGCAAAAGCTAGGAACTGCTGTCCCCAACCAAAGTACCAAATGGGGCCAGTTGCATGGTGCTTGCTGCACTGGGGGGAAAGACCCTCTGTGCTCCTTCCCAGAAAGGACACCAAGCTTGTTGCCGCAGCATTCCTCTTCCTGGAGCCAAACAAGACTAAACAATTCTACTCCATAACAGTGCACAGAAATATTCAAACAGATGGGAAGATGAACTTAGCATTTCACACAGAGCAAATCTGCACTGTAGACTCCGAAGAGACACCACCAAGAAAGACAGATCCAGAAGTAACAAACTGTGGTTTTGTGTGGATTTGGGCAATGCCATGTATCCTGTGATCTCCAGCTGATGCTTCATTCATGACAGGGGGTATCACAAAAATCTATCTCCTATGCAACTTTTCTGGTGTCTAATAGTGCACAAACTGATGCTACAGCTTATCCTTCAGCTACAGTTCTTACAGAGGATTTTATAAGCTTTCCCTCCTCTGGTTTAGTTCCTCATTCCATAAAACTGATGGGAACTCAGATAGGTCAGGCCTTTAGTAAGCTTGACTTAAAACTAGCCAGCAGATTCAGAAATAAATGGCAAGACAAACCTAATGGCAGAGTGTTATCATACATACCTTCTTTCTAATGGCAGTTGGGCTAAAAATTAGGTGAGTCCAGTTCAAATGCTGTAAGCTATCAGGAATTTATGGTTAAATTTCTGTTTAAATTATGGTCTAACTTCAGGGTTGAGTTTGGGGGGGAGCTGCTAGGGTGCAACTTGATTTGAACTCATATTTCCATATCAAATACATTTTAAATGGTTTTGAAGTTTAACCCTAACTCTAAAGTTTTGGTGTTTATTGAGGAATTTTTTGGAGATACCTAAAAAAAGTGTATCCTTTTTACTACAAATATATATGTAACTTCTAATAAATGTAATGGGGCTTAAGCTAGCTGAATATAAAACCAACTGTTTTGCTATTTCCTCGTACAAAAAAATCCTAATACTATTATTTAGGGGAACTGAATTATCCCAAACTGAGTTCTGTTAAATTAATGGTTCTCCATGAAAACTGAAAACCCAAAAAGCTTTTTCATTGGCTTTGTCTCAAGAAACTCTCTAATTTACTCAGACATTATGGGTCCATGTTTTGTGGAAATACACGATTTGAATGCCACTTCCAAATTTCATGGAAAATAGTCTCAACTAGAAACAGTTGTGAAGACTAAGGCATATGATTACATCGCACTGAAACTGCTGGCTCAGGATACCAGCTACACTAACATAGCTCCATTGAGACATTTGCACTATGTTGGTGTAAAACTGGCTCAACAGCTAGATGAATCACTCTCAGTACTTTTACCTCCCTCTAGCTGACTTGCTTTACTAATTGGTTCCACTCTTGAAGTTTCCGAGGCATTTTCATTTTGCTATCATTCCTTTTCTATCCTGCACCACTTTCTTTTAGCCACCTGTAAGTGATTCGCTGCAGGATGACCTAAGGTTTTGTGCAAATCAAACTATTGCTTTGTTTGCAGTAGAGATTAGCAAACTAATTTAACCTCTGAGACAAAATGAACATTTGGCATAAAACTCACTCTGAAAGGTTAATGAATCTCAGAAATCCTCCGAAGAGAATGAATGAGGCTATACCTGACCAATATAACCAATATAAAATTCATGCAGCAAACACTGCACTCCTAATATAATCCCTCTGATGTCAGGGAGTCTCATATTTTCACAATGTTACATTAGACTTACACCATAACAAATATTACAAAACAAATTTAACCTAACAGACAGTTCAATCACTTATTATTGTTTGTGCTGTCTGTGGTGCCAGCTGAGGCCCCATCCTACACCTGAGCACTGCACTGCAGGACTGGTTGCCCACTTCCTAAAACTTTCAAGAGAATAAAACACTGTCTGTGCCCAGACCCAAGCAGTGACAAAGCCAGCACCTTCTGGAGAAGCAAACACTGGGATGGGATGATGCCACTGTCTTTCTTTTGTACTCCTTGCTGAGTATCTCCCAGGAACACAGGATCTTGCATCTATTTTATGCTCTCTCTGTTCCACAGTTTTAAATACAAAAAAATTATTGATTGATTGATTGATTTTAGTGGAATAAAAGCAGCCAGATATTCTCAGCTCATTTGAAAAAGTGCTTAATAGCAATTAGCAATGGTGATAAAGGATTGGGAGTACTCACACCTGGGTCACTTCTAAGGAAGTGGGGCAAGAAGGGCTAGAAACAGTGCTAGATCCAAGATTGCCATTTATAATATACTGACTCAGACATTGGCTCCTTAAGGTCATATACTGACTCAGACATTGGTTCCTTAAGGTCAAGTCTTGTAACCCTAGGCCAGGTTCACCTGATATTCTTCAAAGTTTCTTCACTAGTACTTTTAGTCAGTGTAGTTTCAAGGGATGCAGAGTGAAGGGAATTTCCACAGCTGTCTGGAAGAGTCTGACACCACCCAGCAAACACTCCCATGCTGCAGCTGGGATATCACTTTTCATGCCTTTATGCCTCTCAGTGTCAAGTGGTTGTGTGGGAAGGGGGAATCAGCAGCCAGTGAGGTCAGCTTCTTATGGAGAGGTTATGAATGTTATTTAGTCCCTAAAAGATAAAACAGAGAAGCACTTTCTCAATATTGAATGGTACGAGAATCCATGTGGGACTAGGATCGGTAATACAGAGCTGAGGATAAAGAATATAAAATTAGGTTAGTGTGGAGTTAACCCATTAAGCTGTAATTTAAACTACCTAAATGGACAGATCCCTATCCGCCATCTCTCTACCATCTTTTATTATCAACTCAGAAATAAGATACACAAGCTGGCAGCCTCTGTTTTTTTGTTCTGAATAGGAAGGGGGGGAAATGGAGTAAAGTTATGAGTAACTGTTTCTTATCATGTTATTTTTACTTAGCCCTTTGCAGAGCATATTATAATGGAAGAGGGAACATTAAACCACCAGAGGCAGTTCATGGTTCACTGCAGATTACAGAGAATGGAAAAGAAAAACAAAATCAGTAAACTTAAATTTTTATTCATACAATATTGCAATAGCTGCAATGACTGGTGGGAAATTTGCCCTCTAAACATTTTTATGTGTAAACATTTTAAAAGCTCCCTGAAAATTACAGTTAACTTGCAAAGCACAGTATTTCTGCAGGCTTTTTTATACTTGAATAACTCAAATGCATCTTCTTTAAAAGACTTCTATTAACACAAGTTTAATTATCAGCAAGGAATATGCATCTTACACAGACAAAAACAACAAATAATCAGAAACAACGCCTCCCCTCTGCAAATCACATAACTGGGAAAACAGCACTGCTTCCTCCTCACCACAACTCAGATACATGATATTTTTATATGAATGAATCAAAACAACAGCATTACTTCATGTGGTTTTGAATGACACAGACATGAGAAAGTTGATTCCAGGTGAGTTAGAAATTGTATTCCTACATTTCTGCATTTACTCAGGATGCCTGGGCAAAGCCAGTACTGCTATTGCAAGTTGGAGTCTTTCTTTTCAATCAAAGTAAAAGCACAACTTCCTTTTGTCAGGCTGGCATTATTTCTGTTTTCTTTTTCTTTTCATTTGAAGAAAGAAAAGACCTCATGAATAAATCTCTAGCTAGATTAAGGAATTTATTTGTGTCATATCATTAAAACTTTTTAAGAGTTAGGGTTAATGTTCTTTTCTTGCTTCTGTGCTAATAACTAAGAATAAATTCCTGCTTACAGTTACAGCAGGGGTGGAGATCAAAGAATATTTGAAACCACGTGGAAACCGGGAAAAGTAAAAGGAGATAAGATCTGGTCCACATCGTATAGCACCAGCCTTTGCAAGGAATTCCTCAGGTCTCTCCACTCCAGGGAATGCCCTGGAAGCATGCCTATGCAAATAAGGTGCTTCTTTCACCTCCTGGGTCAGGTCACCTGAAAAATCCTGCAGTTTCCCAGTAGGATCAATCTCTACTTTGTGCTACTATTCCCGGTTAGGGTTGCTGGATAGGGTAAGCAGTTGTGTCTCTTGATGTACAGTCCCCTTTTGCATCTTTGCAGCTACACAGGGTGCACAAAAAACACAGGGCACAACAAGCAGAGATAACACTTGGATAGTGGAGTTAACCATGCATTAACTAGTCTGGACCTTCTTTTTTACCTTTTTCTTTTTTTAAATTTTGGTGTACTGAGCTTCATGAGTTTTGCTGCTAATTTGACCTTTTATTGGAATTTAGATTTGTGCTTAGTAACTACATGGCAAACCCTTTGCTGCAGAAGCAAAGGTCTGGTATAGACTGCAAGAATGGTGAAATATTCACACTGACAATTGTAGGATTTCTTATCTCATATCTTTCAAATGGCTGTCTATGGCTGGTCAATGTAAAACTGTTTACTAACCAATACAAAGAGCAGGTTCTGGTCATTCATTATGTTGTCATTTAAAACAGAGAAAAAGACAAACTACTGAAATTTTTGTAACACATTACACCAAGCTGGAAATTGGAAGAAAATTATTCAGGCAGTGTTTTGGATGTGAGGGATTTAACCTAAGCCTAGGTCTTCCTGAACACCTGATTTGTTAAAGCAGGTATTTCAAAACTAAAAAATATCTGACAAAGATAAAAGGAAAGGTTGATTCATGCCATCAGTATGGACTAGAATATCAAAATACTTTCTGATGTATAGGATAACCAAGATAAGTAACTTCTCACCCTTTCTTTTACGTCTCCCTAGCTACCTGATACATTAAAGGAGAAATGAGTTCATGCAAACCACAAAATCCTGGGCATCCAACAGAGCAAAGAAATTCTCTAGCAGGAAGTAAGAACAACCACACCTTTAACTTTTGCAGCCAAAGCAAGTGTCATCAAACAGAAAAAATTGTGGCTTGATTTTTTTTCCCCGAAGAAATGGTGGATTTGCTATTTCTGTCTTTGTTGAGGTATTTATGCAGTTTATCTATTTTGACATCTTGGAAATATTTACACATAGAAATAGTTATAATGCCTTGATGACGATGATGATTATTATCTATCTTTCTATGTGGCTCATCTTAGCCTGTTAGTGAATTGGTTTTCAAGATCAACAAGAAAGCTCTTACTTGGTTTTCTCATACCTAGGCAAGTGACCCACCACATCCAACCACATTCTTCTTAGCATCTCTGCCTCCTTACTTTGGACATTCATTGCCAGCAATTCCTCTTCATGAATATACACAAGCTGGCTCAAACTAGCTACTTTTTGTCTTTTCACCCAAGTTTCTGAAGTTTTGAACCTGTCCAGGTTAGAGTGAAACAGGTAAGAAAAGTACCTGTGATTTATATTGTCTGGCTTTGCATTTTAAAAGCTTAAAAGAAACAATTATATTTTCACTGCCCTCTGAATGATTTCTTCTATTGATTGGTCTTCCATTTTATTATAAGTTGTACATGATTTGCTATGTTTCTGGGGAAGTATACAAAGTGTAATTGAACCCAGTATCACAGAGTAAAACAAGAGTTAAACGATCTAATTTCTTTTATTAGAAACTGACTTGGAACAGTTCAGTGTTGTCGATCTATTTTCAGGTAATTCTCTTTTGGAGAAAGTGCAGCTGCTTGAGTTAACTGGCAGACTGCTGAGATTTTGGTAGCATTATCCAGCCAAGAATTATCTATGCTCATTAAGATCTTCACTGCCAATGGAAACAGGATTATGCTTTGGACCCACAATGCAAAATAAAAATACCAAACTAGCTGCCAGTGTGTTTGGATCAGGGAAATACTCCTTCTCAGCCCTTTCTTGCTTACCTCATCTCAGAAAACCAATTTTGGTTTCAGTTTGCTCCAGGCAACTTCTTGGCTGCTGTTCACGACAGTTTTCTGTTTCCTTAGAAAGGATGTAATCCCCTGAGATACACAGCAGTTTGTGACGCCCTCTTTCCTGAATGCAAGTGTCGCAATGTGCAGGAGTTTTTATCAGTGACCTATGGATTGGTAACCTATTAAAAATGAAAACATGGTGGGAATTGAGCGCGAAGCTGTAGATGCGTAGCATGCCTGCCTTTATTCAAGGATCACTCTGTGGGCTTCAGGATGATATTAATGTGGAAAGGTTGGTCATGTGCTTAAGTCTCTGTAGCTGAGCCAGGGCTCCAGATAAAGGTGTGCAGGTCTGGTAGCAGGAATGGAACCACACCAGTCTATACCACAGTCATACTGAGAAGGCAAATTTTGTCATTAATATTAGACTGAAATGGATTACTATCCAGTCTTGAATCAAATATATGAAGATATTCAAATATTGTTTCTTCTTATTGTATCCAAGGTGAGCTTAATCCTGAAAGGCTCCTGGAATTTTGGATTACCAAGCAGATTCAAGAGACTCAGAGAAAATTTGTGACCCTGTCTTTCCTAGACCCTTTGATATTTGTGCATTTGTTTTAAACATATTTATACTAATTACAGAATGACAGTAGAATGATTTTAAAGACAACAATGATTTTCCTGCGGCCACTCTTTTAAAATAAACTATTAGCATAGTATCAGTAAAAATAATCTCTGAATTATCATAATTGAATCCAAATGGCTGTAGTTCAACAGATCAACCTGATTAAACCATAAAATCATAAAAAGGCTGGGATTGGAAGGGATCTTAAAGATCATCCAGTTCCAAACCCCTGCCGTGGGCAGGGACACCTTCCACTGGACCAAGCTCCTCAGAGCCCCATCTAGCCTGGCCTTGAACACTGCCAGGAATCCACAGCTTCTCTGGGCAACACGTTCCAGTGCCTCACCACCCTCAGTAGTAGAGAATTTCTTTCTAAGGTCTTATCTAAACCTACTCTCTTTCAGTTTGAAACCATTCCTCCTTCTCCTGTCACTACATGCTCTTGTAAAAAGTCCCTCTCCATCTTTCTTGTAGGCTTCATTCAGGTACTGAAAGGTAGCCAAAACGTCCCTGCAAAGCCAGGCTGAGCAAACCTAATTTTCTCAGCCTTTCCTCATAGGAGAGGTACTCCATCCCTCTAAACATATTGGTGACCCTCTTTTGGATTTCTCCAACAGGTCCATGTCCTTCCTGCGATGGGGACCCCAGAGTAGTTTGCAGTGCTCCAGATGGTGCCTCAGGAGAGCAGAGCAGAGGGGCAGAATCCCCTCCCTTGCCCTGCTGCCCACGCTGCTTTGGGTGCAGCCCAGGATAGAGTTGGATTTCTGGGCTGTGAGTGCACATTGCTGGGTCATGTCCAGCCTCTCATCCACCAGCACCCCCAAGTCCTTCTCAGAAAGGCCACTCTCAATCTTCAAGATATTACAGGGGTTTTTTTCAATATGTGATGAAACCACAATTTTCCTTCCTTTTTTTTTTTTTTTTTTGCCAGCATTCTTTTTCTGCTAAAAATAAAGAAGTCAATAAGAATCCCAGGGAGTTTATAGTCTAAAAATTCCATATATAACTCCAAGTTAACATGCCCTGTCCATTACATACGCATATTTGTGTTTGGCAACCTCTCCTTTCTCTCTGAGAAGGTAATGTGCTCTTTGATCATCCGTGCCAGGGATATAAAGCCTTATGTCCAGCAGGGTGTCTATTAATACATGAAGAACACCATGAATACAGCTTTACTGCTTCCGGGGTTGGAACAGACCCAGGACTACAATACCTACTTTCCCACAGAGCTTTGAGTAAAAGACTCTGCTGGATCCAAGTTTTATCTGTGCACAAGCTTAAGTTGACAATCAAGAGGGTTGGAGTGCCAGCCCAGCACAGAAACATGGTTCCTTGTGGCGGTATTTCTGTATCATCCACAACAGACCCTGATGTACTTGTTTTATCCATTGTTTTCCACTGTACAACACAGCTAAGACTTCCCTTGCCCTGGATTATCAAGACGTAGGAAGCAGTATGAGCCCTACGCACAGTTTGCATGATCATATTCCAGACACAGTACAGGACTGATGAGGTATAGTTTTCCCTGCTGTTTAGCACAGCAGCCAAAGACCTAATCCAAAGTCTTATAAATCAGTGGGTAACTTTTTGTTGACTTTAAACTGAGGCCTAATAATGTAAAGCCAGAGAAATGCTTCTCTAATTTATACATGAGAGGTATGTGCTCTGAGTCAAAGCAGATGTTTCTAAGAGATTAATTGCCCTGATCAGTAAATTCCACAGTAAGTAGATACTATTTAATGACTGCAGAGGATGCTTTGGGAATCAACTCCTTCTGGATTAATTGGAGTGCTGTATAAAAAGTAGTCTCATCAGTTTTGAGCTTGAATTTTTTTGGCAATTGAATGTTTATCAATAGAAACAACTATCTGTATCATCTCTTTAGTACACACAACCTACAAATGAAGCAGATTAATAGTAGTGAATTACAAAGTAATTTTAAAGTAAAATTGCAAGTAATGTGTTAGCCCCTAAGAGACCCTCTCTAAGTTAACATGTGTTGAAAACATAATTACTTTATTTTGTCTTTCAGCATTAGCATCAATTTATCTCTCTGGAGAGAGTAACTAAAATATCCTAAAAGGAGGAGAGTAAGAGAAGTCATGAACACTATGAAGTCAATGAAAAGTCTTCCTTTTTTTTTTTTTTTTTTAATGTCTTATTCTTAATTTACAGTCACAAAGAAATACAACGCATTAAAATATAAATGTTCTGCATCTGGTATTTGTTGCCTACTTTTGCAGATTTTTCAGGAATATGTAACAATGCAATTCAGAATATTTCTAAGGCGAATAATTAGGCAACAGAAACTGGTTAATTCAGTCAGATGTTCTGACTCTGGGGGCTCAGTTGTCCCTCATTATGCACAGCCCTGAGTGACAGAGTAGCGCAGTGTCCCCTTAGGCACTCAGGACACAGACATACCCTTGGCTTCATCAGAAGTCAGCCTGGGTCTGCTTGGCTCGCTTGGTGCAGTGCAGCATTGTTAATGTTTGGTGACCCCCTTACTGGGGCTGCCAGTAACACCACCCCCTCTTCTCACCAGGGCTGGCCGCAGCACAGGACCCTTCTGACACCCAGAAGAAGAGAGCAAGGATGGTAGCTCTGCCTGGAATTAGTCTGGGAGAAACTCTGCTAGGCGTGAGACTTGTAAAGGAACGTATCCCTTCATCCCCTTGATTTAGTGCACGCCAGTTAGCACCCCCTGCAACTGAGACATGTCTATGACCTCAGAGTAATAGCACAGTATTTCCAAAGATCACCAGTCAGGACTGGCGCCAGATCGTACTGGCGGCAGTCCATGACACCACACTTTAGCTAACACACCTCTCTGAACCATTCCTGCCATACAGATGTGGACTGACTCTGCAACCGGGGCTAGCTGCCCCCCCCAGACCCCTTTGTCAGGGCTAGGCAGTCGACCCAGGATTCAGCCTGCAGACACGAACTCTGCCGCTTCGGTCGGCAGCCGCCGCTGCTGGGGCTTCGCGCGAGCGGGCAGCTGCACGCTCTCCTCAGGGCAGAGGAGGAGGTGGTGAAAGCCCGAAGACCCCAGAGACAAAGAACGAACGAGGAGGGGTATCCTTCCTTAGACCACAGCAGGTTTTATTAGCTGGATCCGGGCAGAAGAGATAACTCCTGGAGAGGGCTCGCGCCGAGGGTTTTAAGGTGAGGAAAACAGGGTGGAGTTTAGGGCAAGAATCAATAGGAAGGGGGCAACTGGGAGGAACCAGGGTACAATCAACCAACGGGGTGATAACAAGGGGGGAGACAGTCAGCATGCACCTATGGGGTGCCGAGCGGCTTGGAGGGGTCTGGAAGAAGAGGCATGGCTAGTTTTTGGGGGGGCGCAAGGCTTAAACTTGGGAACTGCCCAGAGATCCACCCTCCGATTCTGATTCGTCAATCCAGGGGAGAGCCCTGTCGGGATTGACAAGAGGTGGTCTCTGGAGCGACCAGGAGGATGCTCTGCCAGAGCACACCCCAACAGTGGACCAGTAATCTGTGACCTGTACAATCCAAAAACAGCCAAGTACAAGTTGATGGTACAACTCTAACATAAAAATTGTTTGTGTTCAGTAAGAACATCAGAAGAAGCATATGGCACTAGAAGCATATGGAACAAGAAGTCGAAGAAAAGAAAAGTAAAATGGAACCTGTCCAAGAAGATTCTCAGGGTTGTCTCAGCATTTTAATATAAGTACATAGAAGATAAAAGGCTCACACTTCTTTACATTTGTGAAGTTAATCTGTAGTCTATAAATCTTTTCTAAGCTAACTTTCTTCTATTCCAGGCATAAAACCACTCACTGGTTCTGTATTTTTTTGTAAAGTTATATGCTTCATGATAAGCATGCCCTAAAGCTTGCATTTTTGAAGTTGAATTAAAGCCACTTCAGCAAATTAATATCCTGTTACATTATTATAAGGAGAAGTTGGACTGCTACAGACATGCAACATTTTATCCCTTTGTGCACCTCAGTCCCATTTCCTGCATGTAAACATCCCATGTATGTCTAGAGATCTGTTCTGTCAGCACCAGCAAAGCAAGGATTAAGGGCTTTATCTCAGTCTCCATGGCATCCTATATATTTTGAATAAATTTTGTCATAGCAAGTGGAAACTGAGACCCACAAAGGTGATTTGTGTATGATGTGATCTACTCTGCAACTGGGATACTCCTTTGCCTTGTGGAAATCTCTTTCCCATACATAGAAGATTTGGCCTTGTAGCTGACATTAGATTTCCTAGATTAATTTGGCTGCATATTTCCTTTGGTTCCATATGTTTGAGGCACACTCACCACTGCTGTACTGAAAAAGAAAATTTCCTACATAATGTTAGTCCTCAAAACATTTATAGTCAGCAAACAGCTGAATTGACAACTCCCAAATCATTCTGTACAGAGGCATATCCTGTTATAATTTAGATATTCCATGAAATATCATTTGAAAGCTGATCAACATGAGACAATACAGTCCAGTTCATGAGACAGGTCATTATGCTACTTCTAAAAATTTCTTCTTCAAGGAATAAAATGCCTATGAATTTTGTCATATTGAGATCACCTTTAGTGCAAGCGAGGTTAAGATGAAAAAATAGAAACTGTATTTATCAAACGCAAAAAATATCACTGAAAATCTCTAGAAAGAGATAGAAGCATGTACATATCTACTACTTAGAAAAGCATCGAGGTTTCCTCTTCCTCTGCAGTGTGTAGCTGGCAAGCTGATGAGGTGCTTTTTGGCCTTATCAGTATCATTCTATGCAAATCCTATGTCCTTACCTTATCTCACAGAAGGCCAGATTTGCTGGCTCTCTTCCTTTTCATGCTCCAACCTGGTTTTTGGGGTGAGTTGAAATGCAAATCCAGCTCCTGCTTCTACTCTTCCTGGATTTCTTATAGATGACTACCAATAAGAGGTAGTTTCAAAATTCTGTCTCCAAACTATTGCATGACTCCTTCTGCTTTGGAAATAGTAATATTCTTTGGGCATGCTCAGACAAGGTCATCTTTTGCCCCAAAACTGAATGGAATATGCTAATGACTAAGCCCTGCAAAGAGAAGAACTTCGTTATTCAAATGCCAAAGTGGAGCCTTTACCAAAACTCTATTTCTATATAAATATGTAAATTGATAATTATATCTTAGGCAGTTATATTACCAGAATTAACACAGGAAAATCATTATTGGGTTTCTTTAGTAGATATAATTGTAACTAATTGTTTCAGAATATTAATGGATTTTTAGGTTTACTAACTCCTAATCTTGTTACTGAATACTAAGACACCTTTGGTTTCTCCATATTGCCACAAGGAATCTCTGCCTTTTCCTCCTGTCCCTTCTCTTGGGTAACCTCTGTGTTTATAGCCTTTCTACAAATTAATATTTCTGGAGAGAAATTTAGTTCTTTGCCTCCTAATTCTGAGAATTCCCACACAAACAACTTCAAAAATATCTTTCTTATTAGGGTATCCAATATTTCTAAATACCTTACATGTGGCGTTCAGAGGATACTTAAATCTACAAGAGAATATAATTGTTTACGTAACTACAAGGACTGGTTAGGTAATGAGAGGAATATATGCTTTAAGGACAGCTGGAAAGAAATGGCAGCTATTGTACTTGTGTGATATGTGCATAGGCTTGCAGTAAAACAGTGCTGATGGAAACAATCAAAATTAGCACCACCCAGTGAACCGGATGATGAAAACGCAGCTTCTGCCAACACTGGATCCAACAGGCCTGTTGAAAGAGAAGTCAAGTTGATGATGAAGTCACCAGATTATAATCTCAATTAAATTTTGGATAAGGTATTTAGCTGGATGTGTGGTGAGGTCATAGGAGGAAATGTAACACAGTTTTCAAGAAAAAGTTGGGTTTCAAGTGACACAGTGGAGACTGTGCTGACATTGAAAATGGAATATGCAGGAGAATTAACATCAGCAGAACGTGATGGGGACTGACTGCATATACCACCCATTCTCTCTATTTGGAAGAAATACAAATGCAGCATGACTGACCAGCACGCTGAACAAATAATGATGAAATTTCAATGCTCACTTAGATATTCCATGGATCTGCTTCTGTCAGGAACAACTACGTTGATAAAGAAGCATATGGGTTCATAGAAGATTTAAAAAACTTTAAAACAAAAATTGCCAGTATGGGTTTTGGGATGTTTTTTTAATTGAGTCTTTGATAGATTAAGGTGGAAATGGAATCTGAATAATTTTGCTTTTGAAAAACATTAGCTACCTTCCAAGTTTCTCTTTCTCACATGTAAAATACCAAATGAACTTGAATAGTTGCCTGTTCAGCACAAAGAGTGTTAAATCCTGCAGCAATCCTAGTATAGTTCCTATCCCTTCTCAGTTCAGTAATATTTTTTAAAAATGAAAAAGAAATTCCTTGTAATTGCAAATGTTTTATCAGGAATGAAAATACTTCAATTAATAAGTATAACAAAGTTGTGAAAGTCACCCTTTTAAAAAAATACAAGGTGCCATGAAGTGTCCCAGGGATATTAAATGTACTTAAGTAACAAAGTAAACAACAAGTTAATTAGGCCTAAACCTTTCAGAAACACAGGTGATTTGTCAGGTCTGTTCGTACAAGTGGGCCTATGTGAGGCCGGCCTTTGGGACACAGACTTGCATGTTGGCAGGTAATTAAAGTGGTGTGTACTTCAAATTTCATTTGGTTTCAGGGAGAGGAAAAGCCCATAGGGAACCACAGAGACTCAGGACCCACCACTGGAAATGGTGAACTGGCAACAAAGGAGTTGGTCATGGCTGGTAAGGAGTAAAAATAAGGATTTAATTTATACCAAGTGTTATCATCAGCTTTTCACTTTATTTTCCTAAGTCAAGGGCTAAGCTCACTTCTGGAAATAGTTGTTAATAAAACACTTAGAAATGTACTTAGAATCATGGAATCATATAATTGCTAAGCTTGGAAAAGACCTCTAAGATCACAGAGTCCGAGCATTAACTGGCAGTACCATGTGCATCACTGAACCATGTCCCCAAGCACAGGGAAAATGCCACTAGGAAATGTAATCACTCTCCTTGCTTGAAGTAGTGGTGCACAGGTATTTTTGTATCGCAAATCTCTTGATGAGAACCTCTGACATTCACCTGCATTCTGTTTCAGGCAGCTAGCAGACAGACATCTGGGTGGGAAGCTGGGGGGAGGGAGGGGGGTGGACATTTGAAAATGGGAAAAAAACCCCACTCCTGAAACTCATAAAGAAAATTCTGTCTCTTAAGCTTGCAAGATGACAGTCACTCAATGGCCCCGTCATCTCTATACTATTTCTCCAGTGCTTTCTGCATTAAGAGAGCAACAGTGTCAGGGAGAAAGGTAGCAGGAAGACCTAATGGGATGGTAAGTCCTCTCACCCAAGCAGCCCTTGCTCCTACGTGCATTTCAGTTTCAGCCTTAAATATTAAATGTTTGCATTCCACCACATTTTTGTTAACTTGTTAATTCTTATTGTCATTGAGAATTAGTAAAATAAACCCTGTCTAGACAATTTCCCTTGATACTATCTTATAGTGCATTAAAAAGAAAAAAGTCATTGCTTCATGTGGGGAATATTTTTCTTTCTAATAATTGATGGTTTACCTTTGGAAATTAATATTTTGGAAACAAGATTTGAGGGCGTCCAAGGGTTGTAAAATCTAGTGGTGACACACCACAATGTTTAACAGCTTTGTTTACTCTGTCTTACCTTTAAAGGCACCAAAGCAGTCATTGCAAGACCATAATGCACATCCTGTCATTTCTTATCTTTTAAGTAGGTTACCAAGTCTGCTCACCTTTTTAAGTCAATGGCTAAGACTATGTTTCTACCATTTCTCCAGATTGCTTTTAAAATTCCCAAAGGAAGGTTCTTCCAGTAGTTTTTTCAGGAGGATTGTTTTATACTTCAATATAACTCACCTTTAAAATGACTAATGTTCTACTTATTTAATATTGGGCAACGAAAGTACTGCTTTTCTGCATGATTGCAAGGATTCCACATCTCCTTATCACTTCCATATCTCCCATATAAGTTATGTGTCTCTCTGGTTTTGGCAAATACCTACATATATATACTGAAATTTAAAACTGAATGAAAAAATGTTCACTTCCTTTTTCATCCAGGACTTCATTTTAAATAAAAATTCTGGAAACTTTAAACAATATGCATGTCCTGGTCTTATCACAACTGCAATCTAAACGTCAGCATGGATCACACACCTTCTCTCAGCCAAAGCCTAAGCCAAAGGGCACCTAAGGTTGGCAATTTCCAGTTACAGGAGACCTACAGAGAATTACATGATTTCTTCTTCTTGGGGCATTGGCAACAACCCAAACTTAAAAGCTCCACAAAGACTTGTTGAAACTCACTTTGTTTGGATTGGCTTTGTTTTAAAGAATGGTGTGAAGAAGACACATTTTGCACAGAGCTCAGTACCTGAAAAACATGCCTGGAAATTGGGAGGAAGCTGGGATGTAAGCTTTCTAGAGGCTAAAGGAGTTTTGATAGACATCTTCTATCCCCACAGAGCTAATGTTTGATACCCAGCTGTACAGTAGTTTCTCCACCACTCCAATGGAAGTTGTGTAACTGAGCAAAAAGGACTTCAAAGTTTAGGAACCTAGAGAGAGAGAAAGGAGGAGATATACTGGAGACATAACCTAGTGGTAGATTAATATGCAGAATGAAGCAGAAGAGGAATCCTGGGTTCTGATTTTAAAGCCAAGGTTTCACCCAGTGTCTTTTTCGCACACAAAAGATAATTGATCTCCAAAATAGCACTGAAACTTAGTATTTCCCTTTTAGTGTGTTACAGACAGCAGCTCTAGGTGTAAATCTACATTTCTTCCATTAGGAAAAAGATTTCTGGTTTCTGTCATGGATTACTTAAGTGCTCTACCCCATCCTTTTTTCAGTACAGGCCACAATGCAGAATAAAGGAATGCACAATACAGTTCTATTACAGGTGGTTTTGCCTGAATAAATCAGGCTTATAAGACTATATGAGAGTCTTTCTCTTATGATTGTTTGTCAGGGCAGTCAAATAACTGCTTGTCTTAAATAGAAAATAATAACCCATGGTTACAAAAGCTTTTTGGTGAACAAAAACTATGAATTGCCTGATACTTTCTTAACTTCATTTTCACTTCATAATGTAGTGTCAGGACTTATAAACAGTTTTATCTGTGATTTAAGGAGAGTGGTTCATGCATTCTCTAATCAGTATTTTCCATTCGTTATTTTCATTTAATATACAGTCCTCTTGTGTCTCTTTTCCTTGCTTTAAAGTTTGCAATATTTAAGAAATTTAGTGTTCGAGGAAGATCTGGAGTCTACACAAGACTGCTTTACAGGCTGATACATAAGTGTATAATACTGTCTGCTAAGTGCAAAACATTTCATTTCCACTTTGCAAGGGGGTAGCAACCTTGCACATACCTCATATTTGCTACAAATAGTCATGTAGGAAGGTGAAGTGATATAAAACTCATAAAGGAACCCAAATCTCACTGCACACTAACTTTTCTGTGTTGATGAAACCTCATGCAAAGTTTAGGGACAAGATAGAGAGGTGCACTGAATTTCTTCCAGGTAGGACAAGTGTATCCAATGTATTAACTAGATAATATAAAGTCAAGTGTTTACGGCAAAAAAGAGCAATTTTCTTGTTTGTCTTCAAAAATTCAGCGAAAACTGATTTCATTCTTTAACAACTATGTTTCAGATCCAAACCCTTCATTATAGGAAATAGCATGGAGAAGTGTTTTGACTGAATACATTTTCTGAGCATGTGAATTGAACTGAATCAATTTTTGTAATTTCAGGCCATTCACTGTGAACACAGTTTGAGACTCCGAGGGAGCACTACAGCAACATAGTCAGACTGAGCTGCTTTGAAATTGGTTAAAGGCTACTTTGACTTCATTTCTTCAGCTTCATTTTGGAAAGCATGTTTTCACAGGGTAAATTTAATTTCAGGTTGAACTGCTGAATTGATTAAATGTCTTATTGCATCATAGAGTAACTTTATTGTAATTCTAAAGTTCCTAAAAAAGTATAAAAGCAAATATAAAAAAAAGCTACAATAATGGTACCTAGTTCACTGACAGTACATTTATGCAGTCTTGAAAATTTGACAGAGAAACGTACTCTTGTTTGTCTCAGACCTCTAGTCTTGTTTTTTAATTTGGTTCTATTAGTTGCTCTGTTATGAAAAGCAGTAAATATCATTTCCAGTTTACAATGTTGGTTTTTCTGTCATCTCTCCCTTTGATAATTTTTTTCCATACTGAAAAATATTAGTGTATTTTTCTGTCCCCTTACAGAAGCCACCAGTCACCTTTCCCTGTACTTTTCCCCATTCCATTGCTGATTCTCTGTGAGAGGAAAACTGCAAAGCCAACATTTTGGGGCACAGAGCATGTACCAATTTTTATGAAAGTACAAAACAATTTTCTGGTTTGATTTGATTCTTTTTTCCTTCCGCAGCTGTTTCCACGTTTCTGTAACTTCTCTGGCTGGCACTGGGCATGGAGCTGGCATTGGCACAAAGCTGTCCACAGTAACTACTTATTCCTTCTTCCAGCTGGAAAAAGCCAATCCTTAAGTATGCAGGAGTACAGTGTTTTCTTCCCATGCACTTAACTCTGACCGTATCAATACTTATTTTCATCCCCCATTTTGTTTGCCAGACACCTGATAATGAAAGCATCCTCCAACATTTTGTCAGCTTTAGTTTAGTCCATCCTAAGTCTTCCTTTGAGACAAGCCTGAAAGAAGATTAATAACATTTTGGAAGGGAATAATTTGGCAACCAATGCCTAGAATTTAGAGTAAGAGTAAATGTGGGACATTTTTGATGTTCCAAAATGCAAACCGGGAAGTTAAGAGCAGCAATTTCTGATTGCAAAATGTTTGCATCACCATGTTTCATTCCAAGGCTAGCTAAGCCAGTCCTTTCTGGTGAGTATTCCTAGCAGATTCTACCAAACAGCCTTTCCCACAAAGATTTTCACCTGGAAGTTTTTAACTAGCAATTGTATGCAACATTCAGCTGCAAGAACTCCTATTGAACGATGGTATTTCCTCTGAAGTCTCATATTATCAATCATCATCCACACTGCTTTGATTAGATTCACTGCACCACATTGCCCAGTTTTGCAGGGCATTTTCTGAAAAATTACACAGATATTATGGATGTGTATTTTTACTGCATCTGTCCTTCAGTGCAGAGAATGCACCGCCATGGCACAAGGCAAAACAAAAGGAAGGCTACAGCACTTTTGCGCAGCCTCTGATCATGCTGGCTGTATCCACTCCTATGTACTCAAGGTAAAGGCATTATAATATATTTATTTTATACCTGAGTGTTTGTGTGTAACTTCCATTCATGGGAGCATTCTGTGTTGAGTATATCCAAGGCTCAATAAAAAGTATACATCGCATCCCCAAAATAAAGCCTATAAATTCTGCAATTATATTCTGCCACAGCTGTTCAGTAAGATATTGCAATATTACAACTACATTTTGCAGATGTTCACTGTGCCTGCACTTAAGTACCTCCAACTGGACCACGTATTATCTCTGTAAATGCATTCCTGTACGCTGAGTTATTTTCAAGTCCATAAAGTTTGGAAATACCACGAGGTTGTCCCAGTGTCAGCACTCTGCTTAAGCAGTGAAGCGTAACACATGGACTCTCGCAGAAGTAAATAAAATTATCTCAGGCTGTCACACAGCCGGGGAAAAAATGTCACATTTCTTTCTGACACATCACTTTGGAACAGAACAGATCTCAGGAAGTAGTGCAACTGTGGGAAAAGTTATCTCTGGAGTTATCTAGCTCAGTAACCTTGCTGCACATACTGAGACCAAACTCGATGTGACTCTCATTTCACTGCAACGGGACTCCTGCAACAAGTGATACAGTGAGGCCAAGTAGAGATAGGGAGCAATATAATTTTAATTTTATAATAAGTATAAATACAATTGTAACTCAATTTCTTACCAGCCCTCTGTGAATACTCTGCAGTATAGTACTTTCAGTTATAAAGGGATAGAAATTTTAAAGCCCAGTCCCTTAAAGATGTCAGTGAATGATTTTCCATGAGGGAACTGTTTCATGCCTCAGTGGAGACAGTCTGCTTCACATAGACACTAACATTTCATTTAAGACAAAGTCTAACATTTCATTTAAGATGATGTCTCCTGTGGTTTCAGTTTCCGAAAAAGCTCTGCTTTGTGTTGGGTCACTGTGTTACTACCTACTTGAAATCAGGATTTAGCCCTTGTGCTTTTGTCAGCTTCCTATCACAGAGATTCACACACCCTGCTGAATCCTAAACACAGCAGCAGCATTAATTACATATTTACAGGAGCAAAATACAGAAATAAATGACTTCTCAGAACACAAGACCATGTTGAAAGAACTGTCAAGCAGGGCATTCGATTTTAAATGCTTCTGATCTGGCAAGGAAGAGATTACTGATTTCCATATTCATATTTTATATTTTGACTGACTCCAGACTAACCTCAGGGAGAGCCCAGAATATCAGCTTGTCTATGCCTGGGAGCTGACACTGGAATATGCAATCAGGAGAGTCTGCTGTCTGATTAAACCTCTCCTGACACCACCCCAGCTTTGGTGAAATTTAAACTGCCTCTTCCCTCTTTCTCTGCCTTTGTGAGAGGCACAGCAAGTCATTGCACTCTGCTTGTTAATGATGGATGGTCCTGCTGGTTCGGCCCAGCGCTCTCTCGAGGGGACAGGGCAGAGATGGGCTGACAGCAGGGCAAAGGCACAGGCCAGCAGGGACCTCCAGTCTGTACCACTGACAACAGCAGCCGACGCCTTTCCTCACATCCCTGAGGTTTTAACATTATGGTGTAGGGAAAGAGCCTTTTAGTACTTCATTGACCACGTTCATTGGTGCTGCTTCTCTGAGCCATTTGGACCAGGGCAGGGGAGGTGGTGTGAAAGGCAGGGAGATGTAGCGAAAAAGGAGAAGCATCATGTTTTGACTGATGCTATCACCACAGGCTACTGCATTGATAGGAAAGTTAAATAAACCCTTTGGAAAGCTGTAAGATCTCTGACTGCACTGAAATCCTTTGCTATCACAATTCAGTTTGCAGTGTCGTGTCTCAAGGCATGTTTTCTCCATTTTTGTAGCGGACATGCTTTTTCCCAAAAAATGGCATAAATGGTCTTTCCCCTCCATACGTATAATGCACACAGACTTTATGCTCATTTATTGTATTTCAGTGCACAGATATGCCAGAGACTCAATGCTCAATCACAGAACACTTCATTTCTGGTGTGAAGAGTTTTTGTGATTATGACAGAGAAGGTTCCTTAAAATGAGGGTGTGCCTGAAGGGAGAGATTATAAGCGAACACAGTGGGTGGAAGATAGAGAATATAACCTCAGCGTGCACATACACCCTTAAGGTGAGTCAATAGAGTATCTGAGACTATCATATTAATGTTATAAAACAGGCAGTGTATTTGCTGCAGGGATCATCCAAGAACTGGGTCCTTACATCTTAAAAAAAAGAGAGTTGCAACCACCATCTCAAAGCACAAATTCCTTTGTTAGTAGGAGCTGCAAGAGAATGTCCCATTTACCTTACCCATCCGTCTGTGAAGTTATTTTCCCTCCTCTACTCATTCTGACACTGAATAGCTTTTCAACGACAGAGTCTCAGAAAAGAAATTGACCAGTGATCATCTGCTTTCCCAAAAGCTATCCCGCAACAGCTGAAGCTGTCCAAAACCAGCTGAAGCTAGAATCCAAAAACATGAATATCACCTCACTGCTTTGAGTCATATGGACTTGAATCTGAGGAATTCCAGCTTCTGGAACTCCTTACCTACTCTACAGAAAAGAAGACAGAAATTTCCTTTTCTCACCTGCTTGACAATCACAATGCTTCATTTTAAAAATAGCTGCAAAGGATATAATTAATAATATAGTGTAACTTTGTTGTTGTTGTTTTGGTCCAATCTATCAATCTAGGTCCTGTATTTAAGTAGTTGCCACTAAAAATAGAGCGCTTTGGATATTGACCTCGTATATGAACTGAGTCTAAATGAGAAGATTTGTGGAGGATCAGCTACAGAGTACAAGGCTCTAACTCATTAAGAACAAGGCATAAGCTATTTGCCTCTAAGTATTAGGTGGAGGGTTTTGGTGAAGTTGGAGTTTCTGACATACAAATGCAAGCACTTTCAGTTGATGTGGTTTAAATCCTTCACCTATAGTCAGAGGTGAAATAGCAGTGTACCAATAAACAAACAGTGCATTTGTCAATAAATAGAGATGTTTGGAAGTGTTTCAGTGGAACAGGTTCAGCTAAAAGACTGAAATGTTATATGGAGGCATCTCATTTTTGGTAAAAGCCAATGAACCACGGGCAGATGAGTTTTCCTGGGAGAGAGCTTAAGGGGAACCAGGAGGCATAAAATCTTTGTCCCAGCAGCAAGCCCTTGGAGGAAGGTTTTCTGGAGCTGGACATCCAAGGCACTTTAGTTCATGACTCAAGGTGCAAAAATGTTCCAGAACAAAGCAGACATAAGCTGACACCAAAATAAGCTAAATTAGTCATAAAGTTGGGGTTTTTTTAATTTTATTTGTAATCAGAACAAAAACTGATATTGAAACCAAGCATTTCTTTTGAATCAGTAATAATCTGTTCCAGGCCAGATGTATGAATTAACCATTAGCACCAACATACTTCGTTAGCAAACAAAGCTTTTATTTTGTATTGCTTCTGATCAATGTCTTTTCCCCTAAAGGGAAGGCAATATAAATCCAACAAAGGCCGAGAGCTTACTGTGACATCAGTAGCTCTTTTTATCACTACCATCATCATGAAACCCTGCAAACCTTTGTTACTACTTAAGTGAAATATTAACAACACTTTAAAGTAAAGAAGGGGCTCAGTGGTTCCAGCATGTAACTCCACCATAAAATGCAGAGACTTGTGTTTTATTTTGCTTCCAGACACGCAGTTGGTTGTCACATTCACAACAACCTCAGGAAGAGCTTGTGAGGCTGAGCTGAGTTTCATGCAGCTGATCTATCCAGGCCCCCTGAATAGGGCTGTGAATCTACACAGAGGTGCTGAGTGTGAGTGTGCTCTCCTTCCCAGGACAATTCTGGTGTGGACGTATGTTCCCTTCTGCTGACCGAGCTGTGTGAGTAGAAATAACCAATAAAGAGATGAAGTGAACCTCTGGGTGTGTTAACCTCTTGTGCTGCTGACCAAGTTTCTCCAGAGCTTGTCTGTCAGCATTGTGCTAGAAGACAAGGACTGCAATTGTTTACTTCTTCCTATAGAGAGGGTGAAAAGGGGAAACTCACGGAAACATTACTTTCTCTGCATTCCCACAGAGGTCAGTCGCAGTCCTACCTTGTAAATTACACAAGTAAAACACTTCCGTGAAGCAAAGTACATTGATTTTGAAAGCTGGCATTTAAGCACAGCAACTTCATGGTTACATTATTTAACACATTTGTTCACCTTGCAGAAAACCAGCAAATTTTAGCTGAACCAGCCAAAGGAAATTTTCTTTTCACAGTCTGCTGGGAAGGAGCTTTGTATATGCAAGTAAAACATACAGTGTGCTGTTAAGAATCCAGCCCTCAAATTTCTGTTGAGGCCCAGTTATTAGCCACAGATGTCCAGTAATGATTGCTCTTTGTTCACTGAAATGACTTTTTTTTTCCCCTGTGGGGAGAAGGATGGAGCAATTTGCCTAAAGAAACTCTCTACCTCCACTTCTTGTTTCCCTAATGAAAAAAAAATGAAATATCTTGAAACATGGAGTAGGTTAATTGGAGCAACAACAGTCTTTTTCAGTTAATCAGCTCTAAATTCACCAATAGGTATCCCAGCTGGCACTGGAAGTAATCACTGGAAGTGTAGGAGTGTGGATGTAAGCTAGCCAAAGCCCACGGATCAAAACTCTGCCTGTGATGACTGAATAGACAACATTATCCTGATGAAGGATTCCTTACAAAATTATTTCAATGGAACAAAATAGGATATGCACAGTATAAAAAAGGAAAAGCAGAACAATACTAAAATGAAAAAGAGGAGATAATAAAAAAGGAACATTAAGACTTGAATCTACAGAGTCAATAGAATTCAGTTGAATAGCCCATTGTACCTATTCTGCTGTTAAAAAAAAAAAAAAAAGTCAAGCTCTGTTTGGGAAAAGGATTTTATTTTAGCCTGAAGTGACACTCTGAAAGGAAATTTTCTGACTAAGAATTCACCAGGACTGTGACAGTGACTACTAAAATAAGAAGAAACAATAACTTAAACTCCTACTAAAAACACCTACTAGCACAAACAATCTAAATATATTCCCCTATTTAGAGATGCTAACAGTTATAACATCTGGAGCTCACTCTAGACATGGCTCTGCAACAGTGGCACATCAATCAGATCCTGTCTCTCCCAAGTCACACCACTTTTCCCCCATACATTCAACGAGGTGACAGAACTATCCTGAGCCAGTGAAAACCAACACAGCAATATCTTCTCATAATCTCTTTGCTAAGAGATATCTTTTTTTTATTTTTCCAGCAACAGAGGGCGGGTTCTGCTCTGGGCTATACCAGGTTTTTTGCCAGTGGAATTTTAAAGGGATCAATTGAATAGTGGAGAGTAAAGTTGAATATCAGTAGGGGTAGTCTTAGGGCATGGATAGAAAATCATGTCCTGGATCAACATGGAAGAAGACGTTATGACTCTCTTTTCCTCTTGACAGCTTTTAATGATACAGCTTGACATGGAAGTATTTGGCTACATCAACAAAAGGACTTGTGCTGTATTTAGCTTGTAGATCCTTGAGATTTGTCTTTGATATGAACCTTCCCTAGATACCAAACCTTTCCCTTCCACAGTAGCCTGTAAGTCCCTCAGTCTTCACGCCACTGGAGAGCTGTAGTCCAGCGTACTTCCAGCCCCCAGCCCCACCCACAAACCTGCTCATGTCATTTAAAGCCCCCAGGCAATGATTGCTATTGGAAGAGGCCTGCCTGGCTGAGTTTCCATAAAGCAGTGCCAGAGATCATGCTGGCGACCCACACTGTATAGTAGTATCCATGCAGTGCAGACAGCACTACCTAATTTAGGTACCACAAACACTGCCAGCAGCCTTAACACTTAAATCCTTTTTGTGTAGGCAGTCCTGAGGTACAGTACTGGAAGTCAGCCTATAATTCCCAGTGACAGCTGAAATAGTGGTCTTGTTTGTTTATGATTAAAATTTAAGAGCAATTCTGGTTAAATGGATACAAATTTATACCACAATAGTAGCACAAAGCTAATTATACTACTTCTTCAGAACCACAACAAAAAAACCATCTTTTTAAAGAATGAATTTGCCTAACCCTTCTGCACTACCATAGTATTTCATAGCAATTGCCATAACCTGTTTTCTGCTGGCAGGGAGTAAGCTTCTTTCTATCAAGGTCATGCAGAAGAAACCCAGCTAATACAAAAAAGGGAACAAATTCTAAGAAGCACTTTGTATCAGTTGTTGGCATGCAAAGACATAATAATGGTACTTAGGCTGTTAAATTGAAGAGTGTCATTTAAGTAGCATAAAATATCACTCTGGCTAAGAGAAATGTAATATCGGGGAATAAAGCAAAAGGAAAATCCTCTAAATCCTCAAGAATTAAAGCAAATCTGTTCATTATAAGCCAATAAATTTGAACCAAATATCTAACTGCTCCATTAGAGAGACACCAGTGGTAATTCTTTGGCCACACAAGGTGGGATATCAGTGATTAAGTCCACCAGTGCCAAGATCAAAAGAAACTGTCAGACATTTAATCACATCACAGACAATATCTGAAGGAGACTCCTGTTTGCTGTCACAGTTTGCTGAGAGGATATGTCAGGCTGCTTGGGGAGGTGTCCAAAAGAGAAGTCATGCCTGTTGCTGAACATTGTCCCTGTTTACAGGATGAAGTGTGTGAGGGACAAAGCTGTCAGCAAAGAGAAATTCATAGTGGATGAAATCACACTTGCATTTGCCAGTTTTCTGAATGCAATCTTTGTGAAGAAGTCAATTTTAATAACACAGATGTTACAGGGGAAGGACATTCTAGTTACATCCTATTTACAGCAACGTGACTAAGATCAGAGTTTGTCTTGAAACATCTAAGACTGGAACTTGAATAATTTGGATACAAAGGGTCAGAGGGTTTGATAGGAAACCATAAACACTTTTAAGGAATAATTTGCTTTGGTCTTCCCCATCATGTTTAATCAAATAATCCTTTCTTCTACTGAAATGGACTTAGTAATGGGCATTTGTTCATTCCCTGAAGTTTGAAGAGGTTTTTGTTGTATACAGTAAATGTTCTTTGTGGGTTGAGGACACTGATATCTATTCTGAGAATTACTTGTATAGTAATTACTTGTCTAGAACCATCCTTAATATTTTTAAAGGTTTTTTTCCTAAGACAGGGTAAAAAATAAATGGTCTTATCATAGCAATCTGTTGGGTTACACTATGTGGTGACAGAGAGATAAGCCCGGAAGGCCGGAGAGACAGCCTCTTTCCTGGGCCCGGAGGTGACCCTGGGACTGTATCCAGGTCACCGGGGATGGGCGGAGAGAGGTTGGTGGCTTGTGGACAAAGCTGGACCTGTGAGAAGTGAAGATTGTAGTTTGTGACCTTATAGGGTATTGTTTACCTGTTACCATAATAGGCAAAGTCTGTGTACTGCTCCAGGTGATAGGGAGACACTGTGGTGAACATCTTTCCTGTTTACATGATGTTATATCCTGTTCTGTGGGGGTATTTAGGGAATTGGGACTGCGCAATAAAGGGGAATTTTGTCTTTGACTTTGCACCTGAAGGAGTGCAGAGTTATTGCCCATGCGTGATTACTGCAGCAATCCTATTGATTTCTGCAGAGGAAGGGCACCATGATCCTCATGTATTACATTAAAGAATAAAATCCTAGATACATATTGCTTTTCTAGACACAACCAAGGACAATGTGATCCACATTCACACCGAAGAAAGTCATGGCCAAAGCAGAAGAAATCCTGACCTAAGCAGGATCATAAGTGGAAGCAATGTGATTAAAGAAGGGAAAGAAGGACTGGAAAAACACAATGGCTATCTTCTTGATCTGTCATGTTATGCCTGTCCATTGTCATCCAACAGCAGCATCACAAGGATATGTTAAATTGTATTTCATTGTTTAAAAGATCTGTCTTCCAGCACTAGAGGAATAGGACGCATAAGATTATCTATAGGTTTTAAAATACAAGCTGAAATCCTTTTTGAACATTAGTTTAGTTAAAGACAGGCCATAAAGTTCTGTAATGACAGACCTATTGCTAATTAGCAAGTGCAGTTCCTAAAACACCGGTGCAGGATGCTTTTTTTCTTGAATCAGTTACACTTTGCACTTGTTTTTTCACAGAAAAATTTGTTGTGAGATCCTAGCTCAGCCTGTGGTGAGTCATGTACTTGTGGCACCGAACCTGGGAGTTACTAACCCTGCTCAGTTTTTACGTATATCAGGCCCTATCACCTCTTTCAGTCAAAAACTTCTTGAGCTACAGAATGACTTCAAGAAAGGCATTTTTCTCTATCAAGAATGATTCAATACTGGGAACTGGTTGCTAATATCTCATGCCATTACTTTTAAATGAATAAGGTCATTTGCACAAGCAAATGTCCCTGGGACCATGCAAAGTTTCTTGATTTTTCACAAAACTTATAAAAATTGAAAACTGCTCCCTGATGGAGGGAATATCTTGGTGAAGCCAATGGCCTCTGCAGTCCCTGCTCATTCTAATTATGTGAAACAGAGAAACATGTTTATTAACTGAGACATCACTCCCTTCCACCTGATGAACTGAAAAACTTTCATCTCAGGCTGAGCCTGCAACTGCTTTAAAACTGCCTGGTTATCTGTGAACCAGCACACATGTTATTCCTGAAGTATTGATGTTTGAAAGCCTCAGGCTATTCTTCAAAATAAGTTTGAGGACAGAAAGAGTATTTTTAACAAGGTCAGCTTGCACAGACAGCATTTGAAAGGTTGGCACTCCATTCAGCAGCAGTGCACCATATTTTAAGTGAGCATGGAACACTTTAGCTTTCACAACATGTCTAATAACTAGGAAAATAAGTATATATGATTTTTCTTTAACTGTCTTCAGAAAGTGACGATCATAAAATTATTACAGAGTGGCTTGTGTGGAAAGGGACCTTAAAAACTATCTAGTTCTAACACTTCTGCAATGGGCAGGGACGACTTCCACTAGATGACTAACTGCTAAATTTTTTACTGGTAAGCCTGTAATCACAAAGACTGGCTGATGGAGAGGGAGGAAGCCTGAGGAGCCAGTGTGAGAAGGTAGTGCCTGCACTGGCTGTGCGTACACTGCCACCAGACACTGTTGAGGTTTATGTAAGAGGTTCACAGACCCCAAAGACTGCCTCAGTGGAAGGTTTGCATAGGACATTTCTGCTTTGTGCCTGAAAAAAGCTAGCAGAAGCCAGCAAAGAGAGCTAGCAAACACCTTTGGGTTTGTTTCTTTTCTGCAGAAATGAACCTGGATTTGTGTCTGGGATGCAGGTAGAGGGAAGAAAAAATATAATATTCAAAATATTAAACAGAAATATAAGCCCCAGAGAGTAGAGATTTCTACCTGGGATGAAAGACATAAGGACATCACAAGGGTCATGTAACTTGGTGTCCTCAGGTAAGATTCATTGGTTTGTTGAGTGAGGCTCAAAATGTTCCATAATGCACACAAAGCTCAGAACTACATCAGAGTGGAAGTGTCCCCACAGACCTCATCTACTGTTCAGCGTTTGCCATCGACTGTTGGGACTGTTTACCTTATAATTTCTACACAGATAATAGTTTGTATCAGTGAGTTCCACAAATTAATTCATCACAGCTTTAAAGCATTCCTCCTCATTCCTTACCACTTACAGGCATTGCCTCCTCCTTCCCAGCTCCCCACACTATGATTAACTCTGATGGCTACCATCCAGTTCATGACTAGATTGATCACATTTTCATCCTGTCTTCATTTCCCATGCTTATTACTGTGTCAAATAATTGTGGTGTTTCCTGAATTAATACTTTGCCAACAGACAACCCCGCAGAACACACTTATCCCTAGGCCTTTCTGCACAGAGAGGTGCTGACTACTCAGAAACAGATGGGGTTGGGGGGGGTAAATAAGTACAGACATCCAGCTGAGCTTGTGGAAAATTAGGCTTTGGAAAATTAGGTTATAGATGTAGTCTCTTGGATTCACATTTAGTTCCCTAAATTTGGATATTATTAAATGTATTTGCATGGGAGGGTTTCTCTGGATCTTTTGCAAAACGAGGGCATAAGAGGTAAGATCACACAATGTTTCTTATACTTCTTCCTAATGCTTCTTCATCTGATGAACAACCACAACCCCCAGCTACCAAGCTGAAGAATCTATCTTCCTTTCACACAGCATCTGCCTGTCTGACATGTTCTTGGGAGCTGCCATATGTACTTATCTCCCGATATTTTGTCTTGGATGCAGTGTTCACTAAAGTCTGCTGTGGATTGCTCATCCAGTTTCAGGGCTACAGTTTCCAAACAAAAAGCTCAGGATGCCTCTGAATAAGTCTTTTAATGGAGCGGTACATCATCTTAAATTGAAATCAGAGGGTGTCTCCATGTTCAGATGCATTTGGTCATGTGTTCCAGCTGCTTCTCAAGATGAAACACACTTGAAACATATTTCTGACAGCTCCAGCCTCAGAAACATGTCAGACTAATGGGATTACACTAGCTGATGTGATGGGGGTTTTTTTAATAGAAAGCAATTCCAAAACAACACCTTTAAACACATCAGAAAAAATTCAGTCGTAGGGTTATTGTGAAGTTGCCCTACAGAAATTTCAGATGGTTCCTTCTCCTAACCACGCTCTTCCTTGCTTTGCTCAGTTAGTAACATCTCCTTGTCAAAGCAGGAAAGCTGGATGGCCTACAGGGGTGAAATGACAGCAGCTCCCTCATTGTACCCATCTGACATCATAAAATGAGCATTAGTTAGGAAAATTAGATCTCATTCCCCAGTCACTAGGGGACTTGGTGAAATGTTTGCTATCCACATTGACTTTGCTACTTCAACTTGGTGATGGTCCAAATGTTGACAATTTGTAGCTAAATAAAATATAAGGGGCAAACCCATGGATCTTTTGATGTACATCTTTTATATTTAATGCAATTATATTGAATTAAAGCTCTTCTCTGGATTTTTTGTGTATTTTTTTCCATATACTTCTAATTTGGGCTCATGGTATTTTATTATTATGCAACAAGGAGACAAACACTTCGGGCTTGCCTCATCTATTTTTTTAACTGAGATCTAATGACCAAAGTGTTGGAGAACCTGCCCTATGAGAAAGATTGAAGGAATTAGGTCTTTTCTTCCTAAGTGAAGGTTCAGAGGACACCTCACGGTATTCCAATACTTAGAGGGTAGCTACGAAGAGGACAGAGGACCTCTTCACAAGGAGCCATATGGAGAAGGGACGACAAGTACAAATTTCACTGGGAGAAGTTTCATCTAAACGTAAGAAAGATATTTTTTACAGTTTGAAAAAATAATCACTCACTGGAACAACTCTTCTAGGGATGTGATAGAGACTCTGTCTCTGGAAGTTTTTGAGATGTATTTGTTCAGAGTGCCTAATAATGTCTCCTAGTCTCCCTTTCCTCCAAAAGGTTAGATCAGTTAATCTTTCAAGGTCCTTTCCAACCTGGAAAAAACTTCTATGATCCTTATCCTCTGTTCTGATAGAGTTTCATAGCTGAAACTGCAGCAGTTTGCCACAGATATTTTCAAAAATACTGTGAGACTGGGAAGAAACAGTTTCCTCCCAGAACCCAGATAATGTCACACACCTGGGACTCTAAGAAGGACTAAATAAATTATACCTGCTGTTCAGAGGCACCATTAGCTTGGTTTGTATTTTTTTTTCCTATCTGCTGTGAAAAAGTTGAACAAGAAAATAGTTGTTGGCATTTTCTGTTTAGTACAATGGGAAAGTGTGACTCATATTAGGACTCAAATCTCTTCTACAATACAGTGATAGATCGTGACAGGGGATCTGCATTCCTTCAAAAGAGGAAGTGTATGTCATCCAATATAGAACAACTTTAAATTCCAGCTCTCTGGGGTCAAGGAAGAAGCTGGCAAGGAATTAAGACCTGAGAGTATGACTGAGGCACTGTTCCTGAGCACAGTTGTTGGAACAGTGCTGTTTTAACATCAAGACATCTGCACAGCATACTTTGAAAGCATTCTAAAAGGTTCTTTCTCATTATTACTATTTTTTCTGGCTCTTGTCATGTTCAGAAATAAGTAATTATGGGACTACTTGCAATTCTTTGTCTCTAGCATTTGTCTCACTGGAAACAAAAAAATGGGTGATCAACATAAAAGACTTCTATTCTCCCCTCACCTTCCCAGGAGACTGATTTAGTAAATATGATTCCTCATATTTTTACAAGCCTGCTAGAACTGGACCTGTTTCTGAACTTTCCGGTCTTTTATATTCAACTAAAAATTCCAAACAACCAAAATTTCCTGTAACTCAAAATGATACTGTTTATTGTTTTGAATTGAAGGCATTGAGCTTATGGCACTTGGCTGAAGCACATCAAGGTCAGGTTGAAGAAGGCCTCTAAAAGGTTGGTACACTTTTAATAAGCACCTACCAGTCATGCATACTTCTCATTCCTTTGCACCTGTTTCCAGTTGGAAGTGAAGGTCACTTCTATTACCAGACAAGATTAGCTAGTAGAGATAAAGGGGAAAAGGATATCCTACCTATGCCCCAGAAGGAAAGTGGTTGTGCACATTTGCTGGAGAGTGGAATTCATTAGATGTGTTGCTGCTGGGAGCTTCTAAGAAACTGAACAAATCACTGAGCCCTCACTTTCTGTTTAGAAAGGTTTGACTCAGACAAAAGTACAACAAGCAACCAGTTTTTCAGCAAATGAAGACCAACTGGTTCAGGGCTATCTGAAGAATTAAGCTGTGTATGACTGAAACTAAAGATGGCATCAAAATCTCCCCATATTTGTATCAATTTGAAATTTTCATAGATAGCATATTGTATATTGAGAATAAAATAGACCTCTCACTGAAATCTCCAGAACTTTGCAAACTGATGTATCAGAGATACAGAACAACACCATTCACAAGTGTGATTATTAATAAATTTAATTTCCAAAGCAGATTAAGCCTCCAGCCAAATCATGCAAAAATCCAAAGGCTAGCTTTTTGTCCTAGAGTTAAGGATGACTACTACAAGCCAAGTAATATCATGTAGATAGATATTATGTATATTATTGCAAGTTCTCATCATTGTTTCACAAATCTCATTATTTTTCTTACTTTATAAAGCTGGTCTCTTTGAGTCAGGATGATGTATAGTGATTTCATATTTCATTTAGCTCATTTTATCTTAAAAGCACACAATTACACAGAAAAGAAATTGTAAACATAGTAAATAATAGTAGGACTTGCAGAAATAATAGCTATATGAGCTCAATGGGATCAAAGAAAAGGTCTCACTACTCTCAGAAGATGATGGATTGTGAATTAATTATTTTTAAATATCTTCAGGTATTAGTATAAAAGGAATTGCATTTTAAAATTTGCTAAGAGGTTAAAGAAGAATTTAAAAGATACAGTCCTTGAAGGAGGAATCCCTTAATGAACTTGGTAGAAAAAAATTACCTTTTGCTAGGAAAGAATTAAAAAAAATAAATCCTAGTAATATTTTCTTCTCTCTAAAGGCAGGAAGAACTGACATAAAAAATAAAGATTATATGGAAAATGCTAATGCAGGAAACACTTTTTCTCAAGTCAGGGAATGACAGAGATTTCCTTAATTTGGACACCTTAACTACAAGCATTATGTTGTAGTCTTTGTTTACACAGTTGCAAACTTTTACATCACCCTGCTTTATTCAGTCAGTGTTTAGGGCAGAGCAGTGTTCGCTGAAGGAGCTGCCAGATATTGTCTTCTATCAGTTCTTTTGCCTTCCTTTTGTCCATGTGGTACCCTCTGACACTCACATTGCACAGTGACAACTCTAATTCAGGACCCCTCCACTCTGCCCTATAGAATGGACTCCATCAATGGAGGGCAAATCCTATGACGCAAAATTGTTTCTCTGCTGAGTAAGTAAGAGAGGTGGCGCCTACTGAGAATCATGGGACCACCAAAGCATCACTGGATGCACAATCAGGCCTTGAAAGGCAGGGAGGGGACATAGAATCTTCAAAATCTTTGAAATTATTTATTTCCATAATTCTGAAATGATTCAACCTATGGCAGTTTACCTATAAAAGTATTTCAGTTTTAAACTTTATGACCTGATTCAGGAATAAATATATTTTCATGTATTTGCAAAGCAAAAATTTTGATGTCTTTGCAGTTCTAAATCTAACCCACCCTTTCCTCCTGTTCTTCTCAACATCACTGCATATAAATTTATCCCAAATTAACAGCCAGCCACAGAGATGCCCAAAGCTTCCATGAGCTTTCAAAAAGATAAAGTCTGAAGGGAAGAAAACAGTGCTATCTTCATATTGCAGATTGGGAACTAAGGCACAAAAAGATTAAGTGGCATGCCTAAGTTTATCCAAGAAGCTTTTAGCAGGCCCAGAAATCAAATCTGGAGTTGTTCTTGCAACCATCTAATCTTTTAGAAGTATTGCTAGTTTTGCAGCAATATTCCTTTTGTATCTTGTTAGAAGTCTTTAGAACTAACTTTGAACAACTAAGAACAACTTACTTTGTCTTCCCACTTTCTGATTTCTCATCCTCAAGATGTGTTTTGTTCTTAATTTCAGGAACTGAAAACAACACCACCAACCATACGAATGAAACTACAAAAAAAAAGAATTATAATAGTTTGCAGTATTTCTGCTTACATGATGAATGTAGGTTACAAGGTGTGTATTTCCTGTTTGTTCAGAGAGTAGGGATTAAAAATAAACTCTCGTGTAAATGCCATGTTTATAAACTCCCTTAAGTCAGCACATGTCCCATGTCTGGGTGGGCTGTTTCATTATTCTAAACAAAGCCACATATTCTGTAAAGGGAAATCAAGAAGAAGGAGTGATATTTTGGTGTGTATTAAAACACACCTTTTTCAAAACTTTTGTAGCACCACTGTCTTGAAAAGGTCCCTTCCGGAAAGGTAGGAAGGAGCTCCTTCGACCTGTAGGAAGAAGTGATCACATTTCTTTCCTTAAAAGCAGCAGCAAGGAAGTGCTCTCCTTTCCCATATACCAGGGTGAATGCAGAGAGTGAACTGGTTGCAGCTGCCTTACCCTCTCTGCCACACATAAGCCCAAAGGCAGGAGTTGAGCTGACCTGGGGGCAATATTCCTTTATTGTTCTTCTGCAATGATACACAATCCTCACCTAGCTGTTCTTGGGTTTATGCAGTTTTAGAAATGTACTGTTGAAGTTGCAACACATGCTCAGAGGGAAAAAACGCTTAATGAATATTAAAAGCAGGTAATTAATTTTTCCTCTATGTTACTCCCAAGCAGACTTTATGGAGCATCCATGTAAATTATGCATAACAGCTTTATGAGCTGAACTTTCCATTTGTATGACAGGAAAGAGGCACCTTCTTTTTATCAGCCTGTAGGAATTCTGTTTATGCTTTGGAGCAGATAGAAATTTTGCAATATTTCTAGAAATGTTTTGATTTCCTTTCAAACTAGGAAACCTTTCCTTACAGGTAAAAGTCTTGGGACAGATGATTTCATTAATCTTTAAATTATACAGATGTTGAAGTGGGAAAATCAAAGCCTGATTTGCTGACTTGTACTCTTTGTTGAAAAGATTATCTATTACTCAGAAAACTTAATTTAAATATGTCACGGGGTTCTTATGGGTAGAGAATGTAACAAGGCAAAGCAGAATTCTTATTCCAAAAGAATCTCTTATTTATTTTATTTTTCAGTTTCTCAGAAAGGATAAAGAGGGGACTATTTCTGATTATTTGTTCAACTTTGCATATAAAATTAACAAGTCAGCTCTGCTCCTAAGAAGTAATAGATGTTTTTTCTACAGGTTATTAAATGTTAACATTGCATTTGTCTATTTGTATGTGCCCACAAAAACATTTTTATAGAAGACAGTACTTTGTTATTAGTCCTTCAGAAGGAAGAAAGCTAGTACATTGTAAATCCCCCTTGGGACACCAGGTCCAGTCTGCCTGGAAGCACTGTATTGGATCTTTTCTTCTCCCTGGGAGTCTGAGACAGACATATGGTATGTACCAGCATATTGTGAAGAAGAAACAAAACCTCCCTCTCATCAAAGTGCACATCAAACTTATGAGGAGTGTTCTTCCTGGAAAATGGGCTAAGCCTAACAGAAGCCCATTTATCTTCCATTTGATCCTGACTGCAGCTGGGATCTATATCCATTACCACAATGCCTTAGTCACTTTGAGGCTCTGCTAATAGTGTAACTCCTGTCACCTCCCAGATGACAGCACAAGGCACTCTGAATAGTTGAGATGACACACTGTCAAAGTCCCCCATGTAAAAAGTACTGGATATCTGTCCACTCCTACCTGAAAAGGGATGATTTCTACAGTTTGTTTCTAAGTCTCATATTATGTTCTACCTCCCATCTTCAATGAGAAGACTTTTTGGCTCTCCAGTGTGTGCTTTTTCAATACTTTTTAACATTCTGAGAAATACAAATTAGTTCCAATTTTGAAACTTTTGAAATTACAAAATTGGCACCAGCTCCAATACCTGTGTATAAGTGGGAGGGAAAGTGGAAAAGGAATAATACGATTTCAGTAACACCACACACATCATCCTGTCTTCTCAGCATCTCTCAATCAGAGAATATAAACATAGTTTGACATTTAAATAAAGAACAACACAAACATCACTATATTTCCTCTCTTTTTAAAAAAATCCTAAGACAAATTTCAAAGGCTGTTTAGATTGGGCAACTGAACTATAATGAGACACCTACTTACAGGCTTTTTGCATAAGAGTACTGAGCAACCAAGAGATCACTGGTTCCCGCAGCACTGGGGGACAAAACAAGGTTGTGTTTGTGTTGTTTTCCTCTGATGACAGTGGTTATGCAAGGTTTTGTGCCAGGAATGGAACTCAAAATCTCCCAAGACAGCGGGCAAGTTGCCAGCTACATAACCTGGGCTCCCTATGGACACTCCACACAGATTGTCCTCCTGAGCTGGGTCAGACCATAAATAAAGCTTATGCACAGCTGTGTGTATCTGCTCACTGACAAATTCCCTTGACATTATTTTGGCAATGTGAAAAGACTTGGAAAGCCAGGCATGATTTGAAGATATAGTTGGAAAGAAGTTACAAGCATCATAAAAGCTATGACCTTACCTATCCACATCTTTCCAGAAATTCAAGTTTTGAGAAAGGTTTTCAGGTTGAAAAATGAAGAGTTAGAAACAATTGGAAGAGCACAGAAATTAGGATGTAAAATATTGTTTGCTATTTGTGCTCAGATCACTGCTAAATGACTTATCTACAAAAAATATCTAGAATTTTCCTGCAAACTGAGTTTTTTCAACTATTGGAGAAAAATAAATAAAATTATTACCTGTACTTTTAGCATGCCATTTTAATGGTTAATTTGTTAGAAAAGTTTTCCAAATGATTCTTGTGAAAATTAGGTGCATGAATCGAGTTCATATCCATTGTAGGAATCATGGAAGAGATATTTATCAAAAATGTTCCCCAAAGGCTATTAGTCTTTGTGTCAAGACCCTTGATCAGCTTGTAAGTGCCAAATTTTATATACACAAACATAACATATAAACCTGAAGATGTGAGTAATATTTATAAGTAGACTTTCAAATGCACTATTCAGAGATGTTCGGTCATTAAACAGTATGGATTTTATACATAATGTAGAAAAAAATACTTTGATGACATAAATTTGCAATGAAATGGAGCATTTCTGCACTGATGAACATATCGGATATAAGTTTCCCCAAATATACTGGATTTTTCTGAAAAGAGCAACTATATTACTCTCTAGAGAGTCATTGATTTCTGCTGCATGGAGCCCATGGTTTGAAATCGCTTGTATTCCCAAAGTAAATGCTGACCTGACTCACTCATACTGTTAATTTTTAAATTCTGGCATTTGAGTCTAAATGTTCAAAGTAGGATACAATCCCAGAGGTGATTGGCACTTTCCATTTGAATTTATCCTCTTCTTGCACTGCTTATGTACATGAAGTCAGAGTGTCTCTGTACACTTCTTTTGACAAGAAGAATTGGCGTCTGGGAAGTCTGTGGTTTCATTCTGTGGCTACAAATCTCAAACAACAGAAGTATATAAGGCATATAACTTAAAATATTTCCCATATTCTCTACTTCTCCATAAATTTAGACTGTATTGCACTAATGGTATAGATGAAATAGCATGGTAGTTTTTCCCAAAAGTTGTGTGTGTGTGTGTGTGTGTGTGTAAAAATGCTTCTCACAGATACCAAAATTATACAGTTTAACCTAGCAGTAGCAGCCAAAAGGAAAATGGTGAAACTCCAGTCCTCCTGAGATAAACTGACTTAGTAATTCAGAAATATTTTATTTCCATTCACTTGTAATAAGAACTGAGCAAATGAAGGGCTGCATTCACACATACTGCCAACGCAGGCAGGTTTATGCAGCCAAGAGCACTGTAGCTTGATCAGCCTGAGTCTCAGAGCCCAAACTCGGGGTTTAACTCTGGCTGCAGAGTACTTTTCTCAGGGTATTTTCTCCTGCTAGATACTGTCAATGGCAGTGCCATAGTGCAGAGAACCCAGAGTTTTGTGGCCCTGTGTCTCCTTCTGTGGGCTACTGCCATGCATTACAGTCAGTGAGTCTAAAGGGTAAAATCACTGAAACATCATGGGAAATTGTTATCCTACTTGCTCCATGAGCCACAGAAGGAAATGGAAAACTTTCCTGGACACAGGACCTCACTCACTTTTTGCAGAGGAAAATCTGAACTTCTGTCTCTCCATAAGTGAATTGGCTAACCATAAAAGCAGTGCAGGAGTTATAGACATTATGAATGTGGATCTTCATTTCTCTGTCATTTATTACCAGTTTCAAAAGAGAACACTTTTTTTTTATTTTTCTGAGGTTAAAAAAAAATGACCAATGAAAATAACTAAAATGGTTTTATTTCTTTTATGATCAAACTTTTTTCTCCTGAAACAAAAAAATAAATTATTTTCTCACTTCTAGTTAATGAATCTCTTAGTGGATTATGAAAATTGCCAGCAAAATTAGCTGTTTTTCTCAGTGTATTTCTTTTTCACTGAGAAAAATGTCCTTTTTCTCAGGACAGGATGGCATGTAAACAGAATTATTTCTTCCTCCTGGAGGTGAGGTTTGAAGCATATTAGCAGATGCTGTGTGTAAGTTTGTATCATCATTTTGCATGTTATAACCATCTCCCCTTTGCAAAAAGCAAGATTTAATTTGGCAGAACTGTCAATCTAGCAGCTTCCATGAACACTAAATGATTTTAATTTTAATTGATTCTTTGTTTGGGGATTTTTCAGCATCTAAGATAATAGAAATTTCCAAGATCTAAAGCAACCATGGTTCAGTAGCATATGACTTTCAGCTGGAATACAGATCAGTTCTTATTTTACCTAAGTTAGTTCATGCCTGACTGCTCAGTTTCCTAGCAGAAGTAATGTGTGATAAAAAGTAATTAAACAAAAAGATAATGTCTTCTGATGGTAATAGTGCCAGTAAATAATATTCTTGATAGAAAAGGAAATATATTACAGTTTGCTTCTACTGGCAGAAATAAGATTTCAATTAATGTATAATTAGTGATCCATTAAGATAATCATATATTTGGCTTTTGAGTCTGTTTAAATGGAAGTACAATATGTCTCTAAAATTAAATGAAGCAAAATCAGCTTCACAAATAAATCCTACAGAATATCTCAAAAATCTTATCTAATAACTGGTGTATGCAGAGAGTAGACATTTTTGGTTAGGTAATCACTGAATGGAGCAAGTACAAAAAGAGGCAATGTGCCTTTTTCATTCTTTAAAATGAGATAAAGTCATGAAACACTAATTATTAGAATGTTTTAATGAGTTTCAACCAGAAAAATCACATGATGTGATTTCCACTATTCAGAAGTGCCATTTGTACATACTTAATGAGAATGTCAATATACACATGGCTTATTGTTGAAACACTGGAATTCACAGCAGATGCAAAACCTTTTTCTTAAATTAAAAAAAGAAAATAAAAAAATACAACCTCTAGATGAAGAACATGAACATATAAATGATTTAGTACCAGAATTAATCCCCTCCACTCAGTACTTTCAACCACATCTAGCACGCAGCATGAAGCTTGGTGCCCTTCCACAGAGAGCAGACATTCATGAATTGGCAGGAGCTGAGTGAGGGGCTCCCAGGCTGATTTGGGCTGGAGCAGTTGCCCTGCCAGGAGAGACTGAGAGATCCAGCCTGGCTCATCCTGGAGAAAGATGGATCTGTACAAATCCAACAGCAGCCTCAAGTCCCTACAGGAACAACGAGCATGAGCTGAAATAAGACAATCAGACTAGATATCAGTAAAGTCACTTTGTTCATGAGGACAGTAGGCACTGGAACAGGCTGCCCAGAGAGGTTGTCCAATCTCTGTCCTTGGATATTTTCCAGATCTGACTGTGCAAAGCCTCTTGGGATCCTTTCCTGCTTCTATTATTTTATAACCTGCTATGAACCTGGATAAAGCCACTTGGTGGTCAAATTCTACTAGAGATCAACAGCCGAAATAATTTTCAAATCAAATAATGAACCAACTAAGAAACAGACTTTTTTTCAGTGAAGGAACCATTAATCCATTTACCTGCCAAGACTTTGCCCTTAGCTTTTTATCATTTTGCTCTTACGCTAAATTTTAGTGTCATCATATAAATTGATAAACTTCCAGACATCCCTTCCAGCCTGAATTTTCATGCAATTGTGATTATTTTCTTTTGTCACCTATGGTCTATAAAATGCATGCATGGTTGGAATCTGGTGAAATCATAGCTGTGCTCACATAAAGGCTGAGTCAGGAATGCTTTCCAAAGTCCAGTTCACAGAAATCCTGTCAGAAAATTGTCACAAGACTTGATAAGCAAATTAGCGGGACAGAAGCAGCAGACAACCATCAACCAGTGGTCATTCAGCAGTGAAACACAATATGTTTTCTTCTGGTTTGCACCACCTATTTCAGAACAGGTTTTTCAAGAGTGATGCCCCACATCATGTAAGAGTATATAAAGTCAGTTTTGTTCTCCAGGAGCTAGAATATGCTGAAGCTCTCCCTAATTTATATGAAGGTTTATGGCTATATTAAATAAATGGCTATATTATATAAATATGGATATATTAAACATATTTAAATTGAAAAATTTATTCAACCCATGTATGATCTGAGAGCCTTAACCTTGGACTCTCCTACCCTTTGTAAAAAATGCAATGATTCTATCAAGGAACTCACCCAGGCAGCACATAAATGGGACAGTCAAGCAAATATCACCTGATGGTGACTTAGGCATGAAGACTTTTCCCTCTAAACTCTCATAGAAGAAATATACTAACAGGCAAGTTTTCCTCCTTTTCTGCCTCGCTAAGACACATACACTTGAAAAAAAATTACCCTTTTGTGCTAACTCACTTTTTACCAGCTATTTAAAAGCTTTCCCTGAGATATAAAGAAAAAAAAATACTCTAACTTGCTAACTGTAAAGGTACCTACTTTGTCTTTATTATGACAACAGTAATTTAGAACTACAGTCTTCAAAACACAGTTCAGGAAGAGCTGTGTAGAGACACAGCTCCCAACAGGTGTGAAAAAAATATATGCCCTCAGTACGCTAGACCTATATTAAAAATGCATATGCCATTTATTATCAAGACTATCAAATAAGAATGGCCCAGTTGAAGACAGCTTGAAGATATAATCTCATACATAACAGAATCACATGGGCAAATGCACTAGAGGAGACAAACCTTTTCAAAGACATCCATGATGTCTGCTGCAGCCTTAGATGATCTGAAAGAGAGCACTCTGCATGCATAGTGTCCCAGAGGAACATGACCCATCTGCCCCAAGCAGTAACTCTCCCGTATGTTCCTATATACACACATAATGGGCAAACTAATGTGTGAAAACCAAGCCAACTACGACCTTAATATGACATTTGCTGCCATCCCTACTCCAAAAAAAAAAATGAGCTGTTTTCCTCTACATCTTTCTCTGTACTCTCTTGCACATGGTATTTTTTTGTACAAGTTATGTGATAAAAGAAACAGCCAACTGTTTCCTGTTATGCTCTACTAAAGAATTGTAAAAATCTCTTCTCTTGTTTGCAAGTGATTTGCAGGGTTTTTTTGTATTTAGCTGCAGAAATACAAAATGAAAAAAAATTCCCATTTGTATCGTAAACACTAGCACAGAACCACACACACAGAGTCCTAAACAGTAAATTCAATATTAAAGAGAAAAGAGCTATTAAAGAAAGTCCTACAGTAGCTACTGCTATCACTTTCTTTATCTCCACTGCCTTCTGCATCCTGAATAGTGGTTTTATTTACTTTAAAATTGCTATCCATTTGACTGAAGAGAGCTTTTAGGAATTTGTCACTACATCTCCTAAATTAGCAGGGACATTGCTATCTGAGCAAGAAGTTCCTCAACCATACAAAACTAAGCACTTCATTTTGTCTCTGGAGTGTTTTCAAGCAGTGTTAGCTACAACAAAGAATTCCCATGGATGTGCAAAAAACCAAAAGATATGAAGAGTTTTGTGGAGGAAAAAAACATATTTCCAGGCTGCATTCATTCCAAAGAGCTTAGAAATGTTTTCTAGATTCTAGGAAAAGAGCAATGATTTTTTCCTTTACCTGGCTTTTGTCTGACATCCAAGGCTGTTCTTTTCTCCAATGTTTAGATAGCGCTGATCACACTGGTGTTAAGAACAACAAAAAAATGTCAGTACAAAATGGCCATAATCCATGGCCAATGATCTATTGGCACTATACCACTCATGGTTTTCTTTTCATGAAATATTTTTACCTGAAAAGCACTTAATGAGAAAAACATCACTTAATGAAAAAATAAAATTGATGGTTTCTACATCCAGTTCATATTTTTGAATTGAATATTGAAAAAAATATTTGGCACCTTAAATCAATGCTGAAGCTGTACTCCAATCATTTGCAAACTAGTATCAGTTGTGATGACCCAGATCATATGTTAATCCATGACCTTTGCAGAAATGGCATATAAAAAGCAGAAACAGAGATTTTTGCAGTCAGAATCAACTGAGGAAGTTACAGAGTTTGGTCACCAGATAATGTCTTTTGCAAGTAATTTTCAATAAAATGCAAAATAAGTCCAGGGCTTGGTGGTAAGGAGCTGTTACTGTTTACTTAAGGAGTTTTTTGTTGACTTTTCTGCTCCCCATGAGCTTTCTTGGACTAGAAAATAATGCTCCTACTCAAACTGCATGATATTTCTAAGAAACAACATATGGCATCCATTATTTTATCAAAGCTGTGTGCTTGTGGCAGTGGCAAGGTCACCGGGCTGAGGTCCAAAGTTGTGCTTGTTTTAAAATATTGCTGCTATCAGCTCTGTGCTGTTAAGAGTATTGATGTACTAGGATTTCCAGGTAATATCTTTTCAGACCTGGTAAGGCCTGTAAGAGGATGATGCAAAGTGGTTTGGGTACTGTAAAAAACTTTACAGTGCAAAACAGCATGTCATTCTCTTCTCTTTGTATTTTGCAATCTCCCATGACAGCCAGTACACTGGGAATCAAAGAATGAACAAATCCCACTCCTCCGTTCTCCCCTTCCCTCATACTTGGACATCCAACAGAGCTTTCTGGACATCTGGCAATAGTTCTGACAAATTGCAACAACACATGTTGAGATCCATGCCACAACACATAACAACTCTGAAGCATTTTGAATAAACTTACAGTCACTTAATACACCACTTGAGTTGCAAAGTAAACTTTTCTAGATACACCTAGGAAATCTTAAATGAAACCTGGGCAGATGGTGCTGTGCAACATACGAAAGTGCAGTAAGGATTAATGCATTCTGGATAGATCCAGGTCTTTCTCCCTCCTGGTATCTCCCATGCCTTCCTGTTTTTATCCAGGACTTCTCTCAGCCCTGGAAACCAGACTCCACAATGGAATAGATGCAGAGTAATATATGGGAGGCAATACAGTGACTTCCCATAGCATAACCTGCCTTGAGACTGAAGTGATTTTTAAAGGGAAATTGTATCTTGTAGGTAAGAATTTTCCTCCCAGGCTGTTCCCAGGCAGTACAATAATGTTTGGCTCACCATGGGCAGAAGCAGAATGCCACAAACTGACCCCAATTTCAAAGGATTTTTAGAATTCAAATAATGTATTTCTATAACAGTGTTCTTATAAAATATTCTATGGGATCCCACTAATTGAACCCAATGGAAAAGTCATTCTCAGGGCTTAGTTCTCGCTAGCAGATACTTTTTGTTTCAGCCAAATGTGTTGGCAAACCATGCAAACCTCTGTAATATTATCTCAGTATTTTTAGATTAATGGGACAAAGGCAAACTTATTAATAACACATCATCTTGCATGTCAGCAGCATGTTCCCATGGCTGAGGCATCTGACAAAGTATTGCAGAAAGCTGCGGTCTGTCCCAACATGTTCAAGGTAGGATGCCCTGGGGAGGCGGGGGAGGCAAACATCTGCAGTCCACAGCGGGATGTTGTCTATTTTCCCAGAGGCAGCAGCAGCACCTGCTGAAGAACCAGCATCAGCACCTGCTGAAGAACCAGCATCCTTCTCTCCTAGTGGCAAAACACAGGCCTGAGTGCGGCTGGAAAGGGTTAGCATGGTGTCATGGTTTAACCCTAGCCAAGCAGGAACTGAACCTACCTGGCCTGTCAAGAGACTGGAGGACTCAGCCAAACCTATCCTCTAACAGATGCTTGTTTTGAATTTCAGGGTAAAGAAAATTCCTTGCCTTATGTCAAGTGTTGATCTGAGCTGGCATCTATTGGAAGGCTACTGGATTTGTGACTATAAATAGAATAATTTTGCTCCTTCCCACTCACGTTACACAGATGAAGGTCAGCAGATGTACCTCCCTCCAACCACATCCTTGTGGTGAATAAAAAAGAGACTCCTGTTTCCCTATTTGCATAATTGCTTCCCCTCACTGACTGGTGCTCTAAACTTTCCTCACTAAGCATAACCAATTATATTCAGAAGAAAACTGTGAGGCACCAAGTGAACTCCTTCTGCAGTAACAGATAAAGAATACTAGACAACCTATGTGTGACAACAGCTAAGCACTGCACGTGCCACTGGAAAGTGTATGAAAATGTATGAAATATGTGTGCTTACCTGGGTAACACAAGGGTAGTCTGCATTTCTGACTTCAGCGTTAGACAGCCATGAGAAATGACCTTCCACCTTTCCCCTCCCAGGAGGATTAAACAGATTGTCATACTCTTTTTACAAGTATATTTGGTTAAAGAAGTATCCTGCTGTGCATGGAATACTCCTTTAAGAAACCATCTATTTCCTTTCATGTACCAGGAACTAAGGATGAACTTTTGGAGACTCAAGGACTTTAAGTTATGTGGAACCAAGGTTGGTTAATCATAAATAGTTTTTGTTGGTACAGCCTTACCATGACAGGCTAAAATTATCAAGCAACATCTGATGATATATTCTATATTTCATTGACTCCTTTTTCCTTCTAGCAGAGAAAGCCTTCTCTTTTCCAACTAGTCTATTTAGGAATATTGTTCAGCTAGCATTCCACATCCCAAAATAAGCATTTTCCCTACCACAAACTTTTTTTTTCAGAGTGGGTGCATAGGTTTTCAAATTTATCCCAGTCACAAGGGGCATTTACAGATTACAGCCAACATTTGAACTGAACTGGAGACAACGTAGTCCAACCAATACCCTCCTTTTAAGAACCTTTCATGCCCTCAAGCAACATAGACCAGGGTAATGCATTCCATGTGTTCATTCCTAGGTTGCATCCAGACAGTCATATAAAAAATTAGGAATGTAGGACTCTCTCTCCTTTTTTTTTTTTTTAATAGGTCAAAACACAATACAAGGGAATATTTATACCTATGTGTCTCTATATTATTTGAATTAGGTAAAATGTTACTGCTCGATCCTGCTAAGGTAATCTTGGCACATGCACATCTGCGCAAAGATTGCTATGATGTATGAACTGCTGACTCTTTATTTAGCAGACATGAAACATATGCTGTGAAGGACTTTGTGCTGATACTGAAGACACATGAGTTTATCAGATGAAAACACTGGGGTGTCATATTCTGTGGAGATCAAATTTAAATTAACTCAGTGTATCGCAGGCTCATGTCCTTATATTATTACCTTATTGTGATGTTTCAGATTAATATCTGTTCTAGCATCATATTTTTGTTACAGCTCTGTGAGTGCATGGGGATTCCTGACAAGATCTATTTCAATACCTCCTCGCTGTTACCCACATCATCTTTCACAGAGGCAAAAGCTCCTTCTACAGCTCTCAAGAGTGAATTGCCCACATCACCCACTTTCCTATCAGCAAATTAAGGGGCCCATGCGTGCATTGGTTAACTCACAACACACACCAAATACCTGAAGCTCCCTGGCAAAAGTTTTCATGGATACTGCTAGATATGTTTCCCTTATTTCCACAGCCCATTGCAATAAGGTTTATTTCAGTGTTGCAAATGTAGGTTGCTCTATTCCAAAACAAATATAGGTTGTTCCAATTTTCTACGTATAAATTACCTCTTTTTATACGCAAGATACACAAGAATGCTAACTTTTCTTAGATACGCAACTATGATGTCTCATTCAGCCAAAGGCTGAAGCTCTTGAACTTAAAACAAAACAAGATAAATACACAAAACAAAAAGAAAATGTCTTTTAAAAGTTTTTCCACATTTGCATTTCTTAGAAGTTTTGGATTCTAGGTAGAATAATATAAGGACCGTTTTTATTAAATTTTGGTGTCATAAAAATTGGAAATCTCTCAGAAAACCCTTTAGGGTACTGCAAGAAATCAGAAAAAGCATACTGAAGTGTGTCAGATTAGGTGCCCAAACTTTGCCTGTTTCGAGCTCTGAAATTTTTGAGGTGTGAGTAACCACTGATATCTATCCTGACGTTATTTCATTGCATTTACTCAGCAATGACTTGTATCTTTCTGCAGCATCAGCAACAACAAAAAATACTTTTGACAGTATTTTGGAAGTCCCAGCAGCCAGGGTCATGCTGTTCAGTGAAGGACTCCACTGCTATATTGGAAAGTATAATAACCATCTGCCTCCAAAGAAAACAGTGACCTGCAGAGTGCCAGCAACCTCATATTGTTACAGCTTGGAGCACTCCACCCTTATGGGATGCACGAGGTCTGAGCTGCAGAAGGGTGGGAGCGAGCTCGCTGTGCATGAAGCGAGGCTCTCCAACGACAAGAGGCCAAAGTGAGGCAGAGAATCCTACACAGGAAACTAACAAAATATATATGCTTCCTCCTTTCCAAAGGCCAAGCTATGGCAGATTTTTCTCATGGGTACTGCATCTCAACCATTAACAAGGCAAGCCTCTGGAATAAGGGCCTCATGAGAAGGAAAAAGATTGCAATTGTTCTGGAAAGAATACATTATGTGGCCTGATTAAATAAAAAGCTGTGCTTCAGCTTTTGGGCCAATACAAATGGCAGCTTGAGAAGTTCATGATTAACTTGCAGCTCAAGAATTTGTTCCCAACTATCAATTATTTAATACTCACAGCTTGGAGAAATATGAAACATTTCAATCATGCTTCTAGCTAGAAATAAGCAGCCCATTAAAGCAGATATTTTCAAAATGGGTGGAGTTCAAAGGAAACTCTTGAGGGAAAGTGTTATAATTGCTATCAAAATGGCAACTGCACATCAACAGCGAAGGGGAAAAGGTTTCCTTAATATGCAAGAACTAATTTGAGCATGTGCAAAGCAGAGAGAGACAGATGGCTCCTATCACCACAAATAGAATAAACTGGCAAAAGTTATCACCTACAGAGACTGATGGATTCAAAATTAACTGATAGCTTTTACATATAGTAACTCTAAGAGTGAACAGATAGTCATTTCATGCAAAAATAAGTCTCCCAGACAGCAAGGCTAGTAGATTTGTTAGCAGAGCACTGAGCAAGATTCCAGAGATGCCTCACAGTGTTACTGTGATCTTCTGTGTGATTTCATGTGTGATGCAATAAAGCGATACGTTATCAGAGCCATCAAAGAGTAAAAAATTGACTTTAAAATCTCTAGCTCCTGAACCACGTGGTAAGGCCAGAAAAGAGATTTGGAGTTGGAGGTTTTTTGCCAGTCATAGGTGTTGGCACACCTTATATCCTTAAATGTTGAAAAATATTCCACTGTAGTTGCATATTATTTAGCTGAATGGATCATTAGACATTTTTACCTACACAATAAATGGACACAAAAGCAGAATAATACGACTAGAATTTTTTTCTGACAAGGGTAGTTTTCCTATCACTTAATAAAGATGTGTTAATATATAGTAGAGAACCATTTATTCCTCTAAATTATCAGGGAAAAAATGAGCACAGTATTTTGTTAAGCATCTAATAATAATGTTATTCACATAGGGAATAAAATATTAATAACCTTTATCTGTAATAACCACCCATTTCTGACAATAAGTAAGAAACAACCTAAAAAAAAAAAGAGATACATTTGATACATTTTAGCATCAGTATTCAGCAGCAGAGTATAAACATTTTCAAAACAAAATATCCTTAGGGGGTGATTTGAGCCAGTCTTTATCCAAGCCACTTGGAAGATATCACTATTGAACATCCAAACTTGCAATCATATTTTTAAAACCCTGAAGTCAATATGTTATTTACTGTATTGAAAACATGCATTCTGAGCAATAAATCACACTCAACTTGTCACTTTAGTTTTTATGTAGTTGTGTAGCTAGTATGTGCTAATCTGAACTGCATGTATTTCCAGTTTAAACAAGGAAAGTGGGCAGAAGCTAAAACACTGTCGGCTCCTGGTGCATTCTTCACTCTTCCTCTGCACACATGTGTGCAAGGGAAAACGCCTGTGAGATTGTCTAGTTTAGCCCATATTTATGGGACCATAATAAATGGAACAGGGAGTGATGGACCTCTGACATGACATATTGTTATGGAAGGTTTTTGGGGGGGTTTTTTGGTTTTTGTTTTAACAAATAAACTCAGTCCCTGAAGTAACATCAAAACTTTCCCCATGCAGCTGCAGCATTATAGTAAATTCCTTGGTCATAAACAAGCTTTCATACATTAAATGACTTCCATACATTACAAAAACAGAATAGCTCTGCCAAGGGAATGACTGCTGATGTCAAGAGAATTCCGCTTAAGACACACAGAGCACCAATTTTGCTATCTTATTGAAAACTCTCTACCGGGTGAAACCTTTGAAGTAAATCTTTCTTCTCCTCACATAAAATAGATAAGAAATGACTGTTCATGCGAACCTGTGGGTATATCAACACATACAGTCTCTGCTGTAACTCACTGCTAAGCACACAGAAATACATCATGGAAACAAGAGAATGGAGGAACAGTCACATCAACTAAAGATTTGGTTTGTGTTGAAGCTTGCATTTTTGTGTGCAATGGGAACTCTGAAAGGTACTGGCGCTGAGAGAGAGAAAACCTCTGCCCAACAGAACGCAGATTTTGAATGAAGACTATTGCTGGGGAGAGCAAGCTGGGTCATTGAAAAGTCTCCATGTGGAATTAAAACTCTCTGAATCAATCCCCTGTTAACTGCTGTCTACATGCTTTAACAGTGCTACCTGTCTAAACTGGCAGGGCAATACTCATGCCTCCACTCTTTATTCTGGGTCACATCATAAAAGAAAATGGTTGGATGGCAGTAACCAGAGGGTAATGGTCAATGGCTCAGAGCCATGATGGACATCAGTGGCAAGTGGTGTCCCTCAGGGGTCTATATTGGGACCAGTGTTATCTAATATCTTCATAAATTATATGGATGAAGGGATAGAGTGCACCCTCATCACATTTGCTGATGACACCAAGCTGTGTGGTGCAGCTGACACACCTGCGTGAGAGACTGGAGAGACTGATGTCTCAAGACCTTTTGAATGCACATGGGGGAGGGGGGGAAGGGGCAGGTTGGGCCTTCCTTGGTGAGGCAATGCTGTTCTCCGCAGTCCCCACCCCTAGAGCCTGGCTCAGCACTGGCTGCCTGTGGAGGCAACGCTCCACACCTGCCCCTTCAGCCCCTAACTCAGCTCCTAATTGGCCAAATGACTGGAAGTCCCACCTGTGGGACAGGCCCAGGAAGGCAAAGGGGTATTTAAGGCTGAACCCTTGTCTGGGGATTTCTATCAGCTGGGCACCTCTGGAACACTGGAGTTGGTATCTATATGTGTCTTTTTCTATATCTTTTTTTTTTTTCCTTCTAATTATCTCTTCTCAAAATTTTTGGGTAACTTAAAATCAGAAGGGCTTAGAGTTTGCCAAGTTCAATGGGCCAGGTTAATGCTTTGAGAAGGGTTTTATGTTGACTGAATGTTGCACTAAACCTTCTGCCAAAGTTCTCTGATTTTTCCAAAGTTGCCAGTAAAGTCTTTTCTTCTTGTTTTCAGCTCTTGTGAATATCTTGTTGGTGTTTCTCCCGTATGTCTAACTCAGAGTGCAAGAACAACAATAAGCCCTTTTAAGAGCCTTTTTGGGCACGTTTTTTGGGGCCTTACACACCTGAAAGATGGGGTGCCATCCAGAGGGACCTAGACAAGCTAGAGATGTTGCCCCGTGGAAGTCTTATGAGGTTTAACAAGACCAAGTACAAAGTGCTGCACCTGTGTCATGGCAACCCTTGTATCAATCCAGGCTAGGGAATGAACAGATTAAGAGCAGCCCTCCTAAAAGAACTTGGGGCTGCTGATGGATGAGAGGCTGGATGTGAGCTGGCAATGTGCTTTTAGAGCTCAGAAGGCCAATCCCATCCTGGGCTGCATCCAAAGCAGTGTGGCCAGCAGGGCAAGGGAGGGGATTCTGCCCCTCTACTCTGTTCTTGTAAGACCCCACCTGGAGTGTTGCATCCAGCTTTGGGGTACCCAGCGCAGGAAGGACATCAACCTGTTGAAACAAGTCCAGAGGAGGGGCTACCAAGATGATTAGAGGGGCAGAGCACCTCTTCTCCCAGGAAAGGCTGACAGAACTGTGTTTGTTCCACCTGGGAAACAAATAGTTTAGAGGTAAACAATTTACAGACTTGTCTCTGAGGAGAGCCTACAATTAAAAAGGAGAAGGACTCTTTACAAGAGCATGAAGTGACAGGACAAAGGAGGAAAGGTTTAAAAATAAGAGAGTAGGTTTAGATTAGATATTAGGAAGAAATTCTTCACTGTGAGGGTGGTGAGGCACTGGGACAGCTTGCCCAGAGATGTTGAAGATGACCCGTCCCTGGAAGCATTGAAGGCCAGGTTGGATGGGGCTTTGAGCAACCTGGTCTAGTGGGAAGTGTCCCTACAGGGGATTGGAACTAGATGACCTTTAAGGTCCCTTCCAACACAATTTTATGATCACATGGAGGACACTGCATCAGCTACTGCTGCTCCAGGCGACCTAGTCCATTTCCTAGACTGTCTTATAACCAAGTCATCAATCCCACACTTGCTCAGTACATGAGGCAGTGTTTTGTCGCACTCAGACACGAAAAAATCACGCAGACCTCGTCAGGTGGAAAGCAAGAAAAAGAGAGAGCCGGGGCGAGACCCCGAACTTTATTATATATGTTCTTAAAAACCACCATGGATTGGAGGGAGAAATTACCACCCTTCAATCACACTGGTCAAAGGAAAAATCCATCAAATGTCTCCGCCTAGGAGAATGGAATGAAAAACAATCCAGAAGTTCAGAAAACATTCTAGGCCGGTTAGACAAACAAGAGCTATGTTTATAGAAAATGCATGAGAACTTCTACTACAAAAGTAAAAACACAGAACAGTAGAAAAACCAGGACGACAGTGTTTCTTTGCAAGTTCCCCTGCTTGGTCCAAGAAAAGGAATTCTATAAAAAACAATGCTTTTTTAGAAAATAATTTTGACAATGTAGCACTGAAAATTGTGTCAAGCAAGCACTATGTTAAGGAAGAGATAGAACAGGAAAATTCAATTGTGCTGTGTATTCTTTCACAAAGTGAAATCAATTAATTCACACAAATACAGCATTTTACTCCCAGAGCTTCATGGCATCCAAAAGTATGAACGCTGGTATAAATGAGTTAATTGGCTCAGCAGTCTACAGAGTTTGTAGTCGTTTTGTTCTACTCTGCTGAATATCAAGGTCAATGAAGAAAGCCTTGTGTTTGGTGATGACTTAGGTGTGCACCAGACAATTGCTCTGCCTCATCAGAGTCAGATTTCTTTTTAATCAAGACTTGAACCTTCAATTTAGCAGGAAAGAGAGTGGAAAGATAAGCTCCTTTTTCTGTACTCTGTTATCTGCCATGCAATGCTGGAGCTTTCACAATGTCAGAAAATACAGATCTTGTGCTTTAGAAAACAATCTTTCTAAACCCTTTTGCATTTGAGATTTCTGCATTCTTTTCATCAGAAGGCTATTCAAAACCAATTACAGAAGTCATAGCTTACACTTCATGAAGGAGATCTATCTGAAACCTGCTGAGGACACTTAATGAATATAAACACACTAAAAAAGTTTGCTGAATTTTTCTTATTCTGGCATCCATATAAAAATTAATTTGCAGGCCTACTAAAATGCTCAAATGAGTTTTGAGTGTTTAATTGCAACTTAGCTAACACTTAGGTGCCAGTTATCAACAGACGCATCCATTTGTTGTTCTCCAAATTGTTAACGAAGAGTGTCACTAGTGTTAGAGTTCATGAAAGGCATACCATGACACAGTTCAGTGTGTCATTTCAATTAACTTTCCCACTAAACTAAATGTTTGTTTGGGTTTTTTTGTTCATTTTTTGAGGTTTTTTAAAATGAGGCAGAGAACTTACATTTTTAATTGGAACCTCTGAACAAGAAGGTGATGATGTCTACTACCCCTTATAAAACTAAAAGATGTTTCAGCTGCCGATCTTCTAGATGGTCTCAGCCCACGGACAGAAAGGCAGGTCTTGCTGCTGTCCCTTGGCCTTTACATTGTCCGTGCACCCTCAGAACTCAGGTCATCTTCTTAGCATAACCTTTTCAGGTACTTGGGCTTCATGATAGTCATAAGTCCCTTCCAACTGAAATAATCTATTTGTGTATGTCGTTTTACACATTTAAACTCAGTGTCCAGATTAATGTTCCCTGAGACTCACTGACTCCTCTGTTTGTTCGAAAACTCTTTTAACTAGCAAAGTAATCTTTTGATATTCCACAGAGACTCTGAGTTGTCTCCTTCTATAGGTCCCATGAATTTTTTAGAGACTTCTTGTGTGTGGTGAAGATGAGTAAATAGAGGATAGTGCATGGTGAGAGCTTTGCCCTGTTTACAGCTAGGGAAACATAGCTGAGAACATTATGCGCTGTTTGCAGTGGTGTTCAAGGGCTGGCTTGTTTGGGGACAGCATTTTACAACAGCACAAAATCAGCTGAAACTCCTTTCTGCACTTCTTACCTCTGTCATCTCATTGTTTCAGAGACTGCAGCAGTCTTAGTTTTCTGGTGATGGCTTTATAACCTCTAACAGACTCTATCTACTAATTAAATTGGAGGCAGGAGACAAAGCTCTAAGCTAACAGTGCAAATTAAGCACAGGAGAACTGCTAATGGTCTGCTAACAGAGCAACTCTCTAGTCTTGTCATAGACTCTCTAACCAGAGAAAATAGTTTGGGTTTTTGTGAGTTTCAGAAACGAGGGATATGCCAACACAAATGGAAAAGGTATTTTCTTTGTTAGCTTTGTATTGACTGCCCTTTAAAAACCTTGAGTCATAAACAGTCATGATGACTAACAAGTAATAAAAGTCAATGATATGTGTTTTCTAGGAGAGTGAGCTTCTAGATACTCTTCAAAGCTGGTGTATGATCTGAGAAGTCTTTGTCTCAGCATACGTAACACGCACCCATGCGCACTGCGTGCTCTGAGACAAAACACTCAGTGTTGTATAGAGGGCTTACCCAGCAGAGGTGTCAAATGCAAGAAATTCAACTAAAATCTATCCTTTGGGACTGTTAGAATAAGGTTTTTCCTTCTCAGCCCTCTTTGGAACCTGTCAACGCAGAGACTTGTACTTTCTGCCTGGAAAAAAAAAAAAATCAACATGAAGCAATTGATTAGGGAGAAAAGTATATATAAATTGGAAAATCTTATCTTAAAGGGATTTTTTGGTTTGACAGCTGAATGGTCACAGGCCTGCATAGTCTTTTCTTTGAAGACTTGATCACCCCTAAATCTAAGCACACTTCTGAATTATTCTCTAGCTGAAAAGCTAGTCAATTTTTAGATTTGGGGAAACAAAAACACTTTCCAGGAATTTTTTGAAGCTACTTCCATAAGAAATCATTATTTTTAAAAAGTATATTTATTTATTTGCTCTCTGACTTTTTCTGTGATTTTCTTTTTTATAATTGCATTAACCTGCATTTTAAAGGCAGTAATATTAAAAATATTTTTTCAAATCACTTAGTTTAAAATGTAATATTATGATATTTCCCCATTTATGTATAATAGATGTCAGAAGTAGCAGAAGGTTTTAAAGTGTCATTCAAATGGGCACATATTGAAAAAATATAAATAGAATTTTCAGCATTCTGAAGGAATAAAACTTAAAAATAAGACATTTTTTAGTAAGGTTCAAAAGTTTGGCTTTGTTTTTTTTTTTGGTTTTGTGTTGTTATTTTTATTTTTTTTAAACGAAATTGAAAACTTATGGCTCTTCTTTCTAAATATTCTAGGACGAACTGGTCATTTTACATTTTTAATTTTTTTGGGGGGGAGGGGTAAGGATGAAACCTTTTTGAACTTTCACAAGTCCACACTAGTAAGATTGAAGTGAAATCAATGTTATCATATAAAGAGAAACTTTTCCTACATGTTATTGTAGTGAAAGGTTATAATGACTGTTTCCTAGTTCGTTTTCATTGTTGTAATGACAGAGTCTCTTAATGTACCTTGATGTGCTCGAAAACCAAACCCCACAGCAATGGAAGATTCAAGTACTCCCCATCCATAGGGAAGGATCACTAGAGAAAATGGCAACTGTTGTCCTTGGAGTGGGATCACACTGATTTCTGGAGAGAAATCTGTGAAAGTTCTTTCCCTGGGGAGCAAAGGGATTTGCTGTTTGGGGCAGCATGTGCCTCCATTGCTGTAAGGAATACACCAAACTACTGATGCTGAGCAGGTCCAGGAGAAACCAGAATCTGAGATCTTAAAAGATCCAATACTTTGCTAGAGAAGATACCTGGACAAAGAAATTGCTTTGCTATTGATGTTTTTCTTCTGTGATAAGTGAAACAGGCACTTGTGTGCATTTTTGGTTTATAACCTGGATTTCACCCAAGACATACACGACATATCTCATCAATATTATCTGTTAAAGGATACAGCCCATGGTACCCAGGATATTGACTGACTGTGCTGAGGAAGAAACAATAACTGTACTTTTCTCTAGCTTTTCCCACTTCATTTAAGAGGTAGAGGGAGGGAATATGAAAGTAGAATTTTCCCTCTAAGCCAAACAAAAAACCAAAAGGCTTTTAAACATTTACAATAAATATGTAGAACTGCCAGTGAAACAAAATGTTTTGTTTCTGTGTAATTATGAGTTTTCAGTGATATACTATATCACTGACAATTACAAATACATTTTTACAGGGCCCTATTAGTCATTTTTTCATTTGGAAACTACTTTTTTCATCATCACTGTAGCGATGATGAAAAACTTCTAGATTTCTTGAAAATTTTTTCTACCTTTCAAGTCTTTACTGTATTTGTGCCAATGTTAAGAGGTGTTGTTCACAGATATTTGTTTTATTCCTCCAATAAAATGTGACCACTTCCAACCACAAGTCTCTCAAAGTCAAATCTCACCTGTCGAAAAAAAATCTATTTTTCCACTCACTTTCCAGTCACTGGGATTTCTCTGTCAGTCACATTCTTGTGACTATGTCTTAGCAGATGCCTAGAAGGTGACAGCAATTATCGATATCACCAAATAAGAGCTAGCAACACCCAATAGACTTTTGTAATCTATGGCTAATAGCAATGCACTCTCACAACTTGTGTTCAGCAAGTCCCTGTGAAACATATTTCAGGGTAAGTATTATCCTGGTGTTTTTCCAAAGATAATAATAGGTCAAGAGGATCATATGGGTCCTGTTTCAGCAATGTGTTTAAGCAAGGCACCTAAGTTTAAGATTAAAGGTTACCTTGTGTGTAGGTACCTCACTGCCCTTCCTTGGGTCATAGCAAAGGAACTTATTACAAAGTTACAATACTCTTAACTCTGAATTTCCTGCCTTTTATACTACAAAAGCTCACCCTTAACCTTCCTGTAACAGGGGTTTTTCATTTAATTCCCCAGAGGGTTAAAAGACAGATGAGTTGGTGGTAAGAAGCATATAAATGCTTTTCACATTGAGAGTGTCTACCCTGGAATGTGGCTTGCAGAAAAAATGTTGCCATATGTTGAAGAACATCTTCATATCTGCTTTTATTTCTTTAATACCTTCCAGACAACCAAACAGGCCATGGCTCCTATCAGAGTGGCAGTTTAAGTACCATACAACCACTGATATTTGACTGTCATGCCTGCATCTAACCACCGCTGTAACTCAGGCTCCGACAAGCAGAAAACCTATTACCCTTCCCTCTTGCTTTCATTATTGTGGTGCACTGCATGGAAATATCTAATCTAGGTGAACTTCCAGTAAATTTCCAGTGTGTACGGAGCACTGCTAATCTCCGGAAAAACCACTGTCAAATTGAAACAAGTAGATTCTTGATCAGATGAAGTGTATTACTAAAAAATACTTGATGTCATCAAAAATGGTTTTGGGTTGTTTTGGTTTTTTTTGTTTTACCTAAAAATAAGGTGTGTGAGTTATCTGTGGTAAAAATTACATATTTTGATTAGGAAAAAAAAAAGGAACTACTTGATTAATTTGGATTCAGTTATTATTAGTAGATAAGAAAAAGATATTAAAAAGTTAGGCTTATTTTTCAGTGATTTTCTAATTAACCAAAACAAAAATGAGATAACATTTGCCAATTTTCAAAAGTGATGTGCTAAAACAGAGAAATGTGAAGGACTTGCTTGAAGCCTAGAGTTGTGAGAGGAAGCAGTATCCAAGGTGTTTTTAAATCCTTCTTTGCAGGGGATATTGTTTAGGGCTTGCACGAGCACTCCTGGGTCATACCTCCTACATACTGTGGGTGTCTTTTACCATGCATTTGAGTGCCCAGGTAATCATGTTGTCTTAAAATATTTGAAGCCAATTACGTTTAGGCTACTCCTGCTACTGAGAGAGTTCTGCTGTCATCCACTTAGGAACAACTTTGATGCAACATTCATAGTAGCTCAGCTCAAGTGCTGAACTCCTGATGGCTCTCATTTTTACCACTCCAGGGATGTGCTGAGATGACTCTTTCATCAAAATGAATTTTTGTCATTTATTTGTGAAAGTTATTGAATAAATAAATGAAGATGTTGCAATTACAGTTTCTGTTTCCTGACATCAGCCATCTTTAACTTAACAAGAAATGAAAGTCACTTATTATAAATCCAGCTGATAGCTATGTTCAATATTTAACAACCTGTAACAACATTTCAATCTTAGTGTAATAAATTATGTTGTTTTAGTGTAAAATGTCAAAACGCCTTTATCAGTCTTTATTATCTCTTTTGGAGATTTTTTTTTTCAGTTCACAATTACAAGTGATTTTATCTGCATAGATTTCATACATAGTTTTTAATGAGATTTGTATAATTGATTACTACCTTGACTGTTAAAAGCTGCAACATGAGGGTAACTGGTATTCATAACCCCTAGAAATTAGTCTTGTTGAATGCCAACAATGAATGAATAGCACAGACTGTGTGTTGCACTGCTTTTTGCTTAGTCTTGTGTGATAAGTGGATCACTTTCTGCCAGTTCTGTCAACAGTTTCCACGGTGACATTATGAAAACCAACATCTCTCAGGCCAAAAGCAAACTTCACACATTTTGAGATAAATCATTCTTGGCAGCTTGTATCACATCATGATGGAAAAACTTGTGGGAGTTCAGCCCTTCCTGCTTTTTTCTGGAGTCCTGTTGTCTGATTAAATGCCCCACATAACTGTCTGGAAGACTCCTCACTTTTTAAATCCAGTGGGCAGGATGGATGTCTGGAGCCAGGTTATACTTTTGGAGAATCAAACTGAAATGCTCCTTTGACTTTCTGAAGGGTTGAAATTTTATTAAATTCATCTACTCAGGTTAACTAAGATATTTGATCCTCCCCTCATGCAGTAATTCATGTCATGGTAACATCTAGGTGCTGTTGTCACAGAGAACCATTACAGCATAGTACAAGACAAAATCTAGGGTGAATCTTTTCCTATGTCAAAGCACAGAAAAGGTTTAGGGCTACGTAAGATCCGATTTTACTCACTCTTGTTGAATAATGATGCAAAGGGCCAAGTTTGAAATTGTTTGGGGCTCTGTGAAGACAGAATGGCCTGTGTTGCCTCTTTTGAAACAAGTCAGGTTTGTTGGTAGATTAACTGCTATTCCATGGTGGTTTGAGATTTATATCACAGGGGTCTACATTTCTGGATAGGAGCCATTTTTATTATTGCAGGAATTTATAGAGATAATCTCAGGACTACAGATACTTTTAGACAGGCATTTCAGACATGATTAAATGCCTTTGCTGGAAACAAAAATCTCTACTTAGTGCAATGTGTTTCACATGGGCCCTAAAGCCATCCTTCTGCTTCCATTCCATTAGCAGAGAGATATCCCATCACCTTCAAACAGCTCCACTAGTCTGTTGTTTTCCCCCAAAGCAGTACAAGATCCAGTTTTACTTCATGGATCTTTAACTATCTGGATCCCTACTGGAACATGCAGGCACAGAAAGCCAGGAAACTGGCAGATTTTTATTCAATGCTAATGCCTCTCTCCTAGTACTAGTCAAATTGAATAGTAACTGGGCTGCAGTATTGTTGTGTTCTCTGCTGCAATGGAGTGGGAGAGAAAGGCAAGAGATAAACATTGCCTTCCTTCACAAAAAAAAAAAGGGGGGAAGACTGTCTACATTGCTGACAAAAATCCCTGGTGGTTGGGCATTTTTAGTATGACAGCTGACAAACTACAGAACTCCTCAAGGACTCACTAAAGTGTCTGAGACGAAGTTGGCATTCACGCTTCTCATCTGAATTTGCAGCTTGTGCCCATTTCCCAACTGCTCCCACTTGAAGAATGTTCATCTGTAAACTAGAATTTCAAGTCCTTCATGCTTAGGATCTGTAGATATAAAACCCCTTAAAGACAAGGATGACTCTGATCTGATATTTGCGTCCTAAAGGGAAAGTTGTTTCAGGGACATATCCAGGTACGATCATATCCAGGTAGGATCATACTGAACCACCTTGGTAAAATGTTTTGAGCAGTCAGAGGCAGCAAGCACTGACTTGCAATGATGAGTTACATGGTGATCTTATGGCTGCATACCAACATATTTCCCTGCACATTTCCCTGAGGGAAGGGAAAATTTTCCAACAGAAAGCTAATCACTGCCACCCCTTCTGGCTTATTTCAAAAGCCAGCCAAGCTGCCTGAGTTTAACTGATAGCAAAATAGAGCGCTCTGCATACAGCAGTTTTCATTTACTACATGTAACCACACAATAATTGAAAGAAATGTGAGGAAAAAAACCACAGCAAATAAAACAGTTGATATTAAGCTTGGAGTGGAGCTATCAGTGAGTACAGGGAAAGTGTTCTGGTGCTCTGTGGCATGCAGCAGTGTCAGATCCTCTCTCAGCTTGTAGACTAGGTAGATCTGTGAGACCTGAGGAGTACTAGAGCAATGCTTTGTGTCAGGACCAGCCAGGAAACCAGAAGTGGAAGAGAAGGCACTCCAGTCAGCCCGTGCCCGAGAGCAGGAGGTCTGCACAATGCAACAATGTGAGCAGCCGTTGGCATAAGGGCAAGGTGCAACCCCACACAGAGATCCTTGGGCTTGGGCCTGTCAGTGTGCAGGGGAGAACCATCCAATCGTGTTACCTCCTGTAACTGAGGCAGGTGCTCCAAGGTCTTGCTGGGTTCCTGCAGGCTGACTCTGTCTGCAGCAAGCCTCTGCTCCCAGCTGTAGCAGCCACTGGAGGCTGCTATCTAACAAATGCGGGGGAAAAAATCTGGAAACTGTCAGTCAAAACACAGCCATTTCTTCAAAGAAGCAAGGGTGTGAATGTTTTCCAAGCAAAACAAAAGCCACACTGCCTACTCTGTCCCACTTGGAACTCTGCAGTCAGGTTGAAAGAGAAGGGATTTGAGGAGGGATTTTAAGAGAAATGAATAAGTAACAAGAATGTCGGAGACCAGACGGCAACATCTGGAGAGCAGGGCTGTGTTTTGGCTTGGGGTTATTTAACCTTTCTTGATCTACATCAGCTTCTCTTTTCAGTCAACAGCTGAGCAGAACTAAACTAATTTGAAAAAAAATTTTAAAAGCTTCTTCCAGTGCATGGCAACACACCTGCTGGTATGAAACTGTTCAGCTTTTATAAAAGTTCCTATTATTTGGAGCTGCTGCACCTATAAACATCTATCTCTTCTGTAATCCATAAACATCTATATCTTTTAGGTAAAAATACCTCATTGAAACAACTTCCACCTTTTTTTTTTTTTCAGCTGTGCTGGCTGGGGAATAATCTAGGACTAGAATAGCTTCTCTGAGGCGGCGTAAGAAAGGCTGATGCAGGAACAAGCTCTTTGTGTTTACACAGGAGCTTAAGGCGTTGGCACTCCCAGGGCTACTAGTTTGAAGGCCAAATGTTCCTGCATAAAGTACTGAAAAAAAAACATTCACAGATTATAGGCGTCCCCAAAACAAGATACAAAGGGAAAAAAAGCTTGGAATAAACAAATGAAAACCTAACACTTGGGCCCTACATATTTACATGAAATAGGGCTCCATCATGACAATTTTAAAGAGGGAGAGAAAAAGATAAAGAACTTTGCAGTATCAATTGGATGTTCGTGTGTGGTGTAACTCACCCAATATAGTGGATTAATTACAGAGTTTAACCTTTCCCATTTTAGGTGGGCTTAAGTCACATTCCTTAAACTAATAGTGTGTGAGATAATCCTCAGGCCATCAGGGACAATAATAGATATCCAGCTATGACATGAGTTTGCATGATGAAATAAAAATTATGGCAGTTTTCCAAAACTTAATATATGACAAATGTAATAATTTCTGACAGAAACGAGAATAAAATGATGCTTCAGTGATTCAGAAAATAAAAAAAGGGAAAAAACCCCACACAAATCACAATTAATGTTTCAGGTACAGCAAATTTCTTAGTGACATATGACAAGACAGAGACTTGGGGTCAAATTCTCGAATTGAAAAGTACATTTGGCTTAAAAATAATAGTCTCTTGCCACCCCCTGCTTCTCTGGCAGATGTGCTGTAGGAATGTTTCTGTGCCACAGCCCTTTTTTTTATTTTCCACCAAATATGCCAGATCAGCACCTTTCCTTACAAAAACATAAAAGCTTGAGTCCTTCCTCAGACAGCTTCAAGGCCCAAAGCTCTCTCCTCATGATCAACATCCAATTTCTGTGTTGGTTCTTCCCCAGTGTTTCCCATCAAAAGTCCTCGGGTCTAGTAGGGGGCAGGAATAGAAATGATAACCAGGGATAACATGAGGGACCATTAACTTGGTTTGCTCATGAGGTTAGTTCTTTATTTTACTTCTCCATGTCACAGTACAAATCAGAGAAAAAGAGAACGTGCCATTCAGGCTATAATAGCTGTATAGACAAACATGCAAGATAAGGGAGGGAAAATGGAGGGGGAGCCAGTGAACCCCGTGAAAATACAAAGCAGATGAGTTACTCTACTGGACTCTCTAGTTTTTGTTTAATAGCAGTCAAAAAGGTGAATGTAGAGATAAAATACCAGTTATGTTGGTCTTCAGTGAAAAAATCACAGAATCACAGAATGGGTCAGGTTGGAAGGGACCACAGCAGGACCTGCTCAAGCAGGGTCATCCCAGTGCAGTACATGGCACAGGATTGTGTCCGGGCAGTTCTTGAATATCTCCAATGAGGGAGACTCCACAGCCTCTCTGGGCAACCTGCTCTAGTGCTCAGTCACCTGCACAGTAAAGAAGTTCTTCCTCATGTTGAAGTGGATCTTCCTATGCATCGGTTTCTACCCGTTGCCTCTTGTCCTATTGCTTAGCACCACCCAGAAGAACCTGGCTCCATTCCCTTGATGCCCTCCCTTCAGATACTGATAGACATTGATATGGTCTCCAATATGTTGAGGTCATGGCAGACCCACAGTTCCTATAACCTAAGCAGACAAGGGTCAGTCAGGCTGAATCACCAGTGGACATGACAGTTGTCTCACTTGATTATTTACAACACCACAGAGTTCAAAACCACATCAGATGTGACCTTTACAAACAGAAAATTGCTTCTTTCCTCTTCCACCCACCCCCACCTTTGCCCTCCAAGACTGCATAAAACACTGCTTTTTTCTCAAAGGCTTTTATTGGTGTTGCAAATATGTCCTGACATTGGGGCAAATCTTCAGCACACACTGAGCAGAGATAGGGGGTAGGACTCCTATTAATAGTGATCAAAGTCATTCAATTCTCCTGCAAGCTGTGCTGAAAATGAGCCCTACTCTGCCATGCTACATCAATAAGGACACGCTTCTGACCTGAAGCAACAGTTCAAATGCAAAAAAATTAGTGTCAGTGTGAAAACAAGGCACAGGAAAGTAATTGCAAAAGATTTTTTTTTTATTTAAAGATGTAGTGTTATCTTGAAAATCACAGATCCTTCTTAAATCTTACTTGTACTATAATTAACACAAAGTTTAACTTTATGCACCGAAAGAGCATTGGTTTTTTACTCTTTTTGGCTTTAATTTTCTAGTATGACTATTTCTTACATAGTCTTTCTCATATTATTGCTTGTATTTTTTTTTTATGCTATTCCAGCTCATTTTGCATTGCATGTCATGTCACTGCATCAGTGCTTTCAAATAACCCCTGTAAAGACTGTCCTCTGTCAGAAAGAAGCATCTGTTCTTTTGGATACAATAGCAGGTTTAATTTCTAAATATTTGCTCAAATTTTTACAGTTTTCTCTGTCAACTGTTAAAACTGCATTTCGGATATTTTGATAGCTAAGTACAGGGTAGTCAGGCTTTCACCAAAGTTTTCATGTTCTGATTTCTTGGGTTTTTTTCCTTTCCACTGCACAGAAAGACAAAGAGTGGAAGTAGATGAAAATTTTTCTTTCCGTTATAAAGAATACATTTATCACTGCATTGCCACTTTCCACATAAACCATGAAGGGAGTCATTGCTTTGGATGCATGTCAAAGCCACGTTTCAAACTCCTCCTTTGACAGCAATCGAATGAGAAGGCTGCATGGATTTACTCAGTCATTTGACATTTTGTTGTCTCTTAAACAAGGTGATGATAAAGACGTGCGCTCTCCAATTTTAGGTGGAAATATTTGTACCTTGCCTGCAGGAAACCAACTGGCAAGATTTATTAGTACTCTAACCTCCTCTAGGCAGCAGGACCTTTGGCAGTTTTAACATTCTGGTCATTTTTACTGATGTGTGTAACACACAGGGGTTATCCATCAATGTGCTTTCCATATGTGGCTGTGCTCAAGATCAGACCAAATTAAAACTCCACCTGGGAAGACCTGCAGGTTTTAGACAAACTCAGGCAGGATCACATCTTTGTCTCATTCATATCAACACCTTTTACAAGCTGACTGAACAATTGAACTTCACCCTATCTAGGCATTTAAAGGAGGAAAGTTAACACTGTCAGGAAATCCTGTTTGCTAGGAAAAGGCAAGTATCAGAAGACAGTTCACCATCCCCTAATCCTTAGATAGGAAGAAATGAGAGTTAAAAAAAAAAACAACAAATATAAACATATCAACAAAGACTTTGTAGCCCTATCAAACCACACTTCACAAGACAACTAAATGAGATGAAGATCACAGAACAAACTATCCAATAAATAATGACCACCCAGAGAAAGAAAAGTATCGCATGACAAATGGAGATATAACTGACCACCCTACACAGCAAATGAACACAAATTAAACTAAGCGAGATTGAGTGTTAAATTACGTGCAATCAAGAGATCTGGAAAAAAACAAAGGCAGGTCCTAAAAGTATGGTTGCCTTCTCTCCCTTTGTCTATCTGACAATAGCCAATACCATTAAGCATCTCACCAGCACTGAATTAAGTTCATCTGATTAGAAGAATTTCAGTATCTGGGAGGATGTGCCTTATATTTCCAGGAGTGCTGTGCTTTATTTTAAATGATCACTGGAAATAAAATGTCCCTGTCTTTTTGTGACCGACAAATGACGTTTGATATCATAGATCTCTGTTAAGGATGATTTCAGTAATTTTTTTCCATTCCCTCTGACAGCCAGCAGCAAGAACACAAGAGAAAAGATAAACCTGAAAGGCTGAGGAAATGCTATGAAAACAGAAAACACACAGGAAAACCAAATAGTGGAATCTAATTATAAATATTAAACTAATATCACTTTAAGTTATTATTTCAAATTTGAACTCAGATTTGAGTTGCATAAAATTACACTCATTCCCAAGTGTATGCATTCAGAATAAATACCAAAAGTCCTACACTGGAAAAGTGCCCAGGTGAGCAGTTCAGCAACCTCAATAGAGATACTCATTTTTCCAAAAAGGAGCACATGCTTATAGAATGGGAGACTAGGAATATTTCCATCTTTCTTTACTCAACTGGACTACATCCACTTTAACCTTGATCCAGAAAATACCAGAGACAAAAAACTATGTCTTTCCATGGGTGATCAAGTCTGGTGCTTCTGAAAATATTAATTAAAAAGAGCAATTAGATGATGTAAAATAGGGGTAGGAGGTCAAAGTGGAGAAATGAGAGGCTTAACAACTTGCTATGGACTTCTGTAATGGAATTCCATTTCCTCAACCTTGCTAGAGGGTTTTCAGTGATTTTTGCTCCTTGTCTCCCCAAATTGGAGGATAATTCCTCCTGTGATTCCAAAGGAGAATTTTCTGGGGCAGGTATGCTTTACAGGTATGTCTGGTACATGCACTCATCTCTTTCTTGTGGGCTCTATCAAGACTAATGGGGTAGGAAGTACCATCTGCTTCACCATTTGCTACTTTATTTACTCCTGAAATGACCCTACATCTCAAATCTGCCAACATGTGCTTCTTTCCTCAAATGTTTTGAGAGCTGACAGATTCCCACCAGATGCAACTCATATTAGCTTCTGGCTATTACAGGAAAAAGTAGAATAATCCTTGTAATAAAATACTTGTGTCCATACCCATCAATATTCTTCTTATCTTTCACTCTTGGCTTTAGTTTAACAAGTTATAGGGGGTCAAAACATTTTCAAATGAACATTTTTCTACCATCAGAAAAAAGGAGTGACACAAAAAACTAAAAGTTTCCATGTACACAGATAGATATGGGGAAAATGCTTGATTAGAAAGTATCCTGCCTTAGGTTAGGCTGGCACTAACCTCTGGCTTGCCCTTGTATATTATCTCTTAAACCAGTTTGTTTAATGCAGGTGAATATAAATAGAGTTTCATCTTGAGGAAATGCAAAAACTGTTGTGTATTGCATATGTCATTTAATTCCTGTGAACAGACCCTGGAACTTTTGTCATGCCCCACTGACTGCTTGCTTTGTTTCTTCAAGTCAGTAGAGCTTCACAGAGGAACTAGGATCCATCTATGTACATGCAAGGGCAGAAATGGAGCCGTAGCACTAAATCCTATGACTACTCAAACTTTTTATACATTTGCAGCCTTTCAGTAGGTGCAAATTTTAAACCAATGAAAATACATGCTAAATTACATATTCATAAAGCCATATATTGCTACTTTAGTTTGATATTCCCGCATCACTGAGGTTCCGCAAATGGGAATGGTAAGATTGTCCATGTGTATTTTTCTACAAACATTGAAAATCCTACTTGGTCACTAACAAAAAAACCCGAACTGTTGTGCAAAAGCAAATGCCACTTCATTGTAAAGCACATTTGACGTAAGTCAAAACCAGATCCTACTGCATGATTCTGCAGTTATACAAAGGTGTGCATAAAGACACAGAGAAGAATAAAGCAGTGATAATTTACTTAGTACTTTATAGAGAGGCCAGTCAGAGAAAATGATCAAAGTAAAATATAAAAGAAAAAAATATGTTGTCATTTCTTGATCAGTTTAACCAGAAATTAAAGCTTTCTACTTCAAATATGGTCTTTAAAAAGCTCAGAAGGGGTTTTGTGAGCCTCTCATAAGTCAAACAAGAGTGTAAAATATTTTGGTAACAATTCTGGGAAGGTAATATGGTAGCAAAGAAGGCAGCAGTGTGGGTTTGTGGTTTAATGTGAGTTGAAAGGCTCTTCTAGCTGTCAGATTAAGACAGTAATTCTCCAATATTTATAGGAAAACATAACTACATTCTTGCCATTTAGGGGAGCATATAATTTAGGTTTGGTAAAATACCAGTTAAAGCACTTACAAAACCAAAGTCAGTGTTAATCTTAGATTAGTGTCATAATCCTTGAAAGACTGACTGTAAAACCTGTGAATTAAAATAACATATGACAGAAAGTGGGAATGGTTTCTTCATCCCCTGCAGCAGAACAAAAGAGACACTTGTTTCAGCATCACCTAATATTTCTCTTAATTAAAAAGAAAACAACAAAACCCCCCAACTATATATCATGTTCTATCCATACAGGCATGTGTTTTGGCTTTTACACTTTGTGGTCTATAAACAAAATGTAAATACAGTTATATTGATTTGTTTCCATAGCAATATAAAAGCACCTTTAGGGTTTCCAAGGCAATATGCAGCAGACTAACAAACCAGAAAGGCATGGGAAATGTTCAGCAAGCAATGGGTTTAGGCAGTGCCCCAGGCCTCCAAGAAATGTATTCTTCATTAAAGCAACCTGAAAAAACCACTTGAAATTAAAACAAAACATCTCATCTACCAGATTCATATTTTCTTTTGTCATTAGATACTCTCTGTAGAAATATGCTTTTGTTTGTGACAATTCTCATTCAAGTTAGTTCCATTGGCAAGAGCAAGGGATTTTCACTTTAATTTTTTTTAAATGTGAAAGGATTTAGAACCTCTGACACAAAAACTGCTGGAGGAGGGGTAGTTGCAAGAGAAAAACCCCATTAAATGATTTGACAACTCTTTTTTTTAACCATGTAGAGATGCCATTAATGATTTGGGTAAAAGACCTGGTATAAACTTTTATCCTCATCTGTTTAAGCCTTCTTGGAATATCCTTAAGATTGTTTTTCTATCTGCTAAAGAGATTTGTCAAAAGGATTTGTGCTTTGCAAATGTACAAAAGCTGAAAGGAAAAAACCTCTTAGTTATCAGACCATTGTTACATCCATAACTCTACGCTACATTAAACCTCAAAAGGTTTTTGTGCCCCTCTAAGTTAAGGCTACAAATCTGAGAAGACCCCATCCTGTCCTAAGAGCAAAGTATAAACTGGGCCAGCATAAATCATTTAAGCCTGTGAATACCTAAAGTATATTTGGACTTAAATTTCATGTTTGTTCAGACTAAACACATATTTTAGAGGGGCATTTATCACTTTTCCTTGATATTCAGAAAAAAAAAAATTTCAAACTAGTTCTAAATTCAGGCAAAGGAATGATCGTTACACTAAAAGACCATCTCTGTTGTCACTTATCATTTCTGGAATTGAAATTAAGTACTTTGGGCAACAAAGCTTTTAATTTGGAGTTACCAAATAATGTTAGTGATCAAGAAAGATTTATGTCATATAAGGTGAGATGCCTCACCTGCCCAGATACACCCTCACCAATGCTAACAGCTGCATCCAACCTTGCATGAGTTAGAAACAAAAACAATAAAGCATTTAGTGCCTAACTTCTCTGAACCTGCAGTATTTACTGCTTCCCTCATCTTATTCCTCTAAAGTGACTGGTCTTTCTTTATTTTAAGAAAGCTGTGCTTTATTCCTTTACTTTGTATGTAATAAATTATCATTCATATTTGGGTTATGAGTATGTAAATTTTCCATTAGTTTTTCACATGAATGAAGAAAGATGGAAACAAGTGAAAAAACGTTTGCTAAGTAGAAATAGGCAGCATGATTGTTGATTGAATTTTCTTTTCAGAGCAGAATTCATCCTGAAGAAAACTAATCATTTAGCAAAACCTGTCAAGCTCAAAGAGAAAAGTTTCCTTTTGTATTATTCAAAGATTGCTCTAAATTACATACCTGCTGTGAAAATCAGAAATGTGGCTTCCAGTTTGAGGTTTCTCTAATTAAAATATGATCTGACCCCTGGTTTGTTTTTGCACTCAAAAACAGCATTCAAGAAAGAAAACTTTTTAAAATGTTTTATTATAAATCTTGCTATATAAAATGCATTGGTTTGGGGTTTGGTTTTGCTGGTTGGTGGGATTTTCAGAAAGGATAGGGCTTTAAGATATGGCAAAATGCGAGATTATTCAACAAACTTAGAAGTTTTTAACTAGACATCTTCCCAGATCTCTCTGGCAATTTTCATCTAACCTCGCTTGCCTATGGCTCAAGTAGACCAGAAGCTTCAACCAAAATCATGAAACACAATCGAAAAACTGGGCCCCATTTGACCTTAAGATGTGGCAGGACTTTCAAGGGAAAACTGTAACTTCCTTAGCACCCCTGATAACTAATGTTCCTATGGGAAGTTAAGGCAGATCTCCCAAATGGGATGGAAATTTTCTTTCTGGATGGTGGTGGGTGTCTCCAGTGCAAGCAATGCTTCAATTTAATTGTTATATCTCACTTTTAACTTGATTGCCATTGTTCTTGCCATGGATGGAGATCCCTCCAGGTCTTTTCAAGCACTGTTTGAAGCATGAAGAGTAAAACCAAGAAGAAGAAAATCTGTGGGAAGGACTTTCATAAGTCATCTAATATCCACTGCCATGGAGGAAACATTTACGATGAACAAAAAATGTTAAAAAATATTTACATCCAATTAATTTTCTGTATCATATGTCAAATACAGAAAAATACCATTTGTTATCCGTATAACAAATGTCTTCATAATCTTTCTTCACTTATGAAAAGCTTTCAGTCATATGGGTGGTATTACATTTTCTCATCCTCAGAATCTGGAAATGTTGAATTCTGCTCCAAGTTTATCTCACACTAAAGGTGACAAAGACCAAACTTTAGGTCTTCCATGGCCAAATATCATTTCTCTTTCTTTCACAATTCAGCTAAGAATTTCTCTGATACAGTCCTGTATTTGGAAAATCCGGCCTGAACATGCTGAAGATAATAACAAAATAGGTCTAGCGATGGTTAAATTAAAACAAATTTTTGACATGAATTTAGATTTCTAATAAAAGCACAAACAATTTTAACAGTTGCAGCATTTTTTTCTAGAAGAGAACAAAAATGAAATAGATGTGTAGAAAATTAGAAATATAAAAAGCAGGTATATGTATATATTGGTTTTGTACAACTACTGTATAGAGTGATTCTCTAAGGCATCTGTATGTGCCATAATAGAGCATGTGCATTATTAGAACATGATATTATTTTTAAAGTTCACATTATTTTGCGCAATATTTTTAAGTATGTAGTTTATTCAGTCTCATTAAAACTTAATGAACTGCAGCAATTAAAATCACCATTTTCTTCATATTAAAAGATTTGGACAGATGCAAAGCAGTATTAACAGACATCTGTGCTAAAAGCTAAGCTTCAAATTATGCGTTAATTTCCATTGCAAACATAAAGATGTATTGAAATGTATGAAAGGTGCTATTTAAAAAAGAAATAGAAGCTTTTAAAATTCAGCTGTATGTCAAATAATGGAGGAAATGTAGACTTGGAAAAAAATATATTATATAATTTTCCCCTAAGCTGACCCTTTAAATAAATGTTGTCTCGAACTTTTAAGATAATTATCTCTTATTTTATTTCTATTTTCTCCTGTCCCATTTTGCAGTAACACACCTCTGTATTTTTTATCTTGCCACCCTACTACCAGGCCATGCTATTATATCTGCCACCTTAACTGGTCTTCTTCTCGTCTCATCCATCACTTATTCATGGGAATCTTCCCAGTACTTGTTTTTTGACTCGAGCTAATGGCATAAATCATCGAGGGGCCATAATTATTACCTTAGACTCATGCACCAGAGTCCAGTCCAACTGAGTGCAGGGGATACATTTATTAACTATTATTTTGCCTATGTTCTTAGAGCCACATTTCTACCATAAAAGAGTCACACACAGGTTCAGGGATGCTGGCTGGCATGACCTACACTCAGAGTTAGCAGCTACACGATAATTTTGCACTGCCAATATTTGTTCATCACTTATAATAAACAGGAAGAAGTCACCCTCCCCCTGCCCATACTGATCCAAAATTCAAAGCTGGGGCTTAAGTCCTCTCTCTTTAATACATTTCAATCTATGCTTCAGTTGGATCTTCATGCCTTCATGTTTGCAAATATGGAGTCTACTCTGCAGCATGGAGCCTGGAAAGCTTAATTTAATTCTGTCTTATACAAAAATCATCATTTGAAAGCTGTGCACTGTTAAATTACTTGATTAAATTCTTTCAGGAACATTTGCAAATGCTAAGGAAAAGAATTTAAAGCACTGTCTGTGCATTCTATCATATGTGTTTGAAGAAATGACAAGGGGTTTTTTAATGCAAAATATTCTCACACTTCAGCAATCTAGGACATCGATCTCATTATTTTTAAAACCCTTATTCTTTGTTCATACTCCCAAGCCATTGTTTTTAACTTGACAAATATACAAGGAAAACTCTTCTCATCCTGGAGAGATGTATACCTATTTATGTTAATTAATGACAACAAAGTCTCTTTTGGTATTTTCTATTTGAAACTGACTAAGAATCACCTCAAAGTTGCAGGGAAGTTGAAAGAGTTTTGCTAATGATATGTACATATTTTCAAATAGTTGGAGATCACAAGTTAGTATCCATCGTAGTGGATGCTGGAAACAGCTAATTATAGTAGGCAGAAATATCTATCTGTGTTTGTTCACAAGCAAAGGCTTCTAAACATAATCTTACCATATCACAGCAGAAAATCACTCAATAGTGCAGCTCATAAGAGAGCTGCAGGGGAAAACGTTCATCTCCATGTAGATTAATTTACAAGCTTGCAGTATTTTGTGCAAAGAACATCACTGGGTGTTGTTTGGTGAGTTTCTACCATACATGTGTTTGAAGACCAAGCCTTTTTTACTTTCTGTTTAAGAACTTAAATGTGCTCCCAGGCAGCAGGTCTACTGTAGAGCTGTGAGCTCACTCAGGCTGTTGGCACACTTTGAACACAAAGTTCAAATGATGCTTGCTCATCTCTTTTGCTGTTACTCTTAATAGAGAATTAGTTCCAACTGTGGCTTGTAAATAACCTACAGGCCGGGATTTATAGTGGCCTAAGAAGGCAAAACTATGACTACATAAAAAACAGTAACAAGACATGCTAAAATATAGGATATCTGTCTGTACACCCATTGCCTCTGTCTCTGATATCAGTACATGGTATATGTCCAAAAAAGTGTCTATGACTTATCAGATAAATACAATCACTTGTGGAAAGTGTTAATGCTCTGCCCCAAGAAACAAATGTGAGGTTAGGTTAAATTAGGTTAACTTAGGTTAAGTTTTTTAGTCCACCACACAGTGCTTACATAATTAGTTCCTATAGTTGCAGATGTGCAGGATTTGCTGCACCTGTACCTCTGGTCAGGGCAGAAAATCCAACAGACTCAGAACCTATCATACATAGTATGAACGTGCATATTGTCATGCAACACACGTTGAAAGTACATGCAGGCTTCTGTGAGGAAATCTCAGACAAAAACATGGAAGCATTTGTTCATCTGTCGTGTTGAGTTAGAACTTTGATTTTGAAAATGGCAGCTGAAGATAAATAGACAAAATCTTTTGTGAACCAGAATTGAATGTACAAGATGTGATCTCCCCTCTCAACAGGGAAGTATCTGCTTCTGAAAAGACAATCTGCATTTGCTTTTCCTGGGCAGATAAATAAATGAAGACCTGCTTCAACTTAACAATACTGTTCACAGTTTACAAGGAATGTTTTTATCTGATGGATAAGACTACTTTTTCCTTCTGTTCAGGATCTTTCAGCCTAAATCTATCTTTATTCCGCTTAATTAGAGTAATTCAGAGAAATTTGGAAAGGAACAAGAACTAAGAAAAAAGAATCTGGTAATCACACACGATAAGGTGAAAACAGAATGAATGAACATCCTTTTAAAACTGCATATGGTATGTCACACAAAAATAAAGGTAAATTCTGAGCCTGCTCTTTCTTAATAGAAATAAACCAGACTGATGTTCATCCAGTTCTGAGTCACCCCCACTAGCTACAAGGCCTGATGGAATTACAGTGCTGGTACTCTTCTCCCCATGCAGCTGACAGCTTTTTCAGCAACATACAGAGCAAAGAAGCGCCAAACTTGCAGGAACAAATCCCAACACATTCTGACAAGATGAAATCAACCTTAAGTATCCCTGACAGATGTTTGTCTAGGAAGGAAACTCCATAACCTTCTGAAGAAGTTTCATAACTCTTACAGGTGTAACCTTAGCTAACTCTTTCTGGTGGATAGCTACTTCATTTTGTTCTATCAACAGAAGAGATACATCTAGTGCTCTATTTATTATGACTTTTGACACAGTATAAAACTGTTGCCACATCTCCCACTTTTTATTTAGTCTTCTATTTCCTAGATATTAAAAAATCTAATTCCTTCAATTATTTCTTGCAAATTGTTTCCCAAAGCTCTTATTCCCACCACTAGTCTATAGACCCTTTCCAACTGCAGTGGTAGCAATTCCAGGAAGCAGTACCCAAGCGAGGCTTTCCAAGCACTATCTTGACTAATAAACTTCCTCACCTTTTTTAATAGATTTTTAACAAAACATGACAAAACAAGTTTTGCTTTTCTTCATCAGTCTTGTACTACTAACTGCTATTTGCTCTCTGACCTACTGTTGATTTCTGATTATTCCTCCCATTTGTCAAGATCATTTTTAATCACGATCCTGTCTTGTGAAATGCTTGCCAAATCAGATCTTGCTGGTTGATTGGCCAGTTAGTTGAATTGCTCATTGATTTATTTATGGCCTCATTATCTGCTAAGTAGTTATAAATGCATTTATTACGGTTTGTTCTGGTGTCCTGCTGGCTATCAAAGTGAGACTGACAGATTTATTTTTGCCAGAATTCTCCTTCATCTTCATTTTAAAACACTGCATCCCTCCACAGCAACAGTGTATAAACACTTGATTCTAGCATGAGTTCCAGCTGCAAGATTGGTCCATGAACAGAAGAGAGCTGCTTCTTTTCACATAGGTATTCTTATCTTAAAACAAGCAACATCTACTCAAATTTGAAGAGAATACAATCCTGTTGCTATTATTTCAGATATATTGCCTGTTTTGAGCATGACAAGATCCTGAGGTCACAAGACATTTGGTTTCTGAAACTTAACTGGACCTATGCAGCAAAGGAATCATAGAGTATGTAGGAATAATTGTTGGCAGGTACAGAAGGAGATCAGAAAGATGTGCCACGCTTCCTAAAGTGCAGTAAGTAAGTTAACCACGTACAATATCTCAAAATGTCAGAATGCAAGCAATGAGAGAAAAAAAAAAAAACTACTTAAATAAAGAAAAATGCCAAATAATCAAGTCTGAGATTTAAGAAATCAAATTTTCATATTGGGAATTACAATAGTATGGGTAGCACATATTCTGGAATTAACTTACAATTCTGAACCAGGTACTGCTATTACGAATATTTATTGCGCTGAAAGCAGCAAAAATACAGAAAACATACCTTGAAATTACATATTTAATTTTATTAATTCATTTAATTGACTTAAGCAATCTGTTCTACAGAGTAATATTTCTGTGCACACTTTGGAGATTCTTGTTTAAAATATTCATGTGAAAAATTAAGAACACTGGAAAGCAGAAAAACTCTTTAATGATAAGTGTGAGATGCCAGTATGGTTGTTAAATTCACTAAAGCCACATTCACACTCTCCCCATAATATATACACAATTCAGATAACTGGATTTTTAACAAAATTTGATCAGCACTTTTATTGGTGTTAAGGACAGGTTAATTTTAATCAGTTGATAATTAATGGTGTAGCTTATTGTTCTGTAACTCCAAGCCATCAATTCTTTCCTCACTTATGGAAGATAATGATTTCAAGTTTTCAAAATACTCCAGGATCCATACATAACATTACCATGAATTACTGTCCAAATTGAAAAGAAAAACAAAAAAGCGAACTTAGAGGTGATTAGATGGCCAGACACAGTACAGTGGTGGAAAAGACCAGCACACTAGGCATTCCACAAAACTGTGGCTCTCTGATACCTAAAATATCCAAACTTGAAAAGACCAATAACCCTAATCATGAAAGGTACAATACTGATAGCTTGGTAAAAGTTAGCCTAATGATATGTGGTTTAGTGCACACTCAAAAAAATATATTAGGGAAAATTTTTCTGAGAGAGAAGAAAAACAGGAGAGCAAAAGTGAGCTAGTATGAGAGTGACAGAGTACCCAGAGTACCCAGACACCAGACCAAACCCAGCAAGCACTTCAAGTGCTTTGTCTTCATGCTTGGAAGGAGTGACCCATAGGTCCCTCTCTTGGAGCAGACAACTGCTTAGCTACTGCCAGCCTGGGTTAAGAACAACAGGAAAGCTGCCACCACATATCCCAAACAGACTTCCTTCCAGCTGGGGAAAGATGCTAGCCCTGCCTAGGACCACTTTCTTTGCCTCTCTGGTTCATTGCCTTGCCTCACAAGGCAGCATTTCTACTCACTATGCTACTTGTGTTACGTGAACAGAGACTTCTTTCCTACAGCTTGCTGGCCTCACATGCTCTCTTTGGATAATGTAGGTATACCAGACTTCAAAATGCAGTTCTAAAAATCTATAACCTTTTTACGGTTGAATTCTTTTATGGAAGTCTGTGTACAGTTTATTCAAATCACAGGTGTTGGAAATTGAGTTTGCTTAGAGAGGAAGGAAGTGAGAGTATAATGCATTTTTCATACCAGATGATGACATGGAATGCAGTCATGCAGAAATCACTCAGCTTCTTCTTAGAGACTTCATTTCAAAGCACCATTAAGTAAAGCTGATTGTTTTGCTCAAACACTAACTTCATTACTTAAAAGTAATCTGCAAGGGAAATGCATGCGTTCTTTAATTCACTAAATGATTCGCCTTGTTGAAGTGTCAGATAAGACAAAGAACCTTTAAACTCCAGAAGAGCTTGCTCACAAAATGAGACAAGCCACTTTTTGTTTTACTGATTTATTTGATCAAGAATGCCTGAGTTATGAGAGACTTGTCTCTGTTATAAATTTCAATATAAAGCTCAAGATAAGCATTTGATTCTGATTTCACTGAATATTACAGTATCTCCAAAAATTGGTCAGATGTAAAGAAAAATTAAAATGCACAGCCAGTATGCACCTACCAGGACAAAATTATTCCTCAAAATAGTAGAGCTAGACATAATTCCCAGAGGCTTGCAGCAGTGCCATGTGGAATTTGGAAGGAGCTCTACTTTCATATTAAGACTAACAGGCAAATCCTAGCTGCATATGTCACTTTCTATCTGTAACTCAGCCAGGAAATCTTAGCCAAAGAATTATCTGTGAAAATTCTTTCCTACTTACTGTAGCAGAAAGCTTCACCAAATAATCCTATTTTCCCACCCAGAAAAAAACTTAAGAGTTTTTTTTGCCCTTTTCATAGTCTCCCATTAGCTTAAAATTACTGAGATCATTAGAAATAAAGCATCCATATTTTACGCATTTCATGCTAATTTTACAGGCCCTCATGATGTCAAATCCATCTTTATCCTATGTAGACCACATAGGAATGCTGCCTTATAACAATGCTGCTCTCTTAAGTGTGTAATCACGTGTGTGCACACAAATACATTTTCTCATTCCAGGAAAGGTATAAATTCACCACAGTCTATAGTAAGTATATGTAGAAAAAAAAAGAAAAGGACTAATACTTGACTCCTGTGGCCTCAGAAGCAATGAGACAGATGAAACTTTTGCTGCCCTTTTTACCCCCATGACAAGCATTTTGCTTCAGAGACCCTAATTACCTTCAATGCAGCATGGTTCTGCAGATAAAGATGATGCTCTCATACAGTTTGTTTGTAGGTATTTCATATCACAGCTGGCTGGTTGGTGCCACTGTGTATGAGCTGCTGATCTCTCACCTTTAGCTTAAGTTCAGCCAGGCTTTTGTAAGCCAGCAAGTCACCATGCAGATGCAGACACAAAGTAATGGCTTTCTGGGAAGAGCTGGTGATGGAGAAACCCAGATCGTTGCAATAAACCTTTCGAATCTTGAGTAGGATTCTCAGAGAGCTCCTGTTGCTGGGGCCTACTCTACTAAAGATTTTCTTTTGCATGGATATAAGCAAAAATAATTCAGTAAAAACGAATTTAATCAACTGCAAATACAAAATGAGTAAAAGCTGACCAAACAGCAATTAGTACATTAAAGTCTGGGAATCACAGTTAATCAGAAATATAATGTTTGTCCCAGTCTATGCAGAATTAGGAAGTTCTCTGAAATACATCACCCAGTTTGGAGCACCACACTTCAAGGAAGGCATAAGTGAACATAAGAGACTCCATGAAGAAAAGGAAGGGTCCAAAGTCTAGAAAGTATACTATGATATACAGCTGAAAAGAGAAGGGTTTTTCCTACGATGACTGAGGGACCCCTGGATTACAAAGCAGGGTACAAATCAAAAGGGAAGAAACCATTTCCTGTGTCCACCAGGGCAAGAATAACGTATTGCACCTATACATCTAAAGTTTTACTTTTGGAAAGAAAAAAAAAAGCTCACTTTCTAAAAGTAGGCAAATACTCACATAGATTGACATTTTTTAAGACAAGTTGGAGAGACATCTATAAGGAAAGACTTTCATTAGCTGATCTTACCTTGAAATAGGGAACGGAATGGATGATCTATCATGGCCTCACCCAGCTTAATTTTCCACAAGTCTAATATCTCGGTTCAGCATCTTGAAAATAAAGGATCAGACACTGCAAGGAAACAGAGGAAAAAGAGGGACCAGAAATATTCCAGTTTCCCTTGAGCACAAGGAAGACACGAAAAAGAAAAAAAAAAGATGACACCCCACAGTACGGATCAGGTGCAGTGGCAGACTGGGCACTCAGAGCCAGCGTCTGGAGGTGACAGCCTCCCACAGGGCAGCTGGGGAGATCTCTGCCTGGTGCAGCTTGACTTTGGGAGCAGAGTGTCCTACATATACTGCTGTTAAACAGATTTTATGAGGAAGTGAGCTTGGTGGAGAGTTTTCATGCCTGCTTCAGACACAATGAGGCAACTGTCAGGTATTTTGGTGATACCCTTTACGTCGGAGAGCCATCTCCAAGGCACAGGAGTATTAATTCACTGAAGTTAACAAAACAAAACAAACAAGCAAACAAACAAAAAAAAACAAAAAGCAAAACTTTGACTTCAAAGTAACTTGTAACATTTGCAGCATCCACTGGGTTTGTGCATTCTGTATTTGCAGGAGAGAAAATACAAGTGCAGATCTTAAAATATTTAATGCCAAATATACTGAGAAAGATACAGACACTGATACATATTGCTCTATTTTAATACATCCACTTTCCACAAGTCTAACAATTTAAATACATTTTCTTTTTCAGTGGTTAATTCTTAAGTCACCTGTTACTAATTAAATTAATTTCTCAAAAAAATGTACCTGAAAGTAACACTAAACTTATTTTTCTTTAGCTACATTATTATCAATGCAGACAAAACAAGATTCTCTTTAAAATATTCAACCCAAACTTTTCCCTAATGGAAAAAAACCACTATATATATATATATCTCTACATCTATATATCTATATCTATATATATATATCTATCTCTCTCTATATATATATATATAAAACACAGATGCTTTTAGGGAAGGACAGTGCAGATTAAAATTAGGAGAAAATGAAGTGGCAAATAAATATTTTACATTGCGTTTCTTATTTTTATTTTAACCAGTTGAAGTTAGACACAAAGTTACACATTAGGAAATGAAAACTAAATGAACACTAAGTGCTGCATGCAAGCATTGCTTGGGAAAACTGAAAATGTGGTATACAGGAAACTGTTTAATCATTAAATATAAAAACTACATGTTCCACAAACAGCAAGTGGACAGATGGGTGGAAGGCTTGGATGAGTTGTTTGATGGCCTCCCACCATTCGTTCTGGTATGCCAACTGGTAATTATTCTGCAGAAAACTATGTAGGTCCAGGCTGTGTTTTGTCACATAAAATCTATACAATGACACGGGTCATAAACAATCTGTAGGCATATCTACATTGGATTCACAAAAGAAATGATGGAATGATAACTCCATGTAATTTTGAAAATAACAGAGGCATAATTGTGTATAGTAGTGTGGTCACATCTGGTCAAACTGCCACATGTGCAAAAACAGAAGACTTACCAGGCCAGCTGAAAAAATAATGCTGAAATATATCTGTATTGACTGTTACTTTGTCTCAATGGTTCCTGCAGTTATAGTTCCAGCCACAGCCCTTTTGTGTCACAGTGCTAAAATTCAGTCCTGATACCACGCTATGTTTTCAATCAGACAGTCATTTTTATCTAGTTAGTAATCAATCAGTTAGCAATTTTTCTTCCGACATGAGAAAATTTGGTACAACAGTTGCATTTAGCCACAAGTCAGCTACAGTTCATTGCTACAGTCTTATCTATGCACTCTGTCGAATCATTATCCTCCCTTTCACTGGTATTGTTTCTAGCTCATCTGAAACAGCTGGAAAGCTGGAGGTAGTGAAGAGCACTGAGTACCAGCTCAGTGATGAACAAGTGATCTACACCGCCACTGAATTTGAGTATTTCTGATGAAATATGTGGGGATCCACCATGCAAATTTTAAAGTGATAGTAGAGCTTTTAGGGTAAATTCAGATGACATGAATAGCATGGATAGCATCTTTCTGAAAATGAAAAATTATTGTTCTCATTACAAACTGGAATATTAAGTGATATATTTTTTCTGCTTATTATGGACTCTTCTCATTTTAGTACTGGTGCCATTTTTCACTGAGCTATTACACATATTTAAGACGACATCTAAGTCTGATTGTTGACAGACTCCACCCACAGTTTACCTCCACTTTGCTCTTTCAACACACTCCAAATACCTACTTAGATGTTCATTGATACAATATCTAAGCTGAAAATCATAACTACTAGTCTCACATTAGTCTGGGAACAGTAAAGACATTTTTCTAATGCTCAAAAATGTACTTGGAGGACTTTTAAAAAATTATTATTATTTAATATGCCATATATATATATATATATTAAGAAATAGTTTTATTTATTAGTCAGCCATTGATACACAATGGAGAATAGAAACTGGAAAACTTCACATGCTTTAAAGAAAAAATAAGGAGGTTGAAAAAAAAGTATCTGGAATGTCCTTTAGAATAAAAGACCAAGATTAATTTCGGCATTATCCAGGATTCCTGCCTTGGTATTCATTTTCTCTAAAACTGCATGAAAAACAACATCTGGGAAAAAATGTTTGTGAGAAAACTCAATAGCAACAGAATAATTGTGTAAATTAAAGACTGTCTTCAACCAAAATTCTTCAGTGGCTACCTTGACAGCTCTTTGTGGAAAATAGATTCACTGAAGTAGCAAAGGATACCCATGTATTCATGATCATAATCACAGTCCGTGTTTAGCTAGTTAAAAAAAGAGCACAGATAACAAATTGTCACACTTTCAGACACTAAATACCCAAACATGAGTGCTTATATCCATGTCTATACACACAAACAAAGTGACTTCTCCAAAATATGGATGTGAAGTCAGGATCACAGCGACACCTTAGGTTCCATGTCTGCAAAGCAGACTATTTCAGGCCTGATGCTGGAGATGCATAAAGGCACACATGGATGTAATTTTAATTTTAGAGTTTTAGACAGATAATAGTATGAAGCATGCTAATTTTCTGGTCTTCACTAGTTTTGAAATACTGATATTTCAATAGGCTATTTCATACAGATAGGTATCTGAGATTGGAGGATTGAGTCAGTCATAAAGCACATGTTCTCTCTTTGAAAGAGGGAGAAGGAATTGATTATTAGTTTAGACTAGATATTTAATGATCAGACTGAAAAAATAGTCTGTCCAGAAAGATGTTCCCAAATCCATTACAAGGTCCCTCTGCCTACATAAACCAAAGTTTTGCTGCCCTTCTTAGTTACCATATTGCATTTCAGCTGCTTATCTGTTTGCATTATCTACTGCACACCAGCATCTATTCTGGCACTGCAGTTGATGTCCAGGTTTTTACTGCTCATGACAAAATCACATTTCATTAGCATTGTCCACATGGACATCTGTCATACTCCATCGCATCTTGTATGCAGGATTTCATACAGGGTTTGATGTGAAAAACATGTCCCCAGAGATTTGCTCAAGAGCTGAGAGAAAAATAGATGTCTGGAATTTTTTAAAAAGGTTGGTTGGGTAGTCTGGTTCTGACTCTGGAAAAAAAAAAAGGTAAAAAAAACCCAACCAAAAAAAAAAAATCTCAACCACTAATGTGTGTTGAAAGCAATCCCAAAGCTGTATTCTTTTCACAAATTAAAAGAGAATTGCAGATTGAATTATTTATATTCATTTGCTTATTGACTTTCACCTCCTCTTCAATTTAGGAGCTAGCCACCACGCAGTCATTGCCCCCTTATGAAATTTTCCACTAAATATATTTTTTTTGGTTTGAGGCTTCAGCTGTCAAAAGTCTGTCATAAAAAAATACATATTTTGAATTTAATCTGATCTGATTGTCTAAATGGCTCATCTTCTTGGTTTTCTTCCTTACTGAACAATCTTAATTCTTAAATTAAAATTTTCTTGGTACAATATTTTCAGGACATACCTAAGCCATCACTATCAACTGTAAGAGCCTCCTATTGGATAGGCCCCTTTCCTAGGATACTGTTTGTCAGAAATTAAAAAGATGTTTCATATCTGAGTATTCCTGAATCCTGTTTTTTTCAGTACTAGCCATAGTTGTCTGAAGAAGGACACTTGCAATGAAAGTTCCTCTGCAATCTTAGGTACAGTTCATTAAAATTCAGTCTTTGAATAAGGAACTTGTAAAAGAGTTATCTCCTGACACAAAATAAGTCACATGAACCCTAAACATATTACCTACAGGAAGGAAAACGGGGACGCAAATGTCTTCAGGCATGATGGAAAGACTTTAGCCTGGATGTGACACATATTACAGGAGCTTTCAGTGCCAGAAGATATTTTAATCTATTAAAATGCAGTAAAGCAAAGAAGTTATAAGGTACAACATGATAGTGCTTGATATAAATAATTGAAAACAAAGCTACTGCTGTAGTATTTATGAGACTTGAAACATTTTTTAATAGGTCAAGCCAAAGAAAGGTATTTTTTTTTTCTGTCTCAAGCATTGAAAACTCATGATTAAATGGTAATAACTGAAAAGTATATGAATAATATTTCTTCAAAGAGAAATTTAGTCCTTTACAAATTTGCCACATAAAATGTTTTGTCCGTGGAATGGAAATTACAGTCATCTCTGCCTTTATCTACAGCAAATAAATTGGTGTGAGAGAATCATGTGAACACTGGAAGTGACCAAAAACAGCTCTAAATTTTTTTGGTTAAAGAAAGGGCAATTGAATGGCACAGAAGAATGATGAAATAGAGAACTATTTAAAATGATCAAAAACTTGTTTTAAACTTGTTTGGAAGGATTAAAATAGATAATCTCTGCAATATAAATGGAGTCTTTCACACACATTTGACATTTTAAACTGCAGCAGCACAAAACACGGATTATTGATACATCAATAAGAGTAGTTTCTTTGTTGCTTGCCCAAGAATTGAGATTTGCATTAGCATTCCTTGGATTTTTTATATAATTGATATAATTGAATTATTTCAGACACAAACAGAAGGCACAACTAATATTTCTAGGAGCTCCAAAGATGATTAGGTATTTCGGTCTGCCAAGAATATTGTTAAAACACATTAGACCGTCAAAAATTGCACAGCTAATTCTTTTTAGAACTCAATTTTCCTTAAATTTTCTCAGAAGTCTGGCAACATTGTTATTTATGACTTATTACATTTCCTACAACTCACAGTACTATGTTCAGCCACTTTGGCCAGCACACTGCTCATAACTCCATTCATTATCAGTCAAAGAAATTCTTGAAATGCCTCAAAATATGTACAATGGTCAAAGGGTCAGTAGTTCAGATAGTCACTCACTCCTTTGTCCTTCTTACCCTCATTTATACACTGGGTATGCTTCAGAGGCTACTGGGGATCTTTTGATGGCCTTCAAAGGGGACTGGCAGAAATGCCCTTGCAACAAAACAGACCCTCCCTGTTTGCCAGGGCATCATTTCCCCTCCACCCCTGCTGATCCACCCTGGGCTTTGCTGACCTCTACAAGACACACACATCTGGCTTACTCTCACTGTGTCTTTCTTCTCTCTGAATCATTATTGATGACAAGCTCACTACAAGGTCTCGACTGGATTAGCAGGCTCAGCTGTAAAAGGCCTGTACTAAAACTTACACTAAGGAGTGTTTTCCCTAGACTGAATTCACCACAATATATATTTTTCCCCCTGGCTATATGGGAAGCTGTAAAAGCTGCTCCAAATCTCAAAAAAAAAAAAAAA